>PVJN01000005.1:294488-506279 GCA_004026805.1 Lasiurus borealis
AGACATTGACTTTTTAAAGAGAAGGTGGAAAATTAAAATTAATGCAAATTTTAATTTCAGATAAATTCAGTATATTACATAATTTTCTTACACAAATCTGTATCTTTAAACAGATTTATATGCTTTGATGAATGCTTTTAAAGGTTAAAAGAAATTAAACAGTTTAGCTGAGGAAAGGGAATGTCTTGGAATTTGGTTTAAAATATCAATGATTTTTGTTCGTTTAGTTAGAAAATTTATAATTTAATTGCTACACAGTCTGGCTTGTAGTGAGCATTCGATGGATGTTTTTAAAGTGTTATTATTTATGTTCTCATTATTCCTCACAGCACTGAATTGCCAGACACTTGGGATGAGTTTGTGCATGGCTGTGAGTTACTTTCTCTGGGGAGTTGCATTTGTTATGTGACATCACTTCCCTCTTCCACAGCAGCACCTGCTTTTCCTAGCTGGTGTCCAGTGTTGGGCAGCATTATTCCTCCTCCTATAGTAAGGGAGTTTAAAATAAAAATAAAATTGGTCATTATTAAAAGCTCCTGAAACTTAATTTGCTTTCACTTTATTGTTTTAAAATATATATTTTATTGATTTTTTTACAGAGAGGAAGGGAGAGGGATAGAAAGTAAGAAACATCGATCAGCCGCCTCCTGCAAGCCCCACACTGGAGATATGCCCGCAACCAAGGTACATGCCCCCGACCAGAATCGAACCTGGGACTTTTCAGTCTGAAAGCTGACACTCTCTCCGATCTCGGCTGCTTTCACTTTAAAATTTTATTTATTTACCTACTTATTTACTTATTTGCTTATTTCTGCTTTTATTTATTTATTTAAGAGAGATATAAACATGGATTCGTTGTGCCACTTATTGATACAGTCATTGGTTGATTCTTACATGTGCCCTGACCAGGATTAAGCCCAAAACCAACTGGGCTACCCAGCCACAGTCCTTTAATCCCACTTTCACACATGCACTTGAGCACATTCATGAGTCTTCCTCAGTTCCTTTGGATGTGCTCTGGGCCATAGCCCTGAGCTCTGCGTGGTTCGAAGGCCTATGGAATAGCGAGTCTGGCAGAGATACAATCTTTCCTCTTGTCTCTTAACTACAAATAGTTACCAACTTCCTACATATCAAAGTAAAGTTAGCAAGAAAAGTAGAGAGAGATAATGAAGTAGATAAATTATACCTAAGATATTGTATAGTTGCTCTGGCTGGTATGGCTCAATTGATTAAGCACTGTCTCATGCATTGAAAGGTCACAGGTTTGATTCTAGATTAGGGTATATGCCCAGGTCATGTAGGAGGCAGCTGATCAATGTTTTTCTCTCTCATTGATGTTTCTCTCTCTTCCTCCCCTTCCTCTGTCTCAAAAAATCAATAAAACATTTTAAAAATTAAAATATTTTATAGTAAAAATTTATGTGAATTTTTATTATGTTCTAGTGTATCCATCTAGTAGGAGAAAATAATTATGTGGGTCCATACACACATACACACAATATTTTAGTAAAATGGCAAAGGGGTAGTTTCCGTTTAAGATACATGTGAGTGTGAGACTTGGAACAGGAATTGTTTGATGTTGTGAAATCAGGGCTCTTGGAGAACTAAAAGAAAAAAAATGAGCTAACTGTTGTGTTCATGCACTAAGCACATTTTAAAGATTTGAAGCTTAACTCTTCGGAATTGAATGATATTGTGATTTATGTTTCAAGGTTGAAAAATTATTGCTTAAATGCAGCAGAAACTTTGAAAAAGGAGAGACATGCTAGCAAAATAGAATGTGAAATATACAAGTATCCGAGTTGTAAGTTCATATATATGGACTGTATCTAACCCTAAGCAGAGAAGAAAACAATACTGAAAAGCACTGGTCTATAATCCACATATTTGGTGTGACAGATACAGATACTGAATCAATTTTCATGAATACTGTTGACTCTCAGGGTTCACATGAGATATTCTTTCAAAGAATGTCAGATAAGTATTACTTTAATAGATGTGCAAATTAGTCAAATAAATGATGTTATTCCACTTTTGTTTTGGGGAGCAACATTTCTCTATAGAAATTTCATCTTTTATAAGGTCCTGTTTCACATACACTTAAGCATTTCAGGAGTGGACCTAGTTTGACAGCAGTTGAACTCACACATCCAGGACCGTATCCTACCAACTGCCATCAATCTGGTTAGGGATGAATAGTTCTCCATAGTGAGGACCTTACAATGTCTTTGCTGCATGAATTTTTAAGAACTGATAAAACAGAAGCATCAGTGTGGGAGCTGCCTACATGGGAAGATAGGTCCAATCAAGTTCATTCTTCAGAAATAAACAAATGGGGCAAGTGGCTTAGAATTAGTATTTTAAGTGAGTAAATTAAATGAAAGTTACTCCACATTTTTCATAATTTTTAAGTAATTTTAGAGTGTATGGCAACCATTGCATAAGAAAATTTCATATGTAATGTCTTACAGAAAGATTATAACATTAGTAGTCTACAGCACAAATTAAGAAAATTTCATGGGATCTTCCTCATTGTGGCACTGACAAAACATATCACAATTGTGGCCTAAACCCCAATTCTTCACAATATCTAAAACATCCAAACAGAGACTATTAGAGCTAACAGGAGCTTATACATCCGGAGTCCGACCAGTTTTGGTTACAATGAGGACAGTCATGAGAAAGAGCTTTAGGCCCAGATTAGCAGAAATAGTTCTGGGGGAAATCTAGAGAAACTAACAAGGTCTGTGGTCTCCTATCCCAACCGTGCTTCCTCATTCACCATGTCCTTTGTGTATTTCTCATGAGGCTTTTTGTTACTGCAGTAGACACTGGTAAAATAAAACTGCCTTGGATGCAGTCAAGCACTCTGTTACACCTCCGCCTGGAAGGGTGGTACAAAGCAAATGGGTGAACATTCAGCACCAACACTAAAGGCAACAAGAAACGTAAGGAGCCTGTTCATATGGTGCTTTAGTTCAGTTCAAAAGTTCTCACTACAAATAAAACACAACAAATACAGATCAAATATTAAAAAAAAAAGACAAATACAGATATAGTAAAATATAAATACTTAGAAAACTACTTTTCTAAGGCAAGGAGTTTTATTTATTTTTTATCCAATTTTCTAAAATACTTTATTTTTAATTCATTGATCTTCAGAGAGAGAGAGAGAGAGAGAGAGAGAGAGAAAGAAAGAGAGAGAAGGGAGAGACAAACATTGCTTTGTTGTTTCAGCTATTCATGCAGCCATTGGTAGATTTCTGTATGTGCCCCTACCTTGAAGTATCTAGTGTTTTGGCTCTCAAACTAATTGAGCCATCCAACCTGAGCCATAAGACAAGCGGTTTTAAAAAAACAATTCTGGCTGTTTAAGGGTGGGTTAAATGAGGTCAGTTCAAAACACAAAACCTATAACTTGAGAAATCTCAACAACATTTAAAAATGTATTACTGAAAATGTGTCAGCTAGCAATATCCTTTGCAAAATAAATAAGATAGATCACATAAATAATAAATGATACCAATGCATGTGGCATTACTCTGTGAATATGTTCTGTAAAATATTAAGTGAAAAGCTGAAATAGAATGAATATATAAATATTTAAAATACAGACTATACTACATTTAATGATACATTGATTTTTTAAGAGCCATGCAAGAACTAATTAGAATGATGGTAAATATACTAGTAATTTCACAAAAAAATATTTTAAAGATATGTTTTCAACTCATGAGTTATATACCTGAGCAGTCACTTAATTTCTACTGTTTTGCTTTTTATTTGCCTGAAAACTGCCTCGACTAACAACAACAAAAATATAAGGAAAACGAAGCTATTGGATCATAAAGGTTATCTGCTGAGGAGCATTGTGGCACCTCAGAAAATTCATAAGTAAGCCATGGTATAATAATTTTTAATGTAAAACAACTACATCTTTTTTATACCACACAAATTAATGTCATTTTATCCTTTGGACATAAGTTCTTTAAAAGGGGAGTTATTAGATTTTTTTTTTTTTTTGCCAGCAGTATTGTGAAAATAATATTGTGACACTAAGAACCAAGAAGGTTTGGGAATTTGGAGAATGTAAGATCTTTACAGTCCTGTCTAAATGCCAATCTGAGGACTGATTGAAGGTGGAGATCGTTGTTTGAAATGCAATATGTTCATTTTAAGTAGAAAACTTGAATTTATTCATGAAGTTCAGAAATATAAAATAAGATTAAAATATTTTTAAAATTATTAACATGAAATTAAGGAAAATGTGTTTCAGGTAATTAAGATTTAAGGCAATATATAGGTGAAGAATCATTACAATTATAGCCATTAATTACAGTTAATCAAATGTCATTGGCCAAGACATTCCTAGTGCTGATAGAAGCAACTCCTTATCTATCTATCTATCTATCTATCTACCTATCTATCTATCTTAACATATATATCTTATATGACATCCGGAAGGCCTGGATCAGCCCTGATTGCCAGCCAGGCCTAGGGACCCTAGCCATGCATGAATTTTATGCACTGGGCCTCTAGTATTTAATGAAACCATAAAATAAAAGGGGGTGTCAACATATAGAGCAATCTATTAATTTGTGTTGTTCAAATTATTATCTTTGTTATGAAATGTTTCTAACCAGATTTGATGTTAGGTTTCCTGAGGATGATTTAGCACCAGCTAGCTGAGAGGTTGATGGTCATGTGATTCCTTTTCGCCTTGAAGTTGCTTTGGAGATCTCTTTCACTATTTTTTTTATACATTAAGAGTATATTGAGATACAACTGATATATAACATCATGTACATTTAAGGTATACAATAGTGATGATTGAGACACAAATATATTGTGAAATAGTAACTACAATAAGGCTAGTTACCATATCTATTATCTCAAATGATGATGTTGCATTGTGATGAGAACATTTAAGACTGACTTTCTTAGCAACTTTCAAGTATATAATGCATAGTATTGTTAACAATAGTCACCATGCTGTCCACAAGAACTTCAGAACTAAATTCATTTCATTGTTGGAAAATTGTACCCTTTGACCAACATTTCCTATCTTCCCCATGCCCACCTCCATCCCCTGATAACCACCAATCTACTTTCTGTTTGTGTGAGTTCAGCTACAAGCCTGGAAGGAAGATAAGTATATTAATGAATAATAGCTATAATCAGATTAATACACAGAAAAGAGAAATGCAAGCTTTGCTATCACATACCTAAAGGAGGGCAAACTCCACCTCAATGTCATATGAGAAATATTTTATAAAAGAGTTGAGTGTTTTCATGTTCCCAAATTAACATATCTATCTTCAGTTTAATCCAGGGATGAACAACAATGCTGTTGAATCAGAGATGGAAGAAGATGGCAAGAGTACATGCATCCCAGATACAGGGTGTCCCAAGAACATACAGATGCACTTTAACAGCTGACCATTCTTTCCTCTCAGCCAGACTAAGCTTTGGTGGAAGGAAATTCATCCTGGAATGGTAGTGGAAGTTTGAAAACGAAGTTGAAGTACAAGCACTGCTTTTATAATTATTCAAAATTATAAACCATGTGTTCTCTGTTTCATTCCATTCTGCTCTAGTTTTTATTATTTTCATTATTCTGCTGATTTGGGGTTGTTTTTGTCCTTCTTTTTCTATTTCTTTAAGAAATGATTGTAGGTTGTTTAGTTGAGATTTATCCTGTTTCTGGAGATAGGCCTGTAATGATATAAACTTTCCTCTTATTACTGCTTTCACTGGATTCCCAGAAATTTTCACATGTTGTGCTTTCATTATCATTTGTCTCTATATATCTTTTGATCTCATCTTTTATTTCTTATTTGATCCAGTCATTGTTTCAGTAGTAGCTTGAAATCATGTATTCACAAAGAAATATGTACCACTATATTCATTGCAGCATTATTCACGGTGGCCAAACATGGAAAATATCAAAATGTCTTGTGACAGAGGACTGGATAAAGAATATGTGATGCACACACACAATGAAATACTACTCAGCCATAAGAAAGGGTGAAATAGCACCATTTGCAACAACATAGATGAAACTTGAGAATATTATGTGAAGTGAAGTAAGTCAGTCAGAAGAAGCCAAGAACCATACGGTTTCACTTATATGTGGTATATTAAACTGAAACTTGTGAATACTAACAGCAGTGTGGTGATTTTCACAGGGAAAGGTTGGCCCTTTATCACCTATTGCCTCAATATATGGTGACAGACAAGATTTGACTTTAGATGGTGGGCATAGGGTGCAATATACAAATCTTATAACATAGAAACCCACACCTGGATAATGTCACCCCAATGTAATTAAAAAACAAAATGTGTAGCCGAGACTGGTTTGGCTCAGTGGATAGAGCATCGGCCTGTGGACTGAAAGGTCCCAGGTTTGATTCCGGTCAAGGGCATGTATCTTGGTTGCAGGCATATCCCCAGTAGGGGGCGTGCAGGAGGCGGCTGATCGATGTCTCTCTCTCTCATCCATGTTTCTAACTCTCTATCCCTCTCCCTTCCTCTCTGTGGAACATCAATTAAATATATTTTAAAAGGAAAAGAGGGGGAAAAAAAAGAAAAAAAAATGTGTGTACATTTTGGGGACTTAGACTGTCCCAAAACTGCCAACAGTGACATGACCACAATGGAGGATTAAGAAACTCACTTCCAACTTCATGGTCAACAATCACACAGCTGTCCATCAGCAGAAACAGCTCTGAAGTCCAATTTGGAAGTGGCAGCCACACAGTAGAACAAAAAACTTGAGAATAGCTACAGAAAGGAAAGGAATTACCTGTTTCATTTTATCCCTCCAACCAGCATTGCTTTGTAACAAGAGGGGACATCTTATTTAGAAAGAGTTCCTCTAATTGAGAAGGAGAGTGAGTGACCATCTCCAGTCTATGGGGATACCACATGAAGGTTCCACTTCAGTTTTATCCCACCAGAGCTCTGCAAAGCTTAGAAGCTCAGAGATGGCTAAGAATGAGGAAAAAAGCTGGACTCCCACAATAGCACAGGTGAGAGGAATTGGTTTCCAGTGACCTGCTGTGTAGATAAACCCAACAGCTTTTGCCACCAAACAAACCAAGAGCCAGCACAGTCCACTCACACCCATTGTGGATGTCACTGGCTTTCTCCCCACAAGATTTTTATACACTTTTTCCTGAAGAAGACATAGAGATGGCCAACAAGTTATGAAAATGTGCTTAAGATCGCGAACAACTTGGAGAACACAAATTAAAACCACAGTGAGCTATGGCCTCATACCTGTTAGACTGCAAGACAAGAGATGACAGATGTTGGTGAGGATTCAGAGAAAAATCTATGTGAGAGAAAAACATGGATCAGCTTCTTCCTACACCCTCCCAACTGGGGTTGAGCCCAAAACACAGAATCAAACTGGCAACCTTTACCAAACATGCACCAGATGGCACCCAACCAACTGGGCCACGCTAGGAGGGGCAGTGAAGATTCTTTTAAGGAAAACATAGGAATACTTAGAAAAGTAGCAATGTACACGTTGGTAACTAGTAACACTGGTGACCTGGGTAACCTGCCAGGGAGCCCTCTCTGCTCACTGAATTAGGCAGGAGGCTGTCTGGAAACAAACAGAATCTAATTTTTCATATTAGGTTAAACAGGGATTTTAATCAGCACAATTGATGTCAGAATGTCCCATTGTTACCTCTTGGGGAAACCTTTGGAGTTAAAAAACAAACATAATTCTCCTTTAAAGTAAATTTCATGGATGGAATACTATGCTGCTATAAAAAAGAAGAAATTCTTACCATTTGCAGCAGCATGGATGGAACTGGAGAGAATTATGCTAAGTGAAATAAGCCAGGCAATGAAAGAAAAATACCACATGATCTCACTCATATATGGATAATAAAGAATATTATAACCTGATGGATAAAGAGATAAATACAGAGGCAGTGAAGCATTGAATATACTATCAAATTATAGCAGGAAGTCTGGGGAGTGTTGGGGAAGAGGGAAAAGAGATCAATCTAAGGACTTGTATGCATGCATTATAAGCACAACCAATAGACACAAGACACGGGGGGGGGAGGGGGAGGGGTGGCAAAGGATTAGGGTATGTGCCAGTGGGTAGAGAAGGCTAGGGAAAGGTGAATGGGGAAAAAACAAAATACATGTGCTACTATTTGTAATTCTTTAAACAATACAATAAAAAATAAAGTAAATTTCAAGCTGCATGGACTTGTCAGAGATAATCTAAGGCATAAATAATTCAAGAAAATGTAACTACTTGGTTGAAAATATCTTTAAAAAGTATTTATTTTACAAAAATGTCCCATTTGTTTTAAATTACAGTCAGCATTCATTAGCAAGGATTTTCTGGTATTTTCCTAGAGTTAGTTCCTATAGACCACTGGTTATCAACCTGTGGGTCACAACCTCTTGGGGGGTCAAACAACCCTTTCACAGGGGTTGCCTAAGACCATCGGAAAACATATTTCCCGTGGTCTTAGGAACCAACAGACTGCTCCTTGGTGTAGCAAAGTGTAGTTTACTGTTGTCATATTAAGACTGTTACCCATGCTACACCATGATTCAAGACAAAATTTCAATTATTTGTAATTAGAAATAAATATTTCACAATATATAATTACATATTGTTTTTTTGATTAATCACTATGCTTTAATTATGTTCAATTTGTAACAACAAAAATACATCCTGCATATCAGATATTTACATTACAGTTCATAACAGTAGCAAAATTGCAGTTATGAAGTAGCAATGAAAATAATTGTATGGTTGGGGTCACCACCGTATGAGGAGCTGTATTAAAGGATCACGGCATTAGGAAGGTTGAAAACCACTGCTATAGACATTATTCTACTAATTAACAGCACTTCTATCTGAATGTTAATGGCAGGTGAAAAAAATAAATATGCCTATTATTTTATGTCATAGAAGAAAAGTACCTAAATTTTTATTTCAGCTAGTTGTTTCCAGCAATTACAATCTCTCCCAAAATCTGGTTTAATTTTAATTTATTTATAAACTTATAGAAATATTTATTGAATATTCTCCAAGGACACCATTTCAAGTACATAATTTAAGTAAATGACTAAGTTTGGATAAAATCATAAACAATAATATAACTGTGAGTTTACTTTAGGATGCATCTCCCACCACTTCTTTTCTTTTAGATAGGTTTATAACTCATCAGTCTCTTCCCACTAATAATACAAGTCTTTTGTTCATGGGATGGAGTCCAGCCAGCCAGCTCCAATCAGGTCGATCAAGCCAGGCCAGCCCAGGGGAGGGGATTTGGGAGGTTGGCCAGCTGACCCCATGCCCTGGTCGAACTCCCAGTCTAGGGGACAATTTGCATTTTAGCCTTTTATTATATAGGATAGGACAGTTTTCTACAATGATGATATGTATCAAAAACATTTTATTAGATTAGGTGTGATGGATATCAAGAATAATCTTAAAACCATATAATGGACTTTTTATGCAGTGAATTTTCACTTTTTTTCATGTAATTGTCTTTATATGCAAAATAAATAAAAAAGTAATTCTATCTTTTAGATTTGACAAGAGGCTTAGTTTTCATCAGAAAATGTTATTTAATTTGTTTCTGGCAGACTTGCCATTTCATGGAACATGTGTCCTATATAATAAAAGCCTAATATGCAAAGTGTTCGACCAGGAGTTCTGCTGGGAGTTGGATCGCTTGCTATGATTGTGTTGACCACCAGGGGAGACTCAGAACATGGTGAGTGTCAGTGATGCAGTACTTGCAGCAGGCAGCAGTGGAGGCACTGCTGGCCTTGATGGGCCCCAACTCGAGTGGGACAATGGCAAGATACTGAAGCAGGTGAATGGGCAGCACCAGGCCAATGTGGGTGTAAGCCTGGGGCATGGTTACCCCATCCACTGCCCAGCAGATGGTGACCAGAGATGGCAACTGGGGACGGAGCCACCACCCAGCTCCCAGGTGCTAAGGTGGGCGGGATGGTGGAGGGGGGAGGGGGTCCAGCACCAATCGATTATCCCACAGGTGGGATGGTGGAGTTGGTGAAGGGGTGGTTTCAGGCCATGGCAGGGTGCCATGGCAGGGCAATGAGGCTGGGGATGTGAGCTGGGGCTCTGAGCCTGGGTGCTTGAACTGGGACCCCACCCGTGCATGCACTCATGCACTAGACTTCTAGTTTGTACATAAAGTTTATTTGGTTTAAAGATATCCATGCATATGTAATAAATTTATTATGTAAAATAATGCCAAATACTCTGTGAAATGTACTATCCCTAATATTAAAAGCCTATAAAGAAACATAAAGCAAGAGTGTGATGTTGGGAGTAAAAAGCATGGCAGAATTTTAGTAAGAAAAGCAGATAGCATGTGTACCTCCAGGGCAGGGGTCAGCTACAGGAGGCGATCAGAGTGATCAGGGGAAGGTGCCAGCCCCATCACCCCCCTACTGCAGCCATTGTCAGTCACTGCCACCACCAAGGTGTTTTCATCAACATGGACTCCTGTCCCTTCATCATGGAAAAATGACAACTTTCTTTAGGCATTTTCAGTTGTGCCTTTCATAAGTTATGGCATTTCTTTCTTTCTTTTTCTTTTTATCCTCACCTGAGCATATTTTTCCATTGATTTTCCCACTTCCCTCTGATTCCAAGGTCGGCCACTTCCCAAGCCTACAACTGCCTCTACAGGCTGTAGGCTTGGGAAGCGGGCTCGTTCTGCCTCTCTAATCCCAGACTAGGCCCCTTCCCAAGCCTACAGCCTCAGCCCCAGGCTAGGCTTGAGAAATATGCAAACTCAGCCCCTCTGATCCCAGGCTAGGCCCCTTTCCAAGCCTACACCTTCTGAAACAGGCTGTAGGTTTGGGAAGTGTGTACCCCTGTCCCCCAAGCCTAAAGCCTCCGTGGGATGGTTGGCTGGAAGTAACCTGGGTGCTTAGGAGGTTCTTGGGACCCAGGTATGTATGCAAATTAACTGCCATCTTTATTTGGTTAATTTGCATAATCACTCTGATTGGCAGTGGGCATAGCAGAGGTACCATCAATTTACATGTTTCGCTATTATTAGGAAAGATAGCTCAGTTGGTATAATTACCTTCAACTGAAATTCCTATGAAAGTCATCAAGAGACTGTCACTTACTGACTTTTGGAGAATTTTAACAAGCTCAAGATGGAAGAGCGGATTAACAAGAATGTTGGATGTCAACACTTTATTACTGGCCCCAAATCCTACTGGAATTATGGCCTTTTCAAATGTAAATCTCATCAAAATGCTGTAAGTGCCATTTATCAATATCCATTCACACCTTAATTTTTAGCTAAATTTTTTCATAACATCGATTATAAGAAAACAATCTTTATCAGTTGCTCTCAAAATTAGTCTCATAAAGAAATTATATAGTTTCTAATATTTCTTAATAATATGTGGAAAATGTTATCAATTTGGATTATAATTTTCTCTGTTTCATGTGTCTAACATGAATTTTATTTTATTAGATAAGTGCTATTACATATCACATTTGTGGATATATCAAAACACATGTACCAAGTTTTCTTTACAAATTAGTCAGTAGGAACAATAATATGGCTATATTTGAACTCCACACTTTCAGGTCTGGTGAAATATTTAATTTACATCAAATTAAACAGTTAAATATTAAAATTAATGTTATATTTCTCTTAAATATCTATAATTCTACTTTTCATAGCTTGCATTGTTTATCCTTTTTTGAATTTCATAAATTCCTACATCATTTTTCATATTATCATCTGTCATTTCATCTTTCTTTTATATATTTGCATATGTGTTATTTTTAGTTCACTTCCTATATATCTACCTTTCTATTATAAGGTAAAATGTCTAATTGCAAAGATACATACTATTTCATATCCTTTGTTTATATCTCTTGGACAATGTTTATCCTCTAAATAGTGACAGGTTTCAGCAATTTTCAATATTTTAAAACTATATTTTACCTGGACACTTTTATAAGCATTATTTTCCAGGTGTAATCTGTGTTATTACAGAAGTGTTATCAATACTTAGATAGCTGATAGATTTAAACTCTTTTACTATATTGAAACAAAAGCCTCAATTTTTTCAGAGGCCAAATCTCTACCAGATTAAATTAAATATTCAAATTATTATTATGTACTTACTTTAATAGTCCAATCTTGGACTAGGACTAAGACAAAACAATCACATGATAAAATAAATATAAAAATACAAGCAAAGAACACTAGTAAAAAAAAAAAGAAATGTGAAACAAATAAAAAAGCATAATCCTTTCCCCTTAATTAATAAAGTAATTACTTTGTCCTATTAATTAAAATATATGTAATCCCTATCTAGACACCAGTATCAAGCTATTTTTAAACTCAAGACCCTTACTGTGACTGGAGGAATAATTTAAAAAACATTATAAAAATATGTCTTTAATCACACCAAAGAGAACTACTTAATAAAAAAATAGTGTTTGTACCTCAAGTTCTTCCCTCAGATAGTAGTGGCCAAATACATTCTAAATTTAAATCTGTAACCCAACATTCTTTAGGCCCATCACTCCCCTTGTTAATGCTTTTTTTTCTCTAAGTTGTTCAAGCTTATTACAAAATAAACAAATAGTATAACTCCTGTTTTTAATTAGAATTTAATGTATTTTCTTTATACATTCTTAAATTAACACACTGTTTTTTATCTATTATTACACTTTATAATCTACCTACTATCAAAACTTTTATTCTCTATGTAAATAGATGAAGCAAGAAGAGCCTATAATTGTCTCTCTTCAAATAACTCTGACCCATTCCCCCTGATGAGGGAAATAAATTGAAAGGGTGTTATCTGTTCTTAGTTAATCCTTTCATTATTTGAAAATCCTTAATTGAGGTTGTTAGTATTCTTAATATTAACTTGCAAAACAGTAAAACAGTTTCAGTACCATTGTTAATTAATAGTTAATTATTTTTACTATAGCCATTGAGGCTGAACAATGAAATAAATTATTTACAGATGTGCTTATATTTCTATACTTACACTTCTTTTAGATTTTGTTTTCACAAGTTTTATTTTTAATTTAATAAATCTTTATTGTTCAGATAATTACAATTGTTTCTCTACCCCACTCCAAAGCTCCCCTCCACCCTGTTCCTACCCCACTCTCTGGTTTACCTCCCCTGTCATTGTCCTCACACATAGGTCTATGATTTTTGTCCAGTTTCTCCCCTCACCCCCTTACTCTTTTTCCCCTGAGAATTGTCAGTCCAATACCTTTCTATGCCCCTGATTCTATTATATTTACCAGTTTATTCTGTTCATCAGATTTTTATTCACTTATTTTTAGATTTATTTGTTGATAGATATGAATTTGTTGTTCATAAATTTTATCTTTAGCTTTTTCGTCTTCTTCCTCTTTTTAAAGAGGGCCTTTCAGCATTTCATATAATACTGCTTTGTTGTTGATGAACTCCTTTAGCTTTTTCTTATCTGTGAAGTTTTTAGTCTGACCTTTAATTCTGTATGATAGTTTTGTTAGATAGAGTAACTTTGGTTGTAGGTTCTTGCTATTTATCACTTTGAATATTTCTTGCCACTCCCGTCTGGCCTGCATCGTTTCTGTTGAGAAATTAACTGATAATCATATGGGTGATCCCTTGTAGTTAACTAACTGTTTTTCTCTTGCTGCTTTTAATATTCTCCCTTTGTCTTTTGCTCTTGGTATTTTAATTATGATGTGTCTTGGTGTGGTTCTCTTTGCATTCCTTTTTTTTGGGTTCTGTGTGGTTCCTGGACTTTTAAGTCTGTCTTTCACCAGGTGGGGTAAGTTTTCAGTCATTATTTCTTCAAATAGGTTTTCAGTATATTGCTCTCTCTCCTCTTCTGGCACCTCATAATTCTGATGTTGGTTTGCTTGAAGTTATCCCAGAGGCTCCTTACACTATCTTCACATTTTTGGATTCTTTTTTCTTTTTGCTTTTCAGGTTCGATGTTTTTTCCTTATTTGTATTTCAAAATTTTTACTTCATTCTTGCCTTCTTCTAGGCTGCTGTTAGGTCTCTGTATAATATTTTTTATTTCAGTCAGTGTATGTTTAATTTCTAGTTGGTGCTTGTTCATATCTTCAAGGGTCTCAGTAAATTTATTGGCCTTTTCTAGGAAATTTTTGAAAAATCTTATAACCGTGGTTTTGAACTCTATATCCAGTCATTTGTTTTCCTCCATTTATTTCATTTGCGATCTGTTTCTTTGTCTCTGCATTTTCACTGATTCCCTGAGTTGTAGAGTAGATTTGGGTGCTAGGTGTCCTAAAGGGTGCAGTGGCTTGGCCTCCCCAGTTATCTGAGGTGGACACTCTTGGTACACTCTTTTGTGGACTGTGTGTACAGCCTTGCTGTAAGTAAGTCTTGATTATTGTTGGTATCACTAGGGGGAATTTACCTCCTGGCCAATTGAATGTGAGGATCAGCTGTGTCTATGCCAGGAGAACTTCTGTGCTGGTAACAACCTTATGAGACAAGACTTGCAAAATTGCAAAAGCCTCTGTGCTTGGTTTGGATGGAATGGAGTCTCAGTGCTGAGCAGACAGCCTTGGCTTCCAGTTAGCCCTCCCTTTCAAGGCCCCTGGGTCTCAGTGTCCCTCAGTTATTGCTGTGGTCTTCAGTGCATGCATTCATGCATACACCTCTAGATCTCTGCCTTTTGTGGCTCCCCTGAGTTTCCCTGTACTCTTCTCTTTTCCTGATATTCCAGACTCCCCTCTTGTTACACTGGATCCCCAGGGTCTAGCCAAAAACTGGGATTCATTCAAGTCAGAACTGGAATTCAGCACAGTTGGGAGATTCCATCTTCCTCCCACTAGAGAAAGTCAATGACACACTCAGCAGTCATTACTCTCTATGTGCGTGTCTGTGAACCTCAGCTTTTTGAAGCTTCTCTGAATCTCCATGTGATCCTCTCTTTCCTTTTAATTGTATAATTTCCACTCAGCCAACTTTGCTGTAGTTGTGCAGGATGTCCATTCTGTCTTTTAGCTGTAGTTTAGAAATTGTTGTGTGAGACCGCAGTTTAGGTGTTCAACTATGCCACTATTTTGGTTTCTCCACAACTTTTTATTAACAATACAGGAAATGTTTTTTTTAAAAACCTCAGTGGGTGCATTTAATACTACTTAATATGTTGATATTTATCAGTATATTATCTTTCATTGACTAAGCAATGCATGTGCCTTATAGGAACTACCCAACATTTTTGTACTCCTTTTCTGTTTTTAGATTGCAATTTGAAAGAGTGCAGCAAACATTTTGGCTTGCAAAACATAACACATTGTGAGTAGGAAACTATTTGGCAGTGAGTTTTTATTTTGCCTGAAACTCTGATAACATGATTTTAAATTAATAGAAAAAAAAAGAAAAGCTTCCAAGTCAGGTGAGTCCTACTCAAAGGAAAGCACTTAGAAACAGGGTTGAAAGAATCTACAACTGTGGCAGCCACTGAACAGATGCAAATCCTAGAACACCAGTCCCCAATTGATGCAAACATATGGATTCAGAAGAGCTCTACACTCTACCACAGAAAATTAGGATTGAATGTGGGGTGAGGAAAAGAGAACTACATAATGACACATCCAGAGAAGAGGAACCATATAGAGACAAAGAAACAGCCCACATATGAAAGAAAAGCAGGCATCACCAGAAAAGGAAGCAAACAAAATGGAGGCAAGCAACTGGCCAGAGGAAGAATTCAGAGAAATGGTCATATGATGGCTGAAAAGAATGGAAGACAAACTCGACATATGAGTAAGAACCAAGAGGAAATGAGAAAGAACCAAGAAGAAATTTAAAATTACATCACTGCTATTACTGGAAGTATTAGCCATTGCATTTAGACAACAAGAAGAAATAAATGGCATCCAAATTGGAAAAGAAGAAGTAAAGCTGTTCTTATTTGCAAATGACAGCATGATACATCACATAAACAAATTGAGAGATAAAAATCACATAGTCATATGAATTGATGCAGAAAAAGAATTTGACAAAATCCAACACCATGTCTTGATTAAAAAGTCTCAACAAGTTGGGAATAGAAAGATCATATCTCAATGTAATAAAACCCATATATGATAAACCCACAGCTAACATCATACTCAATGGGCAAAAACTAAAACCATTTCCCCTAAGAACAGGAACAAGACAGGGATGCCGACTCTCATCACTTCCATTCAACATAGTACTGGAAGTATTAACCATTGCAATTAGACAAGAAGAAGAAATAAATGGCATCCAAATTGGAAAAGGAGAAGTAAAGCTGTCCTTATCTTCAAATGACATGATACTGTACATAAAAAATGCAAAATACTCCATCAAAAAACTAATAGACTTACTAAATGAATTTAACAATGTGGAAGGATACAAAATTAATGCCAAGTAATCTATGGCATTTCTATACACTAATAGTGAACTTACAAAAAGAGAGACTATAAAAGCAATCCCATTTACCATCACGCCAAAAAGATAAAGATACATAGGGATAAACTTAACTAAGGAGGTAAAATACCTATATGTGGAAAACTACAGGACACTGAAAAAAGAGATAGAGGAAGAATTAAACAGATGGAAGAGCATATCATGCTCATGGATTGGGAGAATCAACATCATTAAAATGTCCATACTTCCCAAAGCAATCTATAGATTAAATGCACTCCCCATTAAAAGACCAATGGCATATTCCACAGACCTAGATAGAACTCTCCAAAGTTTCATCTGGAACAAAAATATTCCTAGAATAGCCACAACAGTCCTGAGAAAGAAGAATAAAGTAGGTTGGATCTCAATACCATATTTCAAGCTATATTATAAAGCCACTATTCTCAAAACAACCTGATATTTGCACAATACCATAATAGAATAGAATAGAATAGAATAGAATAGAATAGAATAGAATAGAATAGAATAGAATAGAATAGAATAGGATAATCCAGATATAAACCCAAACCACTATGCTCAATTAATATTTGACAAAGGAGGCATAAACATACAATGGAGTCAAGACAGTCTCTTTAAGAAATGGTGTTGGGAAAATTGGACAGATACATGCAAAAAAGTGAAACTGATCATCAACCTACACCATAAACAAAAATAAATTCAAAATGGATACAGGATTTAAACATAAGACAGGAAACCATAAAAATACTAGGGGAATCCACAGGCAGCAAAATCTCAGACATATGCTGAAGGAACTTCTTCACTAATACTGCCCCTAGGGCAATGGAAGCTAAAGAGAAAATAAACAGATGGGACTACATCAAAATAAAAAGCTTTTTTACAGCAAAAGAAACTATCAACAAAACAACAAGAAAGCCTACTGTATGGGAGAACATATTTGCAAATGTTATCACTGATAAAGGTTTAATCTCCAACATATACTGGCAACTTATACAACTTAATAAAGGGAAGATAAATGATCCATTAAAAAAATGGGAAATAGATCTAAATAAAATCTTTTCAAAGGAAGACAGAATAAAGGCCAAGAACCACATGAAAACATGCTAAAAGTCACTAATTATCTGAGAGATGCAAATCAAAATGACAATGCTGTACCATCTCATACCTGTCAGAATGGCAATCATCAACAAATCAACAAATGACATGTGTTGGCAAGGATGCAGAGAAAAAGGAACCTTCATGCACTGCTGGTGGGGATGCAGACTGGTGCAGCCACTGTGGAGAACAGTATGAAGATTCCTCAAAAAACTAAAAGTGGAACTCCCATTAGACCCAGTAACCCCACTCATAGGAATATATCCTAAGAAACAAAAACACCAGTCAGAAAGTATATATGTATCCATATGTTCATAGCAGCACAATTTACAATAGCTTAGATTTGGAAACCGCCTAGGTGCCTGTCAGTAGATGACTGGATCGGAAAACTATAGTACATCTACACAATGGAATACCATGCTGCTATAAAAAAGAAGGAATTCTTACCATTTGCAGCAACCTGGATGGAACTGGGCAGCATTATGTTAAGTAACATAAGCCAGTCAATGAAATAAAAATACCACATGATCTCACTAATTTATGGATAATAAAGAACATTATAAACTGATGAACAAAAGATAGATATAGAGGCAGTAAAGCATCAAACAGTCTGTCAAATTACACTGGGAAGGTTCAGGAAAGGTGGAGTAGATAAGAGATCAACTGAAGGATTTGTATGCATGCATATAAGCATAACCAGTGCAGGCAAGACACTGTGGGGTGAGGACATGTATGGGAGTGGAGTCCCGGGGGCAATGGGAAGATACATAATTCGTTAATAAAAATAAAGAGAGAAAAAGGGTGGAAGCAGGAGTATCACTTTCCTGAGTTGAGGAGCAGTATTATGAGAAAGCTGAATCCTCATCTTGTGAAATGTGAACTACTAAGAAGTAAAACTATATATATATATATATATATAACCTATCTATCTACCTATCTATCTGTATAGATATAGGTATAGATATAGATATAGATATAGATATAGATATAGATATAGATATAGATATAGATATAGATATAGATATAGATATAGATATAGATATAGATATAGATATACAGATATATAGCAGCGCCCTTATGTAGGAATATGAGGCAATGGGATAAAGAACAACAAATAAATGGCTTTCAGAGTAGATGCCTCTTAGGAGTAAGAATTGGAGGAGGAAAGAACACGGGTTGCAGAATGTTCCTGATCTTTGGTTTAGTTTGCTGTTTTCTGTACATTTGATAAAAGTTAAATATGAATTCAAAAGTTTCAGTGTTCATATGGATATAAATTTAATTAGTAATCTGTAGCTCTTCTTAGTCACACAAGGGGAAATGTTTTTGGTTTCGTTGCTTATCTTGTTTTGGTAATTATAAAATGAAATGATCTAGGGTGGTATGTGAGTCTGTATTTCCAAAAGGAAAGACAGATTATAAAAGATTCTTATAAAGGCTATCCCCCAAAAAGAAATAACCCTTATTTTATGAACACAACTAAAACATGAGCAGATTTTATCAAATATCCAAGGGTAGGATGATTCTAGCAATTGTAAACTAATAACTAATAAGTCATTAATCAAGAGATGTTCAAGTGGTGAGGAAATAGAGGACAAAGCCAAGAAATAGCCCAAGTCTGCAATACCCTCAAAAGGGATCTACTTATGTCATAATAATTAGTGCTAAATCTAACTGCAGTGGCCTTTTTTGATGTGGTCTGGATGGTTAGGAAAATGTCAGACAAAGTAGAAGTCTTGAAAAGAACATGGTATGTTATATTTTAAGCAGGATTTTTCTTGTTATTCACAAATTCATTCATACAGTTTCTCAACATCTCTCTGATTTCTTATGCCCCATAAAATCCCTGCCATATTTGAGGTATTGTTTGTTCCAATCCCTGAAAACTCAGCTGGCTTCGGGAAGATTGCAACATTTGTACTTCTACTCTTTTATATCTTTCATTCTGTTTTCATTACGAGACTCTGAATGTCCTATTTTTATTTTGTTTTCCTCTCTATATATTGCTTGCTTCAGTGATCCTCTCCTTTCTCGTTTTTAATGTCATCTGTTCTGGGTGGAGGACACCCAGCTGTATGGTTAAAGCTGGACTCAATCACTAACCTATACAGAAGTACTCAATGATAGCATAGACCACACACATTCCTTACTGGACACAATTAGTGGAAATGATGAATTGTAAGGCTAAAATGTAGAATGTCATGTCACATGATATTCAGTGTGAATAGTTACCTTCATATCCCTTCCTAAAACTTACATTTTATAGAAAGAGATTATCTATAACTTCACACTTGTCCACATTGCTTCATCTGATTTAGGGGATGCTGTTTATAAAAAATAATTTGATTCATAATTGCAACTATTTTGGGGAAAGTGAACAATTAAAAGAATATAGGTACTTTTCACTGAGTGTCTATTGGGCTAGGAGTTTTTCATTGATTCATTTATGAAAACTTGATAAAAATGCTGAATAACATATATTTCTAACTTCATGTTTTAATATGTGAATTCCAAATACTGAGCAAGGAATTACTTGTCAAAAGTTACAAAATTTGCAAGTAATAAAAGCAAGAATAAAGGCCAGCCTTGATTTTTTTTTAATTTATCTGTAGTACATTGCTTCCTCTGATTTAAAAAGAACACATTTCAAAAAGGTTATTACATGAAAAATTTACTAATTATAATTTTAAACTGAAATTTAATTACCTAATGTAATTAAAGGCATATTTTAATACAGCCAATTATTAGTCTTGAAATAATTACAAATTGATATTTAATATATAATTATGTAAAAGTTATTAACCTCATTTTCCAATGTCTTTTTGCTTTTAGGCAAATCTCTGAATATTGATTAGATAAGCATATCAGTAAGGTCTATAATGGAAAATAACAATATCATAACTGTCATTTGTATAGAAGTTTACAAGTAAACCACAAGTCTACTTGTTGAGATTTGGAAGTAACTCTAAAGAAATATTATTCATCAAGCTAAGTTCATACCTGCCTATCGCATGTGATTCCGACTTCACAGAAGCCTCCCTCATATCCCAGCTCCTTGCAGGCTTTTCATCTTGTGACACCACTGGCTTTTACAAAGCCCCTGAGATAAACCATAAAGTGGAGGAAAAGTGATGAGCAGTGGGGGTTGCCTCAGTCCATGAATCAGAGCAGGAAATGGGCTTGATCTAGAACTAGCAACCTGTGCCCATCTACTCTGAGTCCACCAATATGCATTTCACTCTTTATTCCATGGACAGGGAACACACATTTCTCCACACCCAGAACACCCAGAATACCACTATTTAGTCACTGCATGCAGCGTGGACCAAAATCTCTAGGAGAACATGTTGTACTTTCTACTGCTCAATCAGAATGTGAGTACTCTTGGTTTGATCAACCTAGCATCTCACCAATATACTACGGCATATAGGGCAGCATTACTCACATAACATCTTCCAAATGGAGAGAATGCAATGGGGATATAGTCAGCAGTTGGGGAAGTGCTGAGATCTTTAGAGATGTGTATGGGGTCCCTACCCAGCAGGAAAAGATGTTATCTGATTATGTCTGTTCTGTTCTTTGAAAGGAATTATTTCTTCATTTTGTCCATGGACCCTAGTGCTATCCTTAATGGAAGGGGATAAGTTTTCTTTTACCACGTTTGAAAGAGTTCTTGGGTATATATAAAGTCAGAGTGTTAGAAATTGGACTCATAATTCCTTTGACTATATAATTCCTCCAGAACTTAATGGGCTTCAGATCTATTTATCTCTAGTCCATTTCTGGTGCTAATAACCATATATAAATGCCTCTGTAGCCATATTTTTTAAAGTCTGCATCATTTCTTTGCATCCTTGCCCAGCATTTATCTCTATTAACTAAATGGCTGTACCTTGAGGCTAAAGTAGTTTGAGTGGAAAAAATAAAAGCCTTAATCTTAATGGGTCTTTGCTGTTTTCTCAAATTTATTTCCCTTTTCTTAAAAGCACACACATTTTCTAAGGTTTCAATGCCAAAAATTCCAAGACTATCATCTTCTCTGGATTTCTCTCTTTCTCTTATTGTATTGTGTCCATGGTCTCTGAAGTTATCTACTTCTTAGGAAACAGCAAATTATTGTCTATACACAGGTTTGATTATCTATAAGGTTTTACTTCCTTCCATCTTTTCTAGGCCCTCATAGTGTATGGAGTCACTAAGTTCTGCCCGAGTGGATAATCAATTTTTCAGCTTTGAAAGTCTGTTTATTCACTGCACAATCTTTGTCACAAAGTCAATGCCATGCAGCTAAGTTTTTGCTACAGTGAGACTCCATTCCTGGTATCAAATTGCAATAGTCAGTGTAGGAAGCTAATTGCTTAAGCAATTCCTACTCTCAATGGCTTAGCCCAGTAATTTCCTCAGGTGACAAACTATAGGTAGAGGCAAGGGGCCCTTCGACAGTCGTTCAGATATTCTAGCTCCTTCTATCACGCAGGACAATTTATTTGAAGTATGATGTTCAAGATCATCATGGAATGAGGGAGGGAGTGGCCAGGTCTAGCACCCATACTTACTTCCCTGACTTATAATAATTTGATCTATAAAATTTTCAACTTCATGACAATTCAAAACTGATAGACACTTGTTAAAAGCTGTACTTTAAATTTTGATCTTTACTCCACTATGAATATATGATAGACACTCTCTCCTAAAGGTGGGCAGCCATATTAAGACATAGCTCCCTGTCAGCTTTGATATCTTGAGGGTCACCATCCAATACTCCACAGTGTAGTCAGGCATTAGATAATTTGTTCAGCTATGGGCTAATTCTGGTGCTCTGAGCACATGTAAGGTGAGCTGGGATAAGCTTTGTGACTTAGGTGTATCCAATGCATTTTTTTATTTAGGATATCTTCAACTTAGGATGGAATGTGACCCAACCTTAAGTCAAGGAACATCCAGATATGATTTTTGCTAGTATTTCATTGGGTAGTCCTCAGTACTGTGAGCCTGGTCTCTCTCTCTCTTTCTCTCATTCTTTATCTCTCTCTCTCTCAAATAAATGAGAATCATGCAAATTGACTGCACTTCTACTATGCCCACAAGCCATGCCCACCAGCCAATCAGGGGTGAATATGCAAATTAAGCCAACCAAGATGGTGGCAGCCATGGAGCCATGGAGGAAGCCAAGCTTCCCATCTGCCCTGGCCGGCCCTGGCCTTTGTTCAAGGCTACAATGTCTCAATTATAGAAGATAAATAAATCCCAGATACCTGCTTCCAGCCAGCCATGGCCTCCACTCAAGGAGGTACTGAAAAAAAAAAAAAGCAAAAAAGGAGAGTTTGGGAGCTTGGGTCGCCAGGGGCTGTGGCCAGCCTGCAAACAGGCATCAGCCCCTCACCTAAGCTGGCCAGGCACTCTAGCAGGACCTTAACCCTGATCTGGGACACCCATTAAGGCAAACCAGCGAGCCCCACTCATGCACCAGTCCTCTATCTATACTAATAAAAGAGTAATATGCTAATCAGACTGGGAGACCTTCCAGGAGACTTTCTGGACATTCTTCTGGACAAAGCCATGGTGGCTGGGACAAGGTAGAGACAGTTAGAAGACAAGAGGGTAGGGCAATTGTGGGTGCTCAGGCCAGGATGGGATGGCAGTTGTGGGTGATCAGGCTGGTGTGGGATGGGACCGTTGGGAGTAAGCAGACCAGCAGGAGGGCCAGGTGGGTATGAGCAGGCTATTAATAGGGGTCAGTTAGAGGTGATCAGGATAGTGGGGGATGGCAGTTTGGATTGAGTGGGACAGCATGGGGCAGTTGGGAGTGAGCAGGCCAGTGGGGTGGGAGGTAGGGGTTCACATGCATCAGAGTGGGCAGTTAGGCTAGTGGGGGGCATTAGGGTGTGAGCAGGCACATGGCAGGGGGGCAGTTGAGGGGTGAGCAGGGTAGCAGGCAGAATGGTTAGGGGCAATCAGGCAGGCAGGCAAGTGAGCAGTTAGGAGCTAACAGTCCTGGATTGCGAGAGGGATGTCTGACTGCTAGTTTATGCCCGATCCCTGTAAACCAGCAGTGAGACATCCTCCGAGAGATCCCAGATTGGAGAGTGTAAAGGCAGGGCTGAGGAACACTCTACCCCTCCCTCCCCATGTGCAAGAATTTTGTGTACCATGCCACTACTGAAAACTTATGGTATTTATCCTTCTTTGTATGACTCATTTACTTAGTGGATTTAACTCCAATGTAAAAGAAAACAAAACCCAAAATCAACAAGTAGGACTACATCAAACCAAAAAGCTTCTGTGAAGCTAAGAAAACCATCAACAAAACAAAAAGGCAACCTATTGAATGGCAGAAAATATTTGTAAAACATACATCCAGTAGGAGATTAATATCCAAAATATATAAAGAACTCATATAAATCAAAGAACAAAACAAGCTGACACAAAATGGGGAGAAGATCTGGATATACTTTTTTTTTTCCCAAAGAAGATATTCAAACTGCTAACAGGCATGAGAAAAGAGGATCAACATCACTCATCAGAGAAATACAAATACAAACCAGACTAAGATATTACTTTATACCTGGTAGAATGGCTATTCCAAAAAGAGAAGAAATAGCATGTTGCCTAGTACATATGTGGAAAAAAGGGAACCATTTTGCACTGTTTGTGGGATTGTAAATCCCACTTTGAAAAACAGTATGAAGATTCCTCAAAAATTAAGAATAGAACTATAAGATTCAGCAGTTCCACTTAAGGTTATTTATTTAAAAACTACAAAAACATTAATTTGAAAAGATACATGCATCCCTATGTTCATAACAGCATCATTTACAACTAAAGGCCCAGTGCACAAATTCATCCACAGATAGGGCCCTCCTGATTTGCCCCAAGACTAGCTGGGGTGAGGGACTGTGGGAGGTTGGCTGCCCATGGGAGGTTGGCTGTCCATGGGTGGTTGGCTATGGGAGTGCACTGCCCACCAGGAGGCAGCTCCTGTGTTGAGCGTCTGACCCTGTTGGTCAGTATGCATTATAGCAACTGGTTGATCAGTTATTCTGATTGTTCTGGTCATTCAATCATAATAGTTTCTAGGATTTTATATATATAAACTAGAGGTCCAGTGCACAAAATCTGTGCATGTGTGGAGAGGGGCTGGGGGTGGTCGAGGTGTGTCCTTCAGCCCAACCTGCTCCCTCTCCAATCTGAGAGGGATGTCCAACTGCCCATTTAGGCCCGATCCTACTTACTCACTTGCCTGCCTTCCTGATCTCCCCTAATCGCTTCTGCCTGCAAACCTTATCATCCCCTAACTATTCCCCTGCCAGCCTGATTGATGCCTAACTGCTCCCATGCCAGCCTATTTGCCCTTAACTGCCCACCCCTGTAGGCCTGGTCACTCCTAACTGCCTTCCCTTGGAGGCCTAGTTCCCGCAAAACTGTCCTTTTCTGCAGGCCCAGTCACACCTTATTTCCCTCCTCTACCAGTCTGATAACCCCCAACTGCTCTCCCTTATAGGCCTTGTCCTTCCCAAGTGCCCTCCCCTACTGGCCTGATCATCTGCAATTGCCCTCCCTTGCAGGCCTGGTCCTTGCCAATTACTCTCTCCTGCTGGCCATCTTGTAGTGGCCATCTTGTGACCACATGGGGGAAGGATCTTTTGACCACATGGGGACAGTCATCTTGTGTGTTGGAGTTATGGCCAATCTGCATATTACTCTTTTATAAGATAGGATAGAGGCCTAGTGCACAAGTGGGGGCCAGCTGGTTTACCCTGAAGGGTGTCCTGGGTTAAGGTGGGTGTTCCCTTGGGGGATGAGGTGGTCTGGGCAAGGGGTCTGTGGTGGTTTTCAGGCTGGCAAGACCCCCAGCAACCCAAGAAGAAGCCCTGGTATCTGGGATTTATTAATCTTCTACAATTGAAACTTTGTAGCCTGGAGCAGAGCTAAGCCTTCTGCTTGCTCTGTGGCCACAGGCATTGAAACTTTGTTGCCTTAAGAGGAGACCTGGGCCCACCAGGATAAGCAGAAAGCTTGGCTTCCTCCATCACCAGGGGCAACCCAAGCCTCACTCCTGCCCTCTCTGTGGCCATAGCCATCTTGGTTGGATTAATTTGCATACTCATTCTGATTGGTTGGTGGTGTAGCTGGTGGGCTTGGCTTGTGAGTGTAGTGGAGGTACGGTCAATATGTATATTACTTTTTTATTAGATGGGATAGATAGATAGATAGCCAAGATATGAAAATAACCCAATGTCTCCAATAGATAACTGAATATAGATGTAACACACACACACACACACACACGAAAAGCTGTTTAGCCATAAAAAAAAAAGATGAAATCATGATATATTTCATAGAGAAATATTTTTGGTTGTTTTTGTTGAAGAGGGGAGAATGAAGATAAGATACCTAGATAAACAAATATTATCTACCTTCCTTTTATTCTCTTCTTCCTTAAAACTATTAGACAAAATTTAACAGTCAAAGAGGATGTGGAATATGTAACCTTGGTAGGAAAATGGTAGGTATGAGTGTGCAACCTGTATTTGTAGAAGAGATATATTGCTAAAGAACCATTATAGCAAAAGAAAGAATACATTGCTTTTGAGGTTGGTTCTGAAGGTGGGTTCTGGCTGGCTTTGTTCTATAGAAGTTATTTTTTTTAATATATATTTTATTGATTGTGTTTTTTTATAGAGAGGAAGGGAGAGAATATAGAGAGTTAGAAACATTGATGAGAGAAAAACATAAATCAGCTGCCTCCTGCACACCCCCCACAAGATATATGCCCACAACCAAGGCACATGCTTTTGACTAGAATCAAACCTGGGAACTTCCAGTCCACAGGCTGACACTCTATCCACTGAGCCAAACTGGTTTCAGCATAGAAGTTCTTGACTCCACACTCACCATCAACACATTACCATCAGAACAAAACCACATAAAGCAAAAGCACACATTCAAATTCAGTAAGTTTCAAGAAGACCCAAGAATCAGGATTTTAAAATAAGTATTCCCAGATAAATTTAAGATAGTTGACCTTATTTAAATACTAGAGGTCCGGTGCACAATATTCATGCACTTAGGGATGGTGGGGTCCCTCAGCCTGGCCTGTGCCTTCTTGCAGTCCAGGACCCCTTGGGGCAGTGATTCTCAACCTGTGGGTCGTGACCCCTTTGGGGTCGAACAACCCTTTCACAGGTTGTTTCAAGATATGAAAACAACAACCCAATGTCTCCAATAGATGACTGAATATAGATATAACACACACACACACAC
Organism: Lasiurus borealis; assembly: GCA_004026805.1. NCBI lineage: Eukaryota > Metazoa > Chordata > Mammalia > Chiroptera > Vespertilionidae > Lasiurus > Lasiurus borealis. Next base: position 321,311 of record PVJN01000005.1, read on the forward strand.
ACACACACACACACACACACACACACCTATTTCCCATGGTCTTAGGAACCAACAGACCGCTCCTCGGTGTAGTAAAGTGTAGCAATGTAGTTTACTGTTGTCATATGAAGACTATTACCCATGCTACACCATGATTCAAGACAAAAATTTCATTTATTTATAATTATAAATAAATATTTCACAATATGTAATTACATATTGTTTTTGTGATTAATCACTATGCTTTAATTATGTTCAAGTTGTAACAACGAAAATACATCCTGCATATCAGATATTTACATTACAGTTCATAACAGTAGCAAGAGTATAGTTATGAAGTAGCAATGAAAATAATTTTATGGTTGGGGGTCACCACAACGTGAGCAACTGTATTAAAGGGTCGCGGCATTAGAAAGGTTGAGAACCACTGCCTTGGGGGATGTCCATCTGCCGACTTATGCCCACTCCCCAGTGGATCAGGCCTAAACTGGCAGTCAAACATTCCTTTGGCAGTCTGGGATCCCTGACTACCAAGAGGATAGGAGAGGCCCCTGCACTGCTGCTGCACTTGCAGCCATCAACCCAGCTTATGGCTGGGTGGATTTCCCCCTGAGCACACAGACCACCAGGGGGCAGCTCCTGCATTGAGCATCTGCCTCTTGGTGGTCAGTGGGTGTCATAGTAATAACTCATTCCTAATTGTTCCACTGTTAGGGTCAATTTGCATGTTACATTTTTATTGTATAGAATACTAGTCAATACCTACAGTATATGGATAGAGTTAAGCTAGTTGGATTGCTTATTAATTTTTTTTTGTCTTTGGAAGACTACATGTATCTCTAAACATTAAATATTTTTTAGGCTCATCTTTACTTGTGACTTTAACATATCCTATCTAATAAAAGAATAATATGCAACTTAACCATACCTCTGCTATACCCACAAGCCACACTCACCAGCCAATCAGGAGCAAGTATGCAAATTAACCCAACCAAGATGGCTGTGGCCATGGAGCTAGCAGGAAACTTTGGTTTCCCCAGCAATGGAGGAAGCCAAGCTTCCCACACACCCTCGCTGGCCCTGGTCTCTGCTCAAGGCTACAAAGTTTCAATTATAGAAGATAGATAAATTCCAAAAAAAAAAAAAAAAAAAATGGTGGCAGCCATGGAGCTGGACAGAACAGCATGCTTCAGTTGCCCCAGTGATGGAGGAAACCAAGCTTGTGCAGCCCTGGCCTGCCTTGGCTCAAGGCTATAAAGTTTCAATTATAGAATATTAATAAATCCCAGATACCAAGGTCTCTGCTTGAAGCTCTGGGGGCTGTGGCTGGCCTGCAAACTACCATAGGCCCCTCACCCAGGCCACCCCCATGCCCCAAGGGAACCCCTACCCTGATATGGGATACCCTTTAGGGCAAACAGCTGGCCCTCACTTGTGCACCAAGCCTCTGCCCTATCTAATAAAATAGTAATATGCAAATTGACCATCATTCTACTACATAAGATGGCTTCTCCCATGTGGTCAAAGATGACTGCTCCCATGTGGACACAAGATGGCCACCACAAGATGGCCAGCAGGAGAGGGCAGTTGGAAAGGACCAGGTCTGCAAGGGAGGGCAGTTGTGGGAAATCAGGCTAGCAAGCTAGGGCAGGTGGGAGGGACCAATCTGCAAGGGAAGGCAGTTGGAAGTGATCAAGCCTGTAGGGGAGGACAGTTAGGGATGATCAGGCTGGCAGAAAAGGGAAGTTTGGGGGCAACCAAGCCTGCAGGGAAGGGCAGTTAGGTCTCAATCAGGCTGGCAGGGGAGTGATTAGGTGGTTATCAGGCTGGCAGGCAGATGCAGTTAGGGGCAATCAGGAAGGTAGGCATGTGAGCAGTTGGGAGCCAGCAGTTCTGGATTGTGAGAGGGATGTCCGACTGCATGTTTAGGCCCTATCTCAGTAATATCATGCCTAAACAGGCAGTCAAAAGTCCAAGAGGTCCCAGATTGGAAAGGGAGCAGGCTGGGCTGAGGGACATACACCCCCAAGCACAAATTTCATGCACCGGGCCTCTAATTTTAAATAAGTTCGTTATAAACATCCTATGAGAAACTGTACTCTCTGTTTCTGAACAAATCCAAGTACTTATGTTTAACCAAGACTAATCTGTCTGGAAAGGCAATCAGGTTTCTCATTTCACTTAGCTAAAATATTTAGATTTTTATTTCTTTTTAAAAAATTACATTTATTGATTTCAGAGAGGAAGTGAGAGGAAGAGAGAGATAGAAACATTAATGATGAGAGAGAGTTATTGATCAGCTGCATACCTACCATTGTGGATTAAGCCCCAAAACCTGACAAAAGGATAAATTTTGACCTTCTGGTTCATGGTTCAATGTTCAACCACTGAGCCACACAAACAAAGCTAATATTTATTTTTACTGAAGATTGAAAAAGACTCATAATCATGTCAGATAAAATATGTCCTGGCTCACAAAGGCCATGTTCAGAGAAGCAGAGGTAAGTGGACTAATTAGCATTATCTTCTACCAACCAATATTCAGTACATACACTTCTTATTAGCCAGGAATTCTAAGATACTTCTCTCTTTCTCATTTTGTATTTATCTGAATGTAACAATTCCATCATTCTATTTTCCATTTTAGAAAGACAGAGGACCAAAAAGGAGTGAAATGTGACATTCCTCAGACCTTTATTTCTGTTTCACACAGATAGGTGAATGTATTAATGAATATGTTCCTCAGTCACACACAAAGAGAATTGGGTGTATTTATGAACAACTTCCTTAGTCACACACATGGTTGGGTGTATTCATGTATATGTATTCAGAATCCATTTTCCTATGCCTTATTCAGAACCTGTACAGTCATAATGAAGTGGATTAGACACTATAGCCCAAGCAACTCAAACACATGACCCTCTGTCCACATGCAGCCCACAAGGAATATTTTTGCAGCCCAGACAATATAGCAGTATGTAAGAAATGTTCTAAGAAAAATTTCATAACTTAACTTTTACAATATCCTGTTATACATAATCTATTGATATAATAGAAGAATATGCAAATTAGCCAGGGACCTGAGACTGCATGGTGCCTAGTCAGGGTGAGGGACCTCAGGCCGCACCACCCATCACATGAGGCTTTTTGACAGGGACCTGGGACTGTGCTCCTCATCCAATTTGATTTGATGGGGACCTCAGGCCATGTCCCCCACCCTGGTGCAGGCCAGGAGACCTCAGACCATGCCCCATGCCTTAGCGCTGGCCTGGGGGGGCGGGTGGATCTCAGGCTGCATGCCTTGCCTGATGGGGCTTGACAGGGCACCTCAAATTGTGCCCCCTGCCTGGCAGGACTTGATGGGGGACCTGAGACTGTGCCTCCCACCCGGCACTGAGCTAGGGAACCTGAAGCTGTGCCTCCTGCTTGGGGGGGGCTTAACAAGAGTGGGGCAGGCCAGGTATGGGTCTCACTCAATGGGGGCGAGGCCAGCCAGTCTGGGTCTCCTGCATTTTCAAAGTGCATGTGGGAGAGGGGCTGGGACTTGACTTAAGTCCTGCAGTATACCCCAGACTCTGACAGGAGGGAGATTTTCATATAGATTTTACTAATTTTCTATTATCTCTGACATTTATATTATATAGAAAGGGCAAAAAGCAACATTAAAATATTTCCTCTAATTAATTCCCTTTTAATGTGCACACATTTTGTGCACTGGGCCACTAGTTATTAATAAAGAACTACAATATTCGCTAATGACTAATTACTATAATCATGTTGCATTCATTTCTCTTATGCCTCATATGTGCAGGTGCACCATTTTTCTCCACTAATACTAGTAGTGAATATTTTAACAGCTGATTGCCACATCATTAGTCTTGGACTGACTGTTTGGTGTACATAACAGGAAATATTTCCTTTTTGGAGAACAACAACAAAAAAGATTTATTTATGTTATGCTCATTAATTTGTGTAGTTATTCAGTGTCTGATAAGTTAATGCTCAAAAAAAGTAATATTTATTAAAGTGTTCTATTATATTTTACTAACAATTACTCACTTATTTCAGCTTTGTATTCAGCATGTCTACACTGAAATAAACCTATGTTTTTATAAAAATTTAAGCTTTAGTTTTTGTTTTTTTTTTGCAACCCACATACACTTAAATCTTGTTTATTTGGCCTTTGTTAGCATTTGAGTTTGACATGCTTGCTATAGACTAACACATGGTTTTATTTTCCTCATAGACCTACCTTAGCCACTTCTCTCTTCTTCTCATAGACAGTTTTATGGCCCCAGTAAAGTATGTATTCATGCCCATTTGTGTTTTTATTTTGTTTTCTGTTTATGTGAAGTCAACCTTTTCCACTAGGATGGAGTTCCTTCTGAGCCAGGCTGAGTCACTCGTTGTCCATACCGCTAGGACTTGCACAGTGAGTGACTTCCCTAGAAACCTGCCCAGGAAGAGTGTTGTCCAAGCAGGGAAGAGGTAGAGAGGAAGCCCAGGGGGAAGAAGAAAGGGAAGGGAAGAGGGAGAGAAAGGAAGAAAGGGGAAGGGAAGAGGGAGAGAAAGGAAGAAAGGAGGGACAAGACTGAGAAAGGGGAATTGGAAAAGGGAGAAATCCAGTTTCTCTTTCTGGTGGAAGTAGGGTGGAGGGATCACAGTGAAGCAGTGGTGGAGGACAAGACCAGTTTCCAAGTAACTGGGCCAGGGCTGCTTGCTAAAGGCTGACATGGCAGCACCTTTTGAATCTGCATAGAGTTTGGTGGTTTGCTATGTGGAGTCTGTGTTTCACCTTGCCTGCCTCATCCCTGCAGCCCATTGTTTGATGCAGAAGTAGCCACTAAGGCTGAAGTCATATTATAGCATCCAGGTCTCCCATGAAGGTAGAGACAGCTCCACCCTCCTTCAAAGCCAGGGTCTGTCTCATTTTCACAGGACTGATTATCCAGAAACACAGCTACATACTTCTCAAGATCGCCCTTTCAGTACCTTAAGTCACCTTTACAACAAGATTAAGTATTTAAACTAAAAACCAGTCCAGTAAATGTTTGGGAATGAACAAATGTGGAGCACAAATGTAGGAAATCATAGTTTCATCAGAGACAGGAAGGAAAGAGTAAAACCAGCCACTATTTCATAAACAGATTCTTCTTTGCATTTCCTTATTTCCTAGAATTAACTTTGTATCTCATTTTGAAATTTGAGATACAAAATTTATCTCACCACAAAATCTAAATTCTTATCATGAATTGGTGAGGAGGCAGGTGTTCCTAACCCAGAGTAAACTGCTTAGTAGAACTTATCGTTTGGTATTTAAGGATAAAACAACTAAAAAAGATAAATGGAATTACCACCTTCATACATATTTATAAAATTTTACTCTGAAGATAACAAGCTTCTCATGATTTTTTCCCCAAGAGTATGTTGGTATTTTAACAAAACTGAATGTGTTGACTATGCCATAGAGCTAGTGGTCCTGGATGAGACACTAGACATAGCTTAGCAGAGTAAGGAAAGGTGATGGAGAATCCAGTCTTCAGGTCCCACTAGGAGAAAAGCTAGCAAGAGCTGCAGAGAAGGAATACACAGCTGAATGTGGAAGATGAAAAAAAGAGAAATATGACTTTTTTCTTATTATCCAACTGTATGTTTATGTTACTTCTTTTAGCTCTCGTTGATAGTGGTCAATTGGGTAACTTAAGAAACATGAAATGGCTACATGCAGTATGAAAGCACTGGAACCTCTAAGACTGCTGTATGTTTGACATGTAAAGTTTTGGAAGGTGCTCAAAGTCAAATGATAAGTTAGGGTCTTAAGAACAAAAGGTGCCTTGACTAATGTGGCTCCACTGGTTGGGTATCATCCTGTGCCTAGAATAGTGGCCAGTTTGATTTTCAGTCAGGGCACATGCCTGGGTTTTCTGCTCAATCCCCAGTAGGTGGCATGAAGGAGGTAGCTGATTGAGGTTTTGCTCTCAAATTGATGTTTACCTCTCTCTCTCTCCCTTTCATTAAATCTCTCTCTAAAAATCAATGCAAATACTTTAAATGTAATTGGGGATATAAAGCATAGGACAGGGAATATAGTCAATAATACAGTAATAACTATGCATGCTGTCATGAGGGCACTAGACTCATTAGCGTGATCACTGTGTAAGTTACATAAATGTCTAATCACTATGTTGTACGCCTGAAACAAATTAAAATTGCATGTCAACTGTAACATTAAAAACCAAAACAACAATGAGATGCCACCTGTCAGAATGGCTATCATCAACAATTCAGCAAATGACAAGTGCCAGTGACGATGCAGAGAAAAAGGAACCCTTGTGCACTGCTGGTGAGAATGCAGACTGGTGCAGCCACTGTGGAGAACAGTATGGAGTTTCCTCAAAAAAAGTTAAAATGGAATTCCCATTTGACCCAGTGATCCCACTTCTAGACTATATCTCAAGAAACCAGAAACACAATCAGAAAAGGATATATGCACCCCTGTGTTCACGGCAGCACAATTTACAATAGCTAAGATTCGGAAACAACCTAAGTGCCTATAAGCAGATGAGTGGATTAAGAAACTGGTATATTTACACAATGAAATACTATGCCACTATAAAAAAGAAGGAACTTTTACCATTTGCAACAGCATGGATGGAACTGGAGAGCATTAGGCTAAGTGAAATAAACCAGTAGGAGAAAGATAAATATCACATAATCTCACGTGGGATATAATGATCAACACAAGTTGATGAACAAGAATAGATCCAGAGACAGATGGGGTGGAGGGGTTAGAAAGCAACCAAAGCATTTGTATGCATTCATATTAGTATAACCAATGGACACAGACAGTGGACGGTGGGGCCTTTTCCAAGGTGGGAATGGCTGTGGGGCAGAGAGATCAAGCAGGGAAAAAGAAGATTTACATAAAACTTTAGACAATTAAAAAAAGTTTTAAAGTAATAAAAAAGAAATTTTAAAATTGTATATACCTAAAAAACGTGTTTTTTTAATTTTTCTAATAGTAATTCTAAATATTGAGTTTTTTATCATTATCTTGAGAGAAATAGCATTATAAAAAACTAGACATGGGTTAAACCTCAGATTATCCTCAGTTCACAAAAAAATAAACTGTTTCTGCTGAAAATACAAGCAAATGCTGAAGCCTCATTCTCAAATCTACCTGAGCTTCTGGCCTTTGGAAAGCAGAGCATGTGTCTTCCAGAGGGAGCTGTCAGTTAAACAGCTACAGTTGGGGTGGGTATATTTTTAGCAGTGTCTTCTAATTGTTATTTATTTCAGCTGCAGGACCTCTCAAAGACTATTAGGCCATGAAAAATGATGTCAGTATGACAACATGTAATTTATATAGAAAATACTCCCGGGAAAACAAGGAGAATGCTATTTATAGAGAGATCTTGTGTGAAAGCAATTAATATTAGAATATTTGAGACTCATAGCAATTTCTCCCCATTCAAACACTCAATTTAAAAAAAAATGTTTTTTATTGATTTCGGGAGGAGTGGAGAGAGAGAAGCATGGATGTGAGAGAGAAATACCTATCAACTGCCTCTGTATCCCCAACCCCTGCCCTCCTGACCCTGACTGAGGAGTAAGCCCACAACCCTTCCATGAATGGGCCCAAGTTCCAACTACAGATCAAGGCAACATTTCCCTGCTCTTGCACTTGTTTTCCATCTCACTACATAGCATTCTTTTCATTGGAATCCAGAATTCAGAATGTGTGTTGCTCTCTGCCGAACACCTTATTCTCTTTTTATATTTTGGATTCTGTGGATGTTGTAAAAACAAAATGGCTCCATAACTTCCTAAGAAATAGCAAGGATAGGCCCCCTTTAGGAAGTTAAAGTCAATGAAAAAGGTATGTTTATCAAAAATTCAAGGAGACATCTCTGCCAGCCTCAATCAACAGAAAATTCAAACAGTGGCAAAGGGTTTTGGGGGTGACCACCACCAGTCGCAGGGACAGACTAGACAGTTTGCTCTTTGTGAGAAAGCTGGATGGGGTCATGGAACTATCTGAAGGAGATGCTTGGGAAACTAGTAGGACAGGGAATTGCCAAAATACAACACAGACAGCTTCAACGTTGAGCCAAACCAAGTCCCTGCCAGATCAAGGGTTCTACTACAGTGTCCTCATATAATTGATGCCAGAGTCCCAAAATGCCCTTAAAATATGTGGTTCTGGTCAAAGACTGGAAGCCCCAACAATGGGCAGGATGAGCTATAATCCCCAACACAGGATAATACTGGGAAATAAGTAGGAGGTTGATAACCAAATACTTCCATAGAATTAGCCACAATACTCTCATCATAATGCAACAATAGACTTAATAATGATTAAAGGGATAATAATTATGAGTTATTAAAAACACAGGACTATATTATGTCAATCTGGACATAAAATTATTTGTAAGACCACCCAAGTTTGCTTCAGTGCTTTTTATTTTTATAGAAACACTTTTGTCTCTTTTTATTTTCTGCTGTGCCACAAAAGGGTATATCTGAGTGACAGTCTCAGAAGGGTCCACTACCAAGGGGAAAGATCCCATATGTAACTCTCAAGGTGGTAGCCACAGCAGAACAAGGATAGAAGCGCTAAAAGAGCTGATGGAGTAAAGAGGTTAGGCTGGTGGGTAAATTATCAAGGATGGGGATGAAGTTGCTTATAATGATGATAAGCAAGTGAACGGAAAGACAAGCAATAAATGAGGTACCAAGTTTTCAGTGACTAAGCCTGCTTTTTTAGGAGGTCAGAACAATGACAGTGATGATTAGGGGACGTGCCAAGCACTCCTTAATTTCCAAATCAAATGCACCCTCCTTAGTATTCAGTATTTTCTTCTTCATTTACTCCCATTACTCAGTGGAATCCTATAGGAGCAGTTTACTCTCTATTCTTGCACCATCAGTAGGTCACTCCCTTTATACGGTTGCAATTACACTTTTAAAATATATATATTTTTATTGATTTCAGAGAGAAAGGAAGAGGGAGAGAGAGATAGAAACATCAATGATGAGAGAGATCATTGATTGGCTGCCTCCTGCATGTTCCCCATTGGGGATCATGCCTGCAACCCAGACATGTGCTCCTGACCAGAACTGAACCTGAGGCCCTTCAGTCCTTAGGCCGATACTCTTATCCACTAAGCCAAACAAGCTAAGGGAAAGTCTTCTATTCTTGACACAATGCCCAACTTTGTTCATCTCCCTCAATTCTTTACTATTTATACCACCCCCCCTTTTATGTAATCTATATTAGGAGTCTATAAATAACATTTCTATTACTGATGCCCATTCCTTTGAAATTCAGACACATGTGCCTATCTGATTATTGGACTTTAAAATATAAATCTTATTATTAACATGTGGTAAACTATACTCTGAGAACTTCCTGATAGATGGCAATGCCATTGTTGGAATCTGAAAAAATAGGCACTGAGCAGTTGAGTCAAGTAGGCTGATAGCTAGCCCAATGACCCAAAGATTTTGCAAAACAGAAATATGTTTTATGCTGAAATCATTAACTCCTCTTTCCATGCCTAGAACTTTTCTCTGCCTAATCCCAAATACTCACATTAAGAATTTTTAATTGTGGTTCTTCTGTGTCATTTCTAGGTAAGAAAATGTTACATAAAACTGCCCAAGTCAGAAAAAAGCATGCCCTCAGATTTATTCAGTCAGCTGCTCCTTACTCAAAGGTTAGGGATGCCACTAGGTTTTCAGGAAAATGTTTAAACTTCTTATTAGTTACCTGTACCTTTCAATCACATATTTGTAACTCCCTGTTTCCCTTCACTAAGCTGCCCCTTAATTATATTGATTTTGCCACTTTTCTGATGGCATGCAATGATGTAAAAATGCAGGCTGTTCTACAGCAGCAGTATTCCTGTACCCCATCATTTCTGAATATAGAAGGCATTGGAGGAAGAGCATTCCTGATGTATAGGTCACAATCAATCATTGTGGAAAGAGAATAGCTTACTGCTTTTAATTAATATCAAATACGATGTTTTGCATGTCATAATTTAAAAATATGGCTAGGTAGTAGTTTGAATTTTAGATATTTTTGTATTTTTCTATGTTCTAAAACAGGTATTTCCCCTTTATTATTTGTAGACCTAAAAACAAATGAATGGGTGGAAAATGAAATCTCAAGGTCAGACATATGGCTTCAATTTGGTAAAATACAGCTTCATGTTATCAATGCTTCTACAGACTTGGGCTGTTTTGTAACTGAAAGTCTGAATGACAATTACAATCAGCCTCAAAAGGATTCTGTGAAGCATAACTATCGAACCTGCCACTACCTGATGGTATTGGGAGAAGATAGAGCTATAGCATGACAGATGATTGACAGGCATAACTGGCAGCTCCAAGTCAGGCACTCCATCAAGCTAGAGCCCCCACAGTAAGCAGGCAACAGAATCAACATTCGCTTTGCAATGTACAGCACTTTATCATTCAAAGATCTCCCAGAGCGCCTTACAAGAACCTTCAGCACCTGGAGAAAAAGCAATACCATGCCAGCACCTGAAAGCGAAGTGGAAGGGAAGGGGTCCTTCTGGGCTCCACTGGGAGAGAACAGAGCAGTTCTGAACATGCTGACTTGGGCAAAGAGATGCTAACTAGTCAAGACAGGCAACCCTGTGGATGGCTGCTTGTTCAATGATCTTTTCAGTGGAACTGCTCAAATAACACCAGGAGATACTTAGGTTTCTCCATAGTCAGGTCAGAGCATCATGAGGAAGGAAAACTTCCAACACAGTCCTTTATGGTTGGAGAGGAGGTAGAGAGAAAGTGACTCACAAGAACTCTCTAGGACTGTGGTTGGCAAACTGTGGCTCGTGAGCCATATGCGGATCTTTGGCCCCTTGAGTGTGGCTCTTCTATAAAATACTATGTCCTGGGCAAGTCTATTTTGAAGAGTGGCATTAGAAGAAGTTTAAGTTTAAAAAATTTGGCTCTCAGAAGAAATTTCAATAGTTATACTGTTGATATTTGGCTCTGTTGACTAATGAGTTTGCCAACCATTGCTCTCGAACAACCCAAAGTTCTTGTGGAAGCACAAGCTGCAATCTTTAAGGACAATAAGCTAAACAGAACAAAACATGATGACCTTTGCTTTTATTTACATTTTAGACATAAAAACATTATGGTGCAAAGATATCTACTAAAATAAGTTCTCTCCCACATGGTACATAATAATTGTCCATTTTCTTACCATTTTTTTTTCTTTTTTAAAAAATATATTTTATTGATTTTTTTACAGAGAGGAAGGGTGGATAGAGAGTTGGAAACATCGAGGAGAGACATCGATCAGCCACCTCCTGTATACTCCCACACTGGGGATGTGCCTGCAACCAAGGTACATGCCCTTGACTGGAATAAAACCTGGGACCTTTTAGTCCATGGGCCGATGCTCTATCCACTGTGCCAAACCGGTTTCAGACCCAATTTTTTTATTGATTAAGTATTACATATATGCCCTTATCGCCCCATTGACCCCTCACCCCCTCAGTCATGCCCTCATCCCTCTGTTGTCTGTGTCCATTGGTTAGGCTTATATGCATGCATAAATCCTTTGGTTTGATCTCTCGCCCTTCCGTCCATCCTTCCCTATCTTACCTGTGAAGTTTGATAATGTGATTGATGCTTCTCTGTCTCTGGATCTGTTTTTCTTCACCAGTTTATGTTGTTCATTATATTTCACTAATGAGTGAGATCATGTGATATTTATCTTTCTCTTAATGTCAAAGAATATGTCCCTATTTTTGCAATGCTAAACTGAGCAACTCAAATCCAAAGCTATCTGAAAGAACTCAGCAATGGCTCAGCCCTGGAGCTTTTGTATCCTTGCTTTAATGAGAGTTTCTTAGTCTAGACACTATTGACCTTTAGAATCAAAGCATCCTTGAGCCATGGGGGAGTTGGGCACTCCCAAAAAATGTAAGATATTTAGGAAAATCTCTCGTCTTTTTCCATTAGATGTTAGAAGTAACTTCTGGATCGGGACAATAAGAATTACCTGTGGATATTGGCAAAACCTGCCCTCTATTGAGCACCACTCTGCTTTATTGTCCAAAAAGATCTGTCTTCAGCCATCCCAAATGTACCAGAGCTTCTGTGTAATTTCCCAATCTTGAATGAGGCCAATTTTTCTATAAGCACATGGACATTGTCACAGCATGTTGCTATAGCCCACTCTCCAGACGGCTGCCCACCTGCTCTCAAGGACTGTGAGGGCAGAACCAACATCTCACTATTGATGATGAATTCCAAAGGACAGCAAAGGACAGGCACAAAGGGTTTAAGCAATAAACAATCATGATATACTTGGTGAATTTTTAACCTCTTCCCTATAAATAATAAATTCAAGTATAAAAGTAAGAACGTAGCATGGGCAAAATAGTATATGTATTTGTTTTATAGAGAAATTTGAAAAGCAACACAGCAACTGAAACATAATGCATGTTTTGCAAAAGCTGAGTCTAATGGCTATATTTATTATCTCAGTTTCCTAAGCAAAAACATCACATTATCCTCCTAAGGCAAGGAGGTATTAATTCAGGTCTCCAAAATTAAATAAGTTCAATAAAAGTAGATTGGACTTACCTGTGCTATTAGAGAATGTAGGAGTATACTGGTACAGACATATTAACCTGTTTTATAGTGAAACTCATAGCATCACTGTGGGGCCATTCAAATCATTTATCAAGATTATAAAACATAGTCCAGAGGGAGGTGTTATCAGCTTAATGTAAGCTTCCAAATAAAAAATTATAGAACTATATGTCTTCTGTGAGTTCTTAATCTCTTTGGCTCATCTGGGGGATAAGGGAAAAAAATGAATGAATTGCACATATTTTTCTCTAATAAAAATGTAAAATACAGCCATGCACTATATTGCTTTCTTCTGAAATTGGACTTCCAGTACAAAAACTAACAGCTATAAAAACTCCTAATTTCTCTGTAGATCTTCCCTATGCTCTTCCTTTTCCTTGGATGAAAAATGTCTTTAAGACAGATAAAGGCTCTTTTTTTTCTGTCTTTGATACTAAGTGAGAAAGGTTTCTCTGCCGAGTGTATGCTGTCATAGGTTGCTCTTCCCATCCTGGCTTAAGTTTATTTGTATAAAGGCAAGCCCTTTATTCATTTCTTCCTTCTAATAGTTTTTCTAAGGCCATATGTGGTCTAACCATAACATTAAAACAACAAATTTTTCCTATAACATTTATAAGTTAGCCCTTAATATTTTCATTTTCTTTTTTTTTCCTTTATATTTTTCAGAAGTAATTAAAAAATGGCCTTAGAATGGTTAAAATAATCAAATATTTTTATTTTTAATAAAATTTTATTGTTCAGATTATTACAATTGTTCCTCTTTTTTTTCCTCATAGCTCCGCTCCATCCGACTCCCACCACACCCTCTGCCCTTACCTATCCCCCCACCTATTGTCCTCATATAGGTGTATGATTTTTGTCCAGTCTCTCCCTGCACCCTCCTCACCACTTGCCTCTGAGAATTGACAATCCACTCCCTTTCTATGTCCCTGATTCTATTATATTCACCAGTTTATTCTGTTCATCAGATTTTTAATTCCCTTGATTTTTATGTTCACTTGTAGATAGATATGTATTTGTTGTTCATAATTTTTATCTTTACCTTTTTCTTTTTCTTCCTCTTTTAAAGAGTGCCTTTCGCCAAAACCGGTTTGACTCAGTGGATAGAGGGTCGGTCTGCGAACTCAATGGTCCCAGGTTTGATTCCGGTCAAGGGCATGTAACTTGGTTGTGGGCACATCCCCAGTAGGGGACATGCAGGGGGCAGCTGATCAATGTTTCTCTTTCATCGATGTTTCTAACTATCCCTCTCCCGTACTCTCTGTAAAATATCAATAAGATATATTTAAAAAAAAAAAAGAGTACATTTCAGCATTTCATATAATACCGCTTTGGTGCTGATGGACTTTTTTAGTTTTTTACTTATCTGTGAAGCTCTTTATCTGACCTTCAATTTTGAATGATAGCTTTGCTGGGTAGAGTAATCTTGGTTGTACATTCTTTCTATCCACCATATTGAATATTTCTTGCCGCTCCTGTCTGGCCTGCATAGTTTCTGTTGAGAAATCAGCTGACAATTGTATGGGTGCTCCCTTGTAGGTAATTAACTGTTTTTCTCTTGCTGCTTTTAATACAGTGGTACCTCGAGATACAAGTTCCCTAACATACGAGATTTTTGAGATATGAGCCGTCAAGCGAGCAATTTTTTGCTTTGAAATAGGAGCAATATTTGAGATAGGAGTAATTGCGTGGATCGGCTGGCTGCACACGATCCACCAGTTTACCAGGACTCGAGCATCTCATATTTTCCCACGCCTCAGTCAGTGTGTTTGTTTACCTCTTTGTTGAAGCATCTTTTGTGCATTTACATACTTTATCACATTTCTTTTTATAACCATGGGTCCGAAGAAAGCAACTGGAAAGGTCATTGCTTAGAAGAGGATGATGTCTATTGAATTAAAGCGTGAAATCATAGAAAAACATGAGCAAGGTGTGCGAGTGGCTGACTTGGCGAGGCAGTACGGGCGTAGTACTTCAACAATATGCACTGTGCTTAAACAGAAGGAGTTGATAAAAGATATAACGCTAGTTAAGGGTGTTATAATAATTTCTAATTTCTGTAGCTCTCTCCATGTAAAGATGGAGAATCTACTGATAGTTTGGGTGACAGAGAAGCAGCTTAAAGGAGATACATTAACTTATACCAGGGCATCATATATGAGAAGGCACAAGCAATTTACGATGATTTGCTGGAGCAGACCCCCCGCACTTCCACGAACAAAGCATTGAAAGACTCATTTAAAGCCAGTAGAGGCTGGTTTGATTTCTTCAGGAAAAGGTCCGGCATTCAATCCATCATCAGTGATGATGATGAGTGAGGCAGCAAGTTTGGATGTGAAGGCAGCTGAGGATTACCTCAAAACTTTTTCTGAACTGATAGAAGCCAAAGGATATATCCCCCAGCAAGTCTTCAACTGTGAAGAGACAGGGCTTTTCTGGAAGTATATGATGAATAGGACTTCTATAACGGCAGAAGAGAAGGTGATGCCAGGCCACAAACCCATGAAGGAAAGGCTAACTCTCGCACTGTACGCCAATGTGAGTGGCAACTGCAAGATCAAGCCTCTGCTTGTATACCATTCGGAAAACCCCAGAGTCTTTAAGTCACATAAGATTTTAAAAGATAACTGCAAGTTATGTGGAGGACAAACCCGAAAGCATGGGTCACCAGGCAGTTTTTTATGGAGTGGGTAAACCTGGTTTTCGGCCCTTCCATTAAGAAATATCTACAGGAAAACAACCTAACCATGCAAGCACTCCTCATCCTCGACAATGTTCCTGCTCACCCACCGAACCTCGAAGCTGAACTCCTTGAAGAGTTCAAGTTTATAAAGGTTGTCTACAACACCACTCCTATCCTGCAGCCCATGGATTAGGAGGTGATTTCTAATTTTAAAAAGCTGTACATCAAGCACCTGTTCCGGCGCTGCTTTGAGGTGACAGAGAACACAAACCTCACACTTTGAGAGTTCTGGAAGAACTACTTTAACATTGTGATATACCTCAGAATTATTGATCAGGCCTGGCTGGGTGTTACAATGAGGACTTTGACCTCTGCATGGAAGAAGCTGTGGCCTGAAGCTGTAGCCAAAAGGACCTTTAAAGGATTGGAACCCGAGGTGCCAGTGGAGGAGGAGATAGTGTCTCTGGGAAAATCCATGGGCCTGGAGGTGGATGAGGGAGACATGAATAAGCTCGTCGAGGAGCACTCTCTGGAACTCACCACGGAGGAGTTACAAGAGTTGCAGTCTCAGCAACATGCGGAGGTTCTCCAAGAAATTGGTTTTGAGGAGGAGCCATAGGTGGAAGAGATCTCTACAAGTAAGATAAAGGAGATCTTAGGAATGTGGGAGAGGGTGTCACACATCGTGGAAAAGAAACACCCCGAAAAAGTTGCTACTGGTCATGCATTGGAGCTGTTCAATGAAACTTGCCTCACCCATTTCAGAAACATTCTGAAAGGGAGGAAGCAGCAAACCTCGTTGGACACGTTTTTGTTTTTGTTTTTAAATCGGCCAAAAATGCAAAGACCAGTAGCAATTAAGTTCAGTGAAGATTAGTTAAGTTACATTCAGTTTAGGGATAAAGTATAGCATTAAGAGTGTCTTCAAACACACTGTGAAATTACAGCAGGAAGATTAAAGTTAGGTGAGGTAGATAAGAGATCAATCAAAGGACCTGTATGCATGCATATACACATAACCAATGAACATAGACACTGGGAGGAAGGGGGGCCAATGGTGCAGATATGTATAAAAATTTGATTAAAAAAAAGAAAAGAAAAAAGAGTGTAACGAGTAGGTAAATACACTTTATAAAACCATTTTATTCCTTTACATTCTCTTTTATTATGTTTTTATACAATATTTGTCATTTATATATACATTTTTCTTATTCAAAAACATGTAATAAGAACAACTGGGGTGGCATTTTGGGGGCTGGAATGGGTTAACGGCATTTCAATTGATTTCAATGGGGAAATTTGCTTTGAGATATGAGCAACTTGATATACAAGCAAGGTTACGGAACGAATTAAACTCATATCTTGTGGTACCTGTATTCTCTCTTTGTCTTTTGCTCTTGGTATTTTTATTATGATGTGTCTTTGTGTGGTACTCTTTGGATTCCTTTTGTTTGGGGTGCTGTGTGCTTCCTGGACATGTAAGTCTATTTCTTTTACCAGGTGGAAGAAGTTTTCAGTCATTATTTCTTCAAATAGGTTTTCAGTATTTTTCTCTCTTCTGGCAACCCTATAATTCTTATGTTGGTATGCTTGAAGCTGTCCCAGAGGCTCCTTACACTATCTTCATAATTTTAATTTTTTTTCTATTTTATTTTCCAGTTGAGTGTTTTCTGCTTCTTTGTATTTCAAATCTTTGACTTGTTTCTTGCATTCCTTTAGTCTGCTGTTAGGTCTCTGTATAATATTGTTTTTATTTCAGTCAGTGTATGTTTAATTTCTAGTTGGTCCTTTTTCATCTCCTCTTGGGCCTCACTAAATTTATCCATCTGTTCTAGGAAATTCTTGAAAAACCTTATAACCGTGGTTTTGAACTCTATATCCAGCCATTTGTTTTCCTCCATTTCTTTCATTTGTGATCTGTTCCTTTGTCTCCATATTTTCGCTGCTTCCCTGAGTTGGTAGAGTAGCTTTGTGTGCTAGGTGTCCTATGTGATCCAGTAGCTCTGCCTCCCCAGTTACCTGAGGTAGACTGTCTTGGTGCACCCCTTTGTGGACTATGTGTACAGCCTTGTTGTACTTAAGTCTTGATTGTTGTTGGTATCACTGGAGGGAATTGACCTCCAAGACAATTGATTATGAGGATCAGCTGTGTCTATGCCAGGAGAACTTCTATGGCGAACTCCGCCTTAAGACTTGCTAGATTGCAAAAGCCTCTGAGCTAGGCTTGGATGGGGTGGAGTTTCAGGGCTAAGCAGACAGCCTTGGCTTCCCATTAGCCCCTAGTCTCAGTGTCCCTTGGTAATCCCTGCAGCCCTCTCTGTGTGCTGGCGTGTGAGCCTCCACATCTCTACCTTTCCATCTCCCTTGAGTCTGAGTCCCCATGGTCTCACCTGAAACTGTGATTCAGTGCAGTCCAATCTAGATTTCAGTGCAGTTGGGAAATCCTGTCTTCCTCCTGCTCAGCTTTTTGCAATTCTTCGAAGTCTCCATGAGCCCCTCTCTCTCCTTCTAGATGTAGTATTTCCACTCAGCCAGCTTTCCTGTGGTTCTGGATGAAGTCCATTCTGTTTTTTAGTTGTAGTTTTGAAATTGTTGTGTGAGGCAGCAGTTTAGGTGTTCACCTATGCCTCCATCTTGGTTTCTCAATCAAATACTTTTTAAACACTTTTGTTCAGCATTAAATAAGTCACTGATTTCTTTTTATTTTTTAATTCTTATTTAGTTATAGTTATCTCTAAAAATCCTTCTTATGCATCTATTAGTATACCATTTTACAGCTAATAAGTTTTAGATGGGTATTTTCTCATTTATTATTCAAAAAGATGCCTTGTATTTTTAAAGAGTTAATAATATGTGGACACCTATTATAGCATTACATTGTTTTGTACAAAGATAGGTTACAATATACTCTTGGTCTTCTAGGCCAATAGTTGGCAAACTGCAGCTCTTTGGCCCCTTGAGTGTGGCTCTCTTCCACAAAATATTTCAGCCTGGGTGAGTCTATTTTGAAGAAGTGGTGGTAGAATTTTAAGTTTAAAATTTGACTCTCAAAAGAAATTTCAATCATTGTACTATTGATATTTGGCTCTGTTAATTAATGAGTTTGCTGACCACTGTTCTAGGCAATCCTAGTTACTCTTTTATCCAATAATATAAATATAAATGCAATAGCTTTTATATTTATTGCATATCAAAAAATTGCCAGGCACTTCTGTGGACATTTGATATATGTTAACAAACTTGGAAAATGTAGTCACTGCAGTATTACCTTTCTCCTGAAATAATAGACTGGAATAATTTATAATGATAATACATAATTTAGCTTGGATTAGCCTGAGCATTTTAGCCATTTTGTTCTATAATGGATCTTTGTAACTTCATAAGAATGGCAATTAAATGTCTTTCACTCACATTACCTAACACTGCTGTCCTCTCGGTAGGTCTATGGAGAATTAATTAATGTTAGGGATTTTACATACCTAAAAACATTTGTTAATTCATTTTTTTCTAAGTATATTATAAATGCCAAGCAGTAATATTAATGCTTAAAAGTGACTAATGCGTAGAAAAAATATTACAAGCAAAGTGATATTAGAAAACAATTTGTGGGATCCATAAAAGAACTCTATGGAAGAAAAAAATATGAAAACACAAGGAGGGAGAAATGTGATGGAAAATCAGGAAAGACTTCACAGAGATGGTGACACTGGAGACAGAAATGGAAATATGAATGGAAATCACAAGCAGGAAAAGAGAAAGAAACACTGAGGTGCAGTGTGAGCACAGTCTTAGCTGGGAGAGTTATGGCTGGATTAGGTGAAAACAAGTGACCGTTTCCCAGGAGCAGTTGTCAGATATAAAACCCTGAGACAGAGCAGGTCCCTCGTATAAGGATCCATTGCCAATGGGTAATTTTGTAAACCTTCAGACAAAGGGACTTATTGAGAATCAATCGGGCTGGAGAAGAAGATTAAAGAAGGATGACAATTAGTAGGTGAAACCATCTGTTGTCTGCTGTCCAGCATGTCTCCTCCTAATAGTCCACTCCATGGCACTGATGACATGGTGATGAAGGAAAATGGCTATGACCTTCCCTGTAGCTTGTGTGGAGCTCACCCTGCCCTCCTTGGGCATCTGCCTAATAGGCCCAAGTTTCCTGAACAGTGGTTTCCAGGTCAGCCTATCTCCCATACCAAACCAGCAAGCACATGGCACTCCCAGGGCTGGTTTCTTCATGTTCCAGTCCAAAGAAACCAAGACTTTTGCATCTGATTCTCTCTCTCTCTCTCCCAATATGAAAAAGGAAATGTGAAATCCTTCAGCCTTAGTATGAAGGTTATACTTGATGAGCTCAGGTCCATGAGAACTGCACATAAACTCAGTTAAAGGTGTAATCAACCTGTATGACATTTTGAGACATTTTGTGAGCCATTATTTGTAAATAATTGTGTCGTACCGATTAGGGAGGAAATTGACTGCAGTGATGCTGAAATAAATTATGAGTTTCTGGACAAGATAGCCCAAGAGTACACCAATTCAAACTTCCACCTGGAGACAAATTGTTTGGGCCAGTGCTCTGAGTATATCACAGTCACATCTTGAGTTTGTGAACAAATAGAGATAGAATGAGTATCTTGTTAGTGCATAGCTTCACTGAACCAACACTTTTAGTGGCTGCACTGAATAAAGGAAGTACAATTTCCAAAATCTTCTTAAAAAAACAGAAACCCATGGGAAGACCTGCAACATTTGTATACTAGACATAACACACACAAGCACATAGACAATCACACAGATCGAAGTCCAGGGCAGCTTGAAGCCTGTTGCATAGCATCTCCATATTCCATTGTTTTAACAGGCTAAGGCTGGTGACCTTGACTCTGCATAACCTAAGTATGTGTCCACATGTATACACACATATACACACTTATATTATACATATTACACTGTATTTATTTATTTTCTAGTGCTATGCTCCTAGATTACCTATATATCTTGGTAACATATGTATACTGTACATGATTATATATAAAATATAAATATAATGCATAATGTATATATAATATAAATATAGAAACTGGAATTACATTTGGGATCACTGATGTATTTTAAATGTTACTTTCAGAAAACAGTACATTTCAAGAGATTCCATTTACATAACTTAAAACATGCAAATACTGCCCAATGTATATTTTAAGGACTAGTAGAAGTTGGATTGACAGGGCATAAATTACATATATGAAAACTGACTTCTATGGGGTGAAAAAGAGTAAAGGTTGGGGTGGAAAGGTGATGGTGAAACAATCAAACATTGAGTGTCAGGATCACTAGTATCCACATTAATACAAAGACTGAAACTAACGCTAAATCAAATCAAGCCAAAAGCTACAGAAACAACCCAAGAACTGGCAGTGCTTATGAAAAAATGTTTTGACATAATGGACTTGAATTAGAGAAGGGTTAACTTAACCCTTGGACCTTCTTTTGAATAGCAGGGAGAGTTTTACTAAAGCACGGATATATTATGAGCTCAGAGATGGGTCCCAGGAGCACAGTGGACCTGAGATCAGCTACATGCTTAGTGAGCATGACTCTGAAATGCAACATTCTCATGCTAACCACCCAAAGTTAACACACACTCCACAGGTTCAAGGGTGCAGTGACCACAAAACTACCTTTACTTTGAGCACCCGTCAAACTTCAAGGGCCTCAGATCACCTACACTTCTGACCACTGGCTGCAAATTCAAGGCTTTCCATCATCCCTTCAGTTTTGCCAACGTGACTCTCAGAATTCATAAAGTGTTACTTCCAGTTTTCTTACACACGATGCAAGTCAGAGCCAGCCAAACAAAATGATGATGAGCAAGTGACAAATATTTCTAAGCAGAACCATGACCTGCTTGGTTCCTGTCTTCAGGAAGAGGTGGAAATGGGGTGTCCCTCCCCTGTGTGGAATATAGGTGAGATAACACAGCGTGCAGAAAGCCCTAGAAAGAAGAGGCTTAACACTGGAGATTTCAGGGGAATCAGGAACCCATGATGATGTGCTGATTAAAGGACACTGGCCATTTCTGGCTTGGGGACCATTCAACATTACATCACAGTGTGAGTTTGTTCTAAGGAAGGACTTGTGCCAAGGTCAGAAGAAAACATTGTTTCACAATTATCTGGGAAAATTTGAACACCCTGCATTACTGATTAAAATATATACTAAGATGGACTATGGCTTAACCAGCCAATGTAGTCATGCCTGTGCTGTGGGGAGAGCAGCTAACACGACACATGGCAATGACTTCGTTCCCATCCCTGTGATCTGGCCTCCACTCAACATTCTGCTCTGAGTTCTGGGAGCATCACTGCTCCTATTGCCAGCTCTGCAGAGGGATAGGCTTTATGGGCAAAATGAAATTATATACCAAATAGAAGTGACAAATGGAAGCATAATGCAGCCACTGTGAGCCAAGCGGGACCAGAGATTCTTTTTAGCTACTTGGAGACATAAAAGTGTTTTGCAGGGAAAGTAAACAGCACTGCAGCATTTTAGGATTCCTCCAGCAGCCACAAGGAGCACCAAGGCTGCATTGCAAAAGATGTCCCGCGGGAGTTTGCTGGCACTGAAAGGAAAATCTAGGATTGGAATTAATTTCCAGGATAATTTGAGCCTTGCAAGGAAAGTTTTCCTTCTCAAAGGCGTTAAGCCCTTTAGCATCTACTAGCTGCACCCTGTGCTGAGAGGAAATGCATTATGCAGCTTCGGATTACAAATGCCTATGCATCAGAGATCAGCCACCACTGAAATCTCCAAGAGCCAGACAGCAGGGCAAGAGCCCTGAGAGGAAGGGGAAGGATTCCTCTAAGGCAGCGGTTCTCAACCTGTGGGTCTCGACCCCGTTGGGGGTAGAACACTTTCACAGGGGTCGCCTAAGACCATTGGAAAACACAAATACGATTCATAACAGTTGCAAAATTACAGTTATAAAGTAGCAACAAAAATAATTTTATGGTTGGGGGTCACCATAACATGAGGAACTGTATTAAAGGGTGGCAGCATTAGAAAGGTTGAGAACCACTACTCTAAGGGGAACCTGATAAGAAATTGGTGGGGACAGCAGAGACACCTACATGGTGATGCTTACAAATACTGTATCATGCCTGCCCTTTTACCAGCTGGTAAAAGTGAGAATCAGATCAGTACCATGTGGTCATTTCATTTCACAGTATCTAACTTTATATACCAAAAAAGAGAGAACATACAACAGTAGCATTGTATTTCAAAAGCTAATCATTAAAAATGTATAAGAAAAGACTTTCTATCCCTGAATATGTCTTCACATGTCATTTCAGAGGCTTCACCTGTTCCTGAGATTCCAAGGAAATCATGAGAAACAAGGGTTCTCACTGGAGCTGCAGTTCTGGTTCCCCTGAACATGGATTCCAGAAGGAGTACCCACCTCCAGCCCCAACTTTCCCGGCCTGCGCCTGCCTTCCTGCCTTTCCCCAGAGCCCCAGGCACTGTGCCCTTCTATTGATCAACCATTGCCTATCAATGCCCTTTTCCAGGAAGGAGGCACAGACCTCAATAATGCAGAGAAAATGGAGCTTCAGGACCAGATCAGTCTTGGGCGTGACTGTGCCAAAGCCACCGGAAGTCATTTTTCACATCTTGCATTACATGGGAAATCACTCCCTGTTTCTCCCACCAGACCATATTTTTAGCTTAGCTAAAATAGACACATATAAAGGAAATGAAGTGTTTTTTCATGGTCTGATCTACCCCTGCATTTCAGATATCTATACTGAGTGGCCAGATTATTATTTCTGATCTGGCCACTCAGTATGTAGAGGCCCGATGCATGAATTCATGCATGGATGAGGTCCGGCCAGTCTGGCCAGGGGGAGGAGTCATTAGTCAATAGAGTGGTAAACCGCAGCTCACAAGCCATAGCTTGTGAGCCACAGTTTGCCGAACACTGATCTAGATGAAACATAGCTTGTTCCTTCTGGGACCTCCTCTCAACACTCTTTCCTCCACTCTTAATTTCTAATAACCAAAACCATTATGTTTGTTATAATGAGAAGGAAGAGAACCAATGTGCCCTTATCTATAGAGTACCTGTCTACCTGGTGGGTGCCATCATTCTTATACCTGAGGCTCCCACGTTCCTTGTGGTTAGGTAACCTACTCATGGTAACACCCAGATAATAATATAGGGCCAAAATGTCAACTGAAAGAAAACACAACAAGCCTCTGCTTCTCACATTACAAGAGGAGGTTTTAATGTGCTTAGCCAAGTCCAGGTTATGAATGAGCCCACTTTACTCAATGCTTCCTGCTAGTTTGAGTCATTAGTAGGTTTGTCTTTCTCTCTTTTCTCTCCACCTCTATAACTTGGAAGGTCGGGTGATCTGGTACTTTCTCTGAAAGTGGTAGATCACTCCCACACTGTCCTGTGTGGAACATCTTGGATTCGGCAGACAGGAATGTGATAAGCTTTGAGTTTGTCTTGAAGCTGCCTCTTTCAATGGCAATGTGGGGGAGGTGTTAGTTTTCTAACACAGATCATCAAAGTTTTCTGCATTTATTTTGCTTTGCTTGGATGACTAGGTCTTCTTAATAATGAAATAATTTGTTGGTTGTCTCTGCCAGTAGACCTTTTCCTTATATCTCACCCAATAATTTCTTTTTTTGGAATAAAATTGATTGGCAAATAGGATTTGTGAATTCCTGAATTCTTCAGCCAAATATCATCTGAAAGTATTTGAAGGCCATCCTTATTGCAACAGGCCCACTCTTTATCAATAACACCAAGATGCACCTGCCTTCCTCTTGTTCCACACCCACTTTCAGCTGCTGAGGTCTCATTAACTTAATAATTTTATACTTTAATATGGTAACTGACAGACAAATACATAAGTAAATGTAATTGGAACCGAAGTAGAATAAATCATCAGGTCAAAATAGTGAATTGTATGCTCTGTATCTATAAGTACATAGAGGAAGTGTCCTAATATAACACAGTGATCTTCATGTGTGAGGATGATCTAGCTTCCTTCAGGATCGTGTATTTGAATAGCCTTTCTACTTGTTCCAAGGACAGCTGAGTGCTGGATATTCATTCCTTTGTTCTCCTTATGAACAGTACACTTACTGATGGAATATATGGCAGAATAAGCTGCACAGTGTAAATTCAGGAAACTGAATGGTTTAAGCTTACTGTCTCATATGGGAAAGGAAACCATGGCCTTGGCCTCATTAACATCAAACTCTAATGAGATGAGATAATGGGCCCAGATTGTTTTACCAGCAGGTATCAAAACTAATTTAAGTTGACCATTCCTCGTTTCCATAGGCCTGATCTTGAAGAGTGGGATATTCAGGTGCCTGTAGTTTACAAGATTTCTAATGCAGTCCACCTTCACATTCTGGAGGTAGGTAGCTTCTCAACTATTTCCTACCTATGTAGCCCATCTAGGTCCCTGAGTTGCCCTGGAAAGGGTACCCTCAATAAAGGGATCACATCTCAGATGTTGTGGTTAGTTGTTCACATGCCAATAGAACAAGAAAAAAGGTTCAACAATATCTGAGGCAATGAGAAATTCTGATTTGTGTAAAGTAATTAACTTGAGAAAATAGAATAACTTTCACCTTCCTCTGATGCTCTCAGGCAGCAAAAAACTCCCAAACAATTTTATCTAAATCATTACCTTACCTTACTCAAAATTGTTAAATAAACAAGAAAACTATTCCAGTGATGCCAAACTATAGCACCCTTTGGGGCATATTGATCCTGGTCATACTCATGATCTGTTTTCTGTAGTTTCTTTCATGTTACAACCTGGACTGTATGCTCCACAAAATCTAAAATAGCTATTATCTGGCCCCTTTTAGAAAAAAACTTTTCTGAAGGCTAAACTGGTCAATTAGATATTAGCAAACTAAAAACAGGAGTGGTGAGAGTGGGCATACCTGTCTTGTTCCTGTTCTTAGGGGAAATGGTTTTAGTTTTTGCCCAGTGAGTATGATGTTAGCTGTGGGTTTATTATATATGGCTTTTATGATATTGAGGTTCCCATCTTGCTGAGAGTTTTTATCAAAAAAAGGGTGTTGGATTTTTGTCAAATGCTTTCTCTGCATCAATTGATATGACCAAATAATTTTTATCTCTCAATTTGTTTATGTGATGTATCACATTTATTGATTTGTGTATATTATACTATCCTTGCATTCTTGAAATAAATCCTACTTGGTCATGCTGTATGATCTTTCTGATGTACTGCTAGATCTGATTTGCTAGAATTTTGTTGAGGATTTTGTCATGCAATCAATAAATCAACAAATGACAAGTGTTGGCGAGGATGCGGAGAAAAAGGAATCTTCCTACACTGTTGTTGGGAATGCAAACTGGTGCAGCCACTATGGAGAACGGTATGGAGTTTCCTCAAAAAAACTAAAAATGGAACTCCCATTTGACCCAGTAATCCCACTCTTAGGAATATATCCTAAGAAACTAGAAACACCAATCAGAAAGGATTTATGCACCCCTATGTTCATAGCGGCACAATTTACAATAGCTACAATTTGGAAACAGCCGAGGTGCCCGTCAGCAGATGAGTGGATCAAAATATTATGGTACATCTACACAATGGAATTCTATGCTGCTATAAAAAAAGAAGGAACTCTTACCATTTGCAGCAACCTGGATGGAACTGGAGAGCATTATGCTAAGTGAAATAATCCAGTCAATGAAGGAGAAACACCACATGATTTCACTCATTTGTGGATAATAAAGAACATTATAAACTGATGAACAAAAAAAATAGATACAGAGGCATTAAAGCATCAAAGAGACTGTCAAATTACAGCAGTAAGGTTAGGGAGAGGTGGGGTAAATAAGAGATCAACCAAAGGACTTGTATGCATGCATATAAGCATAACCAATGAACCCAAGACATTTGGAGGTTAGGGTATGCCTGGGAGGGGGTGGGACAATGGGAAGATATGTATACAAGTAACACATTAATAAAAAATAAATTGAAAAAAATAAAAAAGAAACAAATAGAAAAAAAAGTAAGTTTGCACTTTTGCCAGGCTGACTTGTTTTGTCCCTGGAATGAGAAGTGTATAGACCTCAGCACCCATCTCTGTGCTTCTGAGACTGGCAATCACGTAACTCTTGGTCTTTTTCATTACTAATCAATACTAGTATAGCCTATATGCTGTGTAGTTTTAATTTTGATAATTTTGAAATAAGTTCTATCATTGCCCTGGATTATGATGATCTCCCCCCAAACTGTCACTCCCTCTCAGACAACCCACACTTTAAAATATGAAGGGAATGTTGGATCCTCATGTTAATTCACAGCAGGGAGCACAGCTATGGGAACCTAACACTGCTCCCATGAGTGTGCCATGAGGACCATAAGAGCCATTTGGAGGCAATAAATTGAATCATGCTTTATACAAGAAGAGCGTGGCCACAGTTGGGTTTTTTAAAATATATATTTTTTATTGATTTTTCACAGAGAGGAAGGGAGAGGGATAGAAAGTCAGAAACATCGATAAGAGAGAGACATTGATCAGCCGCCTCCTGCACACCCCACACTGGAGATGTGCCCACAAGCAAGGTACATACCCCCAACCGGAATCGAACCTGGGACCCTTCAGTCCGCAGGCCGACACTCTCTCCACTGAGCCAAACCAGTCTTGGCACAGTCAGGTTTTTTAAAACTCAAGTCTCCTCTGTCATTATTGACACCACACACATTCTACTCATATTTCTTAGCACTGTATGTAGAGATTCAGATTTTTAAAATTTATTTATTGATCTTAGAGAGAGAAACTTCATTGTTCCTCTTATTTATGCATTCATCGGATGGTTATAGTATGTACTGTGATTGGGGATCTAATCCAAAACCTTGGCACATCAGTATGACACCCTGACCAAATAGCTACCCAGCCAGAACCCCTTTCTTTCCATTAACTACTATGGAATACAACTGCAACATCCCACATCCTTCCTCGTGATATGTGACAGCTGGCCTGGGGTGCACGGATGTTTCCATCCTACCCAGACAGTAGAATATTAGATGGAAGAGAAACACGGTGCCTTGATCTAGAATCAATGCTTAGTAGACTTTAGAAACTTTAAGATTCTTCTTCATGAAGGACAAAATGGAATGACTGCATATACATGAATAGGGTATTGATGACAATGTGAGGATGTTTTTCTTATTTGACAAAAAACTCATGTAGCTCGTGTTACAATGCCATTCATAGTGGGACAATTAAAATTAATCACAGTGAAAGTTAATTCAAACATTCCATTTGTGTGGGACACAGTCCAGCATTCTATTTGGTACCAATTGTGGTTCTCATCTTAAACAACATATCCCTAGCTCTGATCACCAGAGAGGAGAATATTAATGAGAGAGACCACAGAAAACAACAAGTCTAGATATGAAACTATCACAACAAGTAATTTTCTCTTATGCCATCATCATAGTCACTAAAAAGGTAAAATTTATGCCTTCCTCTCCTTTATCATATTCTGTATCCTAAGTCTAAAGAGAGCTATTTAATTTTAATGTGATTTTTATTGAGATATAAGAGACATATTAATTTCAGGTGTACAACATAATGATTTGATATTGTATATATTGTCAAAAGATGACCACAATAATCTAGTCAACAACTGCAGATTTTTTCTTGTGATGAGAACTTTTAAGATCTACTCTTTTAGCAATTTTCCCATATACACTACAGTGTTATTAACTATAGTTGCCTTGTTGTGTATTACATCCCCATGGAAGGTGGTATCTTTTGGGTGTCTTCACCCATTTCACTTACCCTTACCTTATTGTGAATTGTTTAATAAGGCCTAATGTCTGAGGCACTTCTCGTGGAGGAAATTGTATGGTGCTCCACAGGAAGTAGCAAGAGGCTGTGCAAGAGCAGGGAACATGGAGGTGGCCCTGAGTGTAGGTGCCTCCTCCACCTTTGTATAAAAAGCCTGTATGCATTTAGAATGGAGACCCACTCTAGAGCTATCTATCTTGCATAAGACATGGCAGTATATTGAATTTGGCAATTCTTGGTTCTGCAGGCTGTTTCACATTTTTTTCCACACTGTCATCTCTAGGCTGATTGCAGGCAATATTATGTCTTTCTCCTAAATAATGTAGTAGTGCATGTGTGTGTATGTATGTGTGCAATGAGTCAGTGCTCCAGTAATATAATCTAACCTCTACACAATTTTTATATGACAATATGGAAAATTATATTTTATGACAGGAATGCATAGGTTTCCACATTAGCTTGCTTGATTTTCATAAATATAACCCAAATAATTTTGACAAAATTCACTTGAAATGCTTCATTAAATATAGTCTTTATTTCATAATCAAGGCAACTGTTTTTATATTAAGTTACATGCATTATTTAATAAAAATTTAATCGCTCTCTTGCCTTTACAAATATAAGCTGCTCACTGTCACTTTCATTGGACTACTTAGTGCTTTTTAATATGCACATATTTTTTATTTCAGTGAATATGCAGATAAAAATAAACAAGGCTGCTCATTTCTCCTTACTTGCTCTTGTTTTCCCAGCCAACTCCATGATCCCCTAATGCCCAGAGTCAGACAGGAGGAATGCTTCATGTGCAGATGTTGCTGAGATTTGACATATTAGGACAATCTCTACAGCCAAGAGGAACTAAAGTGTTAATGCAATTAAATTCTTACTTTCAAGTTTAAATATTTTAATTGCCTATAGTAAACCCTGCTTATTAAGCCTGTAATACATATGGGCAGAAATAATCCTCTAATCCAGGGATCTCTAGGATTCTGCTTGACGTTTTTTATTCTGATCAGCAAAATATTGTAATAGTAAAAACTATGTATTCCTGTATTATTATAACTCAAGTGGCTTAATAAGTAGTAAAGTGGCTTAATAATTATAAAAATCATAAAAGTATTGTTAAGAATTTTTGACTGGCTTATTTTATTTAGCATGATCTCACTCACATGGAGAACTGATGAACATAATAGATCTAGAGACATAGGAACATGGAACAAACTGACAAATCTCAGAGGAAAGGCAGGGGGCAATGATAGGGAGAGATTAACCAATGAATTTATGTGCATATATGCATAACCTATGGGCACAGGCAATAAGGTGGTAAAGGCTTGGGGGTGGGGGCAGAAACAGGCTAGAAAGGGTCAATGGCGGAAAAAAGAGACACATGCAATGCTTCCAACAATAAAGATAAATTTCAAAAATAATTATTGAAACAAGGCACATGCTGTGAAATGACACATACATATGCATATACATGCGCCACATATCAATTTATATGTTAATATATATTATTTATAGATTTGCTGTGTGATCTGATACCAGTTTAATAGCTGATGAAATCAAACGGATAGTTGTTTTAGTTTGTTTTTAAGGCTGGGTTCCCTTAAATCTAGATTTTTGGGATTCTTTTTTTTTTATTATTAATTCATTTCATTATTTACTGATTTTGAGAGAGAGAGAGCAACACCAATTGTTGCTCCACTTATTTATGCATCCACTGATTAATTCTTACATGTGCTTTGACTGAGGATCAAACCTTCAACATTGACATATTAGGACGACACTCTGAGATACCAGAGTTTTTATTTGTTTGTTTTTGTTTTTTCTTAATTTTTGTCTTTCAGCTTTATTTGAATATGAGATTCTAATTTAAGGATTTTGTCATGTTCTGGCCTAAAATCTCTGCCTCATTTATTTGAGGTTATTAGCACTTAATGTGAACTCTGAGTATTTTTTAGCCATTTTTATTAATTTGTAAAGAAATATTTGTTATTTGTGATACTGAGGCTCTCTGTTTCTTACTTTAACTTGTTTCTATGATATTTCCAATGACTGACCTATTTTCACCATGATTAAGTATTTTTAAATATAATTTAGAGAAAAAAAATCAACACTTGTTTTGGATATGACCTATAAAAAATTATTTCATCAAGTGATTGAGGCTAAAATGATCCCTGTGATAATGGGACAGAATTGTAAACTTTGGTATAAACTCATGTTTAGCTTAATATAGATACAAGTGATTACTTAGAGATATACTTATAATATCTTTATATATACTAGTTAGTATGAACACATATATATTTTCCTGTCAGTTGAGAGATATTTAAAAAAAATTGTTCAAGTCATCAAGCACTTATAATATTGGTATATTGCCTTCTAAGTTCATTCCTTAATAAAAGGAACTGCTCTCCTTGGAAAAACGGTTAATTCTAGTACTGGAGCAAGCAATATACAGAGGGGTATGCCACAAAGTAAGTAAGGAGTGCTACACACACACACACACACTCACACACACACACTGATGAGAGTATGTCAAAAGGACATATGAACCAAAGCAAAGGGCTCCCAATGGCTAGAGCTGTTTACAATTTGATCAACCATAGAAAGAAAGTAATATTGGATAATAACCCAAAGAATGAAATAGAAAATATCAATGAACCTATATTGATATAGATAAACAATAAAAAAATGTGGAGAGCAGCCAATTCTGCCATCCAGAAGAATTTGTAATAATTAACGTAGAAAATATATGTTCAAAAAAGAAACATAATCCTACTTCTTAGGTACGTGCTGTGCATGGCAACTTCCTTCCAAAGGTTAACAGTATCCAAAGTGAGAAAGAGGAGTCGCTTTACTATGGATTTACCTCGTAGATGCGACCTCAGCCAGGTGATCAAGACCATCATCACATTTTAAATCATGTTGATAGAATGTACCTTTGATACTGTATGATGAAATTGATACTGTAACTCTGGGTATCTCCCACCAACACATAACCCCAGACATTGCTTAACAAAAACATTAGCAATTCCAATATGGGAACATCCTACAAAATAACTGGCCAGTACTCCTCCACATTGTCAAGGTCATGAAGAATAAAGTCAAGAATGGCACAAGGAAGAGAAGCTTAAGGAGACATGAATACCAAATGCAATGTGGTCTCCTGGATGGGATCTTGGGAAACAAAAGGACATAAGATAAAAGGTATAAGTAAACTATGGAGTATAGTTAATAATAAAGTATTGATTTATGCATTGTAATGAATGTACTGTATTAATATAAAATGACATTGGTAGGGGAAACAAGGTGCTGGAACTCTGTACTTCTAAATTTTAAGTAAATATAAAACAAAAAGAGTCTATTTAAGACAAAAAACTACAACAAAGAAAAACCAACATGTTCTTCCCACAAGCCTCCCGCAACATCAACCTGTCTTCTAATAATGAATACTTCCTGGGGAGCATCCTGACACTTCCTGTAGAGCATCCTGATACTTCCTGTGGTGCATCCTGACACTTCCTGTGGTGCAACTTGACACTTACTGTAGAGCAACGTTGTACTTCCTGTGGAGCATCCTGATACTTCCTGTGAAACATTATGCTATTTCTGGAATCAGCAGCACAGGGGAGAACTTCAAGAGCACAGATAATAGTTAATATAAGTAGATGGTAAATAATAGGAAAGGGGTGAGTTTTGAATATTTATCATCATTACTTAATATAATTTATTTTACTTAAATTTTAAAAAGAGCTGTGTTTAACAACTATCCCAGAAAGTATCTGAAAATTTGATATATGACCGAGGCTCAAATAAGGTAGTGTAAGTTGGCTCTAGCACACCACTGCTTGGAAGTGTGTGTTCATGGTGTGTATTTGATTAAAATGTTAATAAGTAATTTTAAACAAACTACTAAATATTGTGGTGTAGAATTTTAATATCAAGGAGTTTCTAAGATTGAAATTTATCTTTTAAAAAGCCCACAATAATAAATCTATGTAATTAAAAAAAAATGTATTGCCAACCACGATCCTTTGAAGATCTTTGAAGATAATTAAATTAAGATTAGATAGGACTCATTAGGATGGCCTTCATCCAAAATGGCCATCCTATAAAAGCCTAATATGCTAAGTGTCTGGTCATCTGGTTGTCTATTCAATCAATCAAAGAGTAATATGCTAATGATATGCTAAGACTACTCAACCACTTGTTATGTCTTGCACTGACCATCAGGGAACACACAGTCAACTGGTTAACCAGTCGCTATGGCATGCAGTGACATGCAGGAGGCAGACACTCTGACCAGTATGTTAGCTGGCTGATGGGGTCCAGCTGATCGGGACTGAGTGAAGTATGACCTGGAGCCCTCTCATGATCCCTTGTCAGCCCTGGTTATTCACTGGTGGGGTCCCTCAGTCTGGCCTGTGCCATCTCAAAATCTGGGACCCCTCAGAGGTTGTCAGAGAGACAGTTTCAGCATGATCTTATAGGCCAGTTTGAGGGACCCCACTGCTGCATGAATTTGTGCACTAGGCTTCTAGTGTCCTTATTAAAAGGTGGAATTTAGACCCAGTTAGAATTTATACACAGGAGATTGCCATGTAAAGATGAAGATAGAGCCCTGAGTGATGCAGCCATAAGCCAAGAAATGCTAAAGATTGTCAGCAAATCACCAAAAGCAAGGAATGAGCCTGGAGTATATGCTTCCTTGGAGCCCCAATAAGGAAGCAACACTGTGATGTGACCCCTTGACCTCAGACTTCTAGTCTTCCAATCTATGAGACAATACATTTCTGTTGTTTATGTCATCTAGTTTGTGGTAATTAGTTATGTCCATTCTGAGAAATGAATATACATATAGATAAGTGACAAACACAAGCCAGGAGAGGAGGTACATAATAAACAAAAGGAGAGTTTGATAATGTAATTATGAAAACTTAAGCAACACTACTATTTAATCTATTCCAGAGTCCATTTCATAATCATTAAACATGGGCTTATAATATATTTTTCTTCATC
Organism: Lasiurus borealis; assembly: GCA_004026805.1. NCBI lineage: Eukaryota > Metazoa > Chordata > Mammalia > Chiroptera > Vespertilionidae > Lasiurus > Lasiurus borealis. The sequence goes on from PVJN01000005.1 coordinate 354,495, forward strand.
CATTCACTTATTCTTTCCTTCAATGGATGCTTATTCATACCACACCTACAAAATGCCAGCTACTAGGTAAATGTTATGGATACTCCAGAGTGACAGGGGTTGTCGGGACATGAGGTTGGAGAGAGATGTACATTCAAGTTTCCCTGGACATCCATTAATTGTTCTACCTTTATAATTTTTAAAGGCTTCTTTGCCTTCAAGAGTGCCCTGGTCTGAAAGATAAATTATAAGGTTTCCCTACATCAAGTCATAGTAGATAGTGTAGACCATTATACATAAAGTCAGAAGTCAGATTTTTTTAAAGAAAGATAGTAGAATGGTACATTCACATGTAAAGCATTATTTGATTTGCCATATGTATATCAGATTAGAGGAGGGAGAATGAAAACAGGGAAAAGACAAGATGCTGTAAAACAAATGTAAGAGCTATGATTGGTTCTAACAGGAGTAGAAACCACCTCTGTACCTTGTTAAAGTCAACAGTGTACTCATGAAACAAAGTTTTTAAAAACTAAATTTAAATATGTTGTAATAGTGTATATTTTTATCACAAAACACAGCTATAGGGAGACATAATATTTTCTAAGTATCTTTATCAGTGTGGAGAAAAGGGGGCCACATGCTAAACTGACAAGCTCAGGGAAGGCCTGTGTGGCAGCCTTGCAAACTCAGAGACATAAAGTAACCACAAAGGATGGTCTGAAATTAAAACGTATTAAATTAAAAAGCAGTGTATGGTGGGTAATCATGTCCTAGTCAGGATCTTTCCTGATAAAGATCAACTTTTAACTTAATGGATAAGCCTATCATTTTTTTGCTTCTACAATAATATATCTTTGGAATGTCAGCAATGACATTACCCTGACTGCTCAGGCACAACCAATGTACCAGGGAGAGACCACAAATTCTCCCATTATTATTGTTATCATGTTTATTGTTGACTATTAACTAGCCATTTGTGTAAAAGAAGCATGTGTTTATCACTTTACTTTATGTCCAATTCCAGAGGTTTCCCTGCTTTACTCTCTCCCACCTCCCTAATCTAATACCAAAGAATTTTATATAACTCATTTATGTCTCCTCTTTTGATTGTAATGCATAAAACAAGGTGAAAAAAATTGCCATTCTCTGGAGCATTATCTCAATCAGTTGAGATTCTGCTTCTAGGCAATTGTCAACAGTTTGGCTCAAATAAAATCATGAAGATTCTTCACAGGTTTGAATATTTCTTATATTAACAGCAGCTTGTGCAGATATTTCCTGTTTTGATTTATGAAGTTCATGGTTGTTCTACCTTTGTGGGAGCTGACCCATGTCAATCTAATGTCTGTTAGTATCTGATGAATTGTCCTCATTATGGATACTAACTACTTTGGAGTCAGCAGCACTTCTTCAAAAGTGGCCTGTCCCTTTCACTGTTGCAGTATAATTTGTTTCTGCTTGGCTACCTCCTAGAACTCCAGATCCTTTTTTCAAAGTCTCTCATATTTCTTTTAAACCACTGCTTGATGGTTACTTTCAGTGAGCTTGAGCCACCTTCCATCTGTGCAACAGCAAAAGCCTTCAATAAAGCTACATCAAAATCTTTTTCAGCCTCCTCCATTCAGGGCCTTGCTCCTTTCCCTTGCTTTGGATTTCTGATAATTAGCCTTAGAGAATCAAACCTCTGCTTTCAGCAGAGTGTCAGCAGAACTCTCTGAAAATTTCCACAGGAAGCATTTCACCCAGTTGTACTTTTTCCCCAATTGCACTACCTCCCATGTCTGAAATGAAACAAAGTCTGAGAGCAATGGATATTCCCTGCATGTATGTAAATCACATCATGATTGAGCAATTGATCTTAGCACAATATGGGATAGCAAAATATCTATCTTTAAAAATCCAACCTGAACATGTTCAAAGTTAGCATTGAAAATGATGAGGAAAAAACAACAACAACACCCAAACAAACGAACAATAGAATAAGACCAAGATACATTTATAGAAGGATGGTCTGCTGAGAGTGAAATCTACTTCAATCAACTTTCTAATTAAGAATTAATAATATATTTAATTATATTTCCCAAGAATGGTGAATTCTTTAGTATGAAACTCTATATCCCCAAATCACCTACCCAGAATGTGGAATGAGTAGGACTTTGACACGTATGGGTTACATAAAAGAGGAGTGACAGCCAAGAGGAAAGAGGACCATTGCCATGAGTTTCCCTGTGAGCTGTTAGCCTCTATCCTGTAGATTTCATTCCAATCTGAGATCTAGCTGAGATCTAGCATTAGGCTGTGGTAAGGGACATGTCTCTTTTGATCGTAGCTGTATCTTCTCCCTCTAACATAAGGCATATACACAATAAATATTTAAGAAATAACTAAATCCAATATAGATTAGTATAGAAAGTGACATGTAAATATCAATACTCATGAAAAATCAACCAGAGGAAAATAAAATGCTCAAACTAGATTCACTTTATTTCTATTGACTTCTTAAATTATGTCAATTTCTCCAGATAACTTTTAGCATTTAGACTAAGATCATTGTGTTACTCAATAAAAATATTTTACAGAAAATTTTTGATAGATTTGAGGTTTAATTCTGTATAATTTAAAATAACCATGAATTATTTTTTTGAATTTGTATTGTGTTACATGTATATATATTTCCCCATTGCCCCCCTCCCTCCCAGGAATACCCCAACCCCCCAGTGTCTATGTTCATTGGTTATGCTTATATGCATAGATACAAGTCCTTTGATCTCTTATCTACCCCACCTCTTCTTAATCTTCCTGCGATAATTTCACAGTCTGTTTGATGCTTTAATGCCTCTGTATCTATCTTTTTGCTCATCAGTTTACAATGTTCTTTACTATCCACAAATGAGTGAGACCATGTGGTGTTTCTCCTTCATTGACTGGCTTATTTCAATAAGCATAATGCTCTCCAGTTCCATCCAGGTTGCTGCAAATAGTAAGAATTCCTTCTTTTTTATGGCAGCATAGAATTCCATTGTGTAGATGTACCATAGTTTTCTGATCCACTCATCTGCTGACGGGCACCTAGGCTATTTCCAAATTGTAGTTATTGTAAATTGTGCTGCTATGAACATAGGATTGCATAAGTCCTTTCTGATAAGTGTTTCTAGTTTCTTAGGTTATATTCCTAAGAGTGGGATTACTGGGTCAAATGGGAGTTCCATTTTTAGGTTTTTGAGGAAACGTCATACTGTTCTCCATAGTGTTTGCACCTGTTTGCATTCCCACCAGCAGTGCACGAAGGTTCCTTTTTCTCAGCATCCTAGCCAACACTTGTTGTTTGTTGATTTATTGATGATTGCCATTCTGACAGGTGTGAGATGGTACCTCATTGTAATTTTGATTTGCATCTCTCAGATAATTAGCGACTTTGAGCATGTTTTCATGCGTCTCTCAGATAATTAGCGACTTTGAGCATGTTTTCATGTGGCTTTCCTTCTATCCTCATCTTTCAAAAAGGTCCTGTTTAAGTCTGTTGCCCATTTTTTTATTTTTATTGGATCATTTATCTTCCTTTTATTAAGTTGTATAAGTTGGCGGTAGATGTTGGAGATTAAACCTTTATCAGTGATAACATTTGCAAATATGTTCTCCCATATAGTGGTCTTTCTTGTTGTTTTGTTGATGGTTCCTTTTGCTGTGCAAAAGCTTTTTATTTTGATGTAGTCCCATTTGTTTATTTTCTGTTTAGCTTCCCTTGCCCTTGGAGGTTGTAACAGGTGATGCAATAGTCAAATAAAGGAAGTATATTCTATGTTCCTTGAGAGGAAATTTATTCTGCACTCAAGAAAACATGGGATCTCTCATGGTTTTCACCATTTGTTCTGTTTGGATCTCAATAAAATTTTGATGTGGTTACATTGAAGTCTATGAAATTAGCAAAGATACCCAGTAAATACATGTAAGGCAAACTTTAATTTTGGCTTTCCTTTATTGAACTAATAACTGCGGTCTTTATGGTAGCCAATCAGAGGCAAAAATTAGATATTTTTTATTTGAATTTTCTTATTAATTTTAATTAAATCTAATTTAATCTAGAACAATTATTCAGTCTTCATTGTATCTTAAAACATTACCATAGTTTAATCTGGTGGTATCTCTCTCAATTTGAGTTTATCCAGTGATTTTTTTCATTATAGATTCAGATTATGTATTTCTGCCTTAAAGCAACATCAAAATGGTATTTGATCCTTCTCAGTACACCATATCAGGAAAATTGTGATGCCAGTCGATGCTATTACTAGTGAGGTTACATTTAATCTACAGGCTAAAGAAGTGTCTGCGAGATTTCTTCTTTGTGAAGTTGCTATTTCCCCTTTGAAATTAATAATTAACTTGAGGGGATATGTGAAGTCAATATTATTATCCTGTATCTAATCAAACTTTTACCTACACAATTTAGTATCCATGAATAATTATAGATATACATTGACAGATGTAAGCATTTACTATAATACTTAAACTGTTTGCCCAACCCTAAGACAGAAATGATAATTGAAGATAGTATAAGTGCAATAAATAACATAATGGTGACTCTTTTTGAAAAAAAGAAGCTATGTCATGGAATAATAGAAGCCAGATTTAAATTGGGGGTGTCTTAGCTATAACAGTAAAGCTGACAAGTCAATGGACACAATCATATGGAATTGGGGAGCATTTATTTACAAGCAGAAAGTCTAGCAAGACCAAGACATAGAAGGAAGGACATTGATATGTTCAGCCAATAGAAGTAAATCAGAGAAATTAAGAGAAGAGTGAAAGAATGTGAGCTTGGAGAGGCAGATGGGCTATATAATGGGAGGCAGGCATTGTAGACCTTGGTAATAATAATTACTTAATGCTCAATGCAATAAATGGGCATGGGAGCAGATAAGTATTAAACTGCTTTTCCTTGGACATGCATACATATGCAATTTAATACTACATATTTATTTGGAAGATTTCTCTTAAACTGTTCCTGAATATCTTACTATTGGGTCTGTCTAGCTTAACTTCAAGAAAAATATTTCTTTAAATTTATACAACTGTACCATACATGGTAATCAAGAACAAGCAAATTTCTTTGTAATATTTTGACCTATAAAAATATCAATAAATTTTGGAGAATCAATATGTTCATCAATTTAACACTCAATGATTCAATTGCTGGTAATGATAAACACATGAAAAGAAATATACTGTAAATTAAAAAGATATGAAATAATCTCCTGAACAATAATTTCTAAAAATTTTTTCTATTCTAGATTTGACATAGCGTCTGGTAATTTCACTGTTCTTGAAATTTCTCCAGAAACACATGTATTATATATTAGTTAATATACGATAAAGGATGGCATGTTCCCGTATATCCTAATAGCTACGGTGCTTCACTGGGTTGGCCAAGGTGAGTTTTTATCATCTATCATATGCTTCAAAAATTTAGGTCATATTCATTTCACTGAACTTTTGGTGGCTGGCTTGTCTAGCAATCATATATTTCACAATTAATTGGAAAAATATCAACTTAAAAGAAATTTTACAACTTCTGGCCTGGTGCCCCATCTCAGGAGACTAAACAGCATGTCAGTTGTACAGATAACTTAACAATTATTTCAATTTGCCATAGCACAATCTTTACAGCATGTTGCAATTACTGAGCATGACCACAGAATAATGTCCTCTTTCCCACAGTCCCTCTGGTATGAATCAGACTAGAAAGATGAGAGTTATCACAACTTCATGTATAAATTAAATATGAGCTGATATCAAACTTCCATCAAATTACATGGAATAGCATGATGTTTTGGTATATTTTTTAAAAAAAGTTTTCAAACCAAGGTCAATCTGCAGAAATGTTTGCTATTTTCTTTTTAACACATAACCTGCTTAATATGAAAGAGTGAAAATCACAGAGTTCAGCAGGATAATTTGACTTTACATCCCAAGAAAAAGATGCATTCACTTTTCTCACTTACGAAAGCTGTTTATTTTTCTAGTTAGATATTTTCTTTTTTTTCTTTTTATTTTTTTTTAATATATTTTATTGATTTCTTACAGAGAGGAAGGGAGAGAGATAGAAAGTCAAAAACTTCGATGAGAGAGAGACATCGATCAGCTGCCTCCTTCACACCCCACAGTGGAGATGTGCCCACAACCAGGATACATGCCCCCAACCGGAATCGAACCTGGGACCTTTTAGTCCACAAGCCGAAGCTCTATCCACTGAGCCAAACCGGTTTCGGCAAGATATTTTCAATATTTTATGGAAATTTGATTCCTGAGCAACAAGAAGGAAAAAAAAAGGAAACATAGCTATGCATGAGAAAGATCATTGTAACAACATAACTAAAACTGCTTATTATTTGACTTATTTTTATTGAACTAAGAAAAAAAATCCTTGTAGTGATTCTGTGAAGGGTAATCATGCCTTATCAGCAAAGCAAAGCTGAGGAAGGCAGAAAGACTCAGTCTGTAAAGACAATATCCTTTCTGACCTTCAGTTGGGAAGCTTAGTTCTACCTACAAAGGCAAGTCCCCCACAATAGCAAAGGAAAGACAGAGCACCATGTGTCTGTCAAGCACACTGTGCTTCCCCTATTTTTCTCTTACATGTCAGTTACCTGAAAAAGAATCAAGCTTCTGGAGTCCCAACAGCTACTGTAGAGATAGAAATACCTCTAATACTACTAATTTGTGTTGACAAGTTTGAAAACTGTTAGATTTGTAATTAAACCAGCTTGCACCAAGGTCCTGGTTCTTCCAGAAGCCGAATGTGCTAACTTAATCAAATGGGTGACCAGACAGGGTGAGGCTTAGAGCAACTATCTCATTGACTGTAATGGAGATGGCATGTTCTGGTGGGTAAATGTGCTTGCCAGTCAGCACATGTTCCTTTCCATGTTGCCTCCTGTCTTCTTCCTCATGCTAGATATTTCTCCCACAGCAGAAATGAGAGTTCTGACTTCACTTGACATTATTTATTGACAATATTTATTTGCAATATCTGCATTAAACTCTAAAGATAGAAAGAGGTAGAAACATTCTGAAAGTTGCTGAAATATTACACTCAACAAATTGAATATAACACATTTTTTAAAATATATTTTATTGATTTTTTACAGAGAGGAAGGGAGAAAGATAGAAAGTCAGAAACATCGATGAGAGCTGCACACTCCACAGTGGAGATGTGCCTGCAAGCAAGGTACATGCCTCCAACCGGAATTGAACCTGGGACCTTTTAGTCCGCAAGCCGACGCTCTATCCACTGAGCCAAACTGGTCTCAGCTGAATATAACACATTTTTAAAGTTTACCTTTCTCAATTTTATGGTTAGAGCATGAGTGTCCCCCTAATTCAGCCTAAGTGCTGGTGAACTTTGACCAATCATATTTTAGTTTCACTAAAGATATGTGTATCTTCTATGTAATCTTAAGAAATAAGAATCTGAAATCAGGACTGACCTTAATAAAATCTTACCACTTTAGTTCTGGTATCCTTAATCAACTTAATCTATCTAAACCTCAATTTCTGCTTCCATAAATTGACAATTATTTATTTCATTTTTTGTATATATTGAGGTAATCGATTTAAAGTCTTTAGATGTATGAACACATAGGTGTTTAATAAATGTTGGCTATGATTATTATCATTATTACTGATTTTTTTTCTATAAAGGCACAATAAAGAACAGAAAAAAAGAATTTTGCTAGAATAATTTCCAGATAGGATTTCAAATATAAGCTTCATTTACTTTTTGTAAGAATTATAATAAAATTCTTGGAATTTGCCCAATCTACCATTGCATTATTTATGGGAGTATTAAGCATTACAGAATATAAGTCAGGGATAACTCTTTATAAGAATCTACTCCCTAAAAATTATGCCAGCAGTATTAATAGAGTTCCATAAAAGTAGTGTCTACCCAACTAATGAAAGGCTTATATCACAGAAAGAGAGAAGTTAAAAAGGAAATAAAAACTTTCTATATGATAGTTGTAACAAAATTCCCCCATCATTTAAAAATAAGCAGTAATGATTTACATTTTTATAACCAGTAAAACACGTGAGACTTTACTATAAATGGAATGCAAAAAATAAATAAACAAACAAAAGACCTACTAGTAAATGTTATATTAAATAATGGAAATTTGAAGTTTATTTTCCACTTGGAAAAAATGTTTGCTAATTATAATTAAATTCTACATTTTTTTGTTATTGAAAAGCAACCTGGGTTGGTTTTCACAACAATCTCATGATAAAAATCAATTTATAGGAATTTGTGTCTTTCAACACAAAGAGTAAATGGTAGAGTAGGTACTTATAATGATTGCATTTTTCCTGTTGGTGTTCCTGACAATGGCATTTTCTGTCCTAGGGAAAATAAGATGTAGAATAAAATCAGTTTTTGTTTTCTACTATAACCACTTTATCCTGAGTATACCTTGCTGTTTAAAACACACTATCTAATAAAAAAGGACTATGCAAATTGACCATAACACCATCACAAAGATGGTAGTGCACATACCACAAGGTGCAGGCACCCATAGCCACAAGGTGGAAGTGCCCAGTCCCATCAATCCCCCTGGAATTCCCCAGTCCTTTCAGCCCTGCCAGGGGAGTGGGAGGTGCATGAAGCAACTGGACCCACTCTCAGGCAGGCCTGGCCTCCACAAACCTCCCATCGGAGTCTTCTAGTCCTTTCACAGAAAATGGGTGGCCTCAAAAGTTAGTTAAGCTTTTTAGGACAAAAAGCATTCAAAATCTTGAAAAGGGAATGCCAACAATTATAAAAGTTTGGACTAACAATTGAAGGTTATGTCCACCTATGATTTTGTGATATTAACATTATGAATTCACATAGTACCAGCTATATTGTATGTAAGCAGATATTATTTAAAGGAATTGCCATTATTATTAAATACCTCATAAAACCATACTGTTTGTATGTCAAGAGCATTCTGTATGATTTTCCTAATAGCTGGAGTTAATGCTCCTAAACCCGCAGTTGGATATCCCCCATGGGGGATTAGTGAGCCTGGGCTGAGGGATACCCCACATGCATGAATTTCATGCACTGTACCTGTAGTTGTATATTTCCTGAATTAATATAGAGGAAATTTTATGCAGAGTTTAAGAGAGTTTAGAGGAACAGAAGTGAGTGATAAGCAATTTAAATGCATTTCATTGTGTTTTAAAATAATTCTATATGTTAGAATAAAAATATGTGGTAGACTAATTCAGTGGCAGGATAAGTAAGAAACTATTTTTTTAGTCTAAATATATAGGAACGATGATTGTCTGGTTTCATTAATCTGGTAATGTCACACCTGCCGAAAAAATATGACACCAAATGTAGTATTTCTCCTGGAATTGTCCTGAGTAACATAATATTCAAGAATTGGCTCTGATATTCTGTGATTAAAACAATAACCTTAAACATTAAGCTAAAAATCAACTTCTTATCTTTACTTTATCCTGGTTAAACTTGGCTGTTCTGGCAGACAGAGCCCTCTGACTAATTGGGGGAGAGAACCTGAGGCTAAGCTGATGACACAGTGGAACTATTATCAGCCCACCTTTCCCCAGCCATCATCTGCCTGCCTATGTGCAGAGACAGTTGCTGGCATCACTAATTGTATCTGATCTCCAAAAATATTCTTTTGGAATACTGCACACAGCTGGAGACAAAATGTAATGTCACAATATCAGAAAAGTCATAATAGGGCCTGTTCTAAAATATTGGCCATGTCAGGGCTACAGTGAGACAGGAAGTTGGAAACTGTGCTTAATAGAACTCATTCCCTTTCAGGAATGTTATTTGCCACCAGCTTTTCTCCTACAGAATTAAAAATGAGCTGAGTTCTGTTCACCTTCCCAAAACACTGTCCACCTGGGGAAACACTTTAGCCTATGCTTGTAGTAAACACCACTGTTTTCATAGGACACTATAACCCAACTCTCCAAACTCGTATTCTACATGTGGTTATCTAGGTGCCAATTTTTTCCATTGGCATTTTGGGCCATTTTTTATTTAAGAGATGGAATAAAAAACGGACAAATTTGCTCTATTATTTTTTCCCACTTGGAATCACGTGAAAATAATGGCTAGATGAAAAGATGTGATTGGCTGAGCATATTTGTTTGCTTATGTCTGTCACACGTTTTTCAGGATTGAAGAGTTTCTTCAGCTCATAGAAACAGAGCTTTTATTTATGTAACTATGGGTCATTTTCGATTATATATATCTGGAAAATGAAATCTCACTGCTCTCATGCTTGCTATTCAACTTAAACTAGCTTCATCTTATACCTTTTGCAATGGTGTTTTAGTACAGAAATACAGAATAGTCTCATTGGGTTATCTTTAAAACAGAATTATAACATTTAACCTATCTTACTTCTTTTAAACATTTCAAAATTGGACACTAAATTTAAGTGAACATGATCACATACTGCTAACCTAAGGATACAGCAATAGAATCAATATATAGCCCTCAGAAACCAAAATTGAGCCAGAAAATAAATCTGAATTTCCACTTTAACCACAGCCTCAGTTGCTATATTTACATGCAACACACCAAAAGTATTAATCACTGATGAAACTCATCTTTCTATATTCTCCATTGCAAATGATAGCACCCTGACCCATCCAAATAGTCCTTCCAGAAGCAGGGAAGCCATTCCTTATTCTTTTTAAAAAAAATTTATTGTGTTACATATATACATATATTCCCATTGCCCCCCTTCCTCCTAGGCATACCCCAGCTCCCCAGTGTCTATGTTCATTGGTTATGTTTATATGTATAGATACAAGTCCTTTGATTGATCTCTTATCTATCCCCCCTCTCTTAATCTTCCTACTATAATTGCAAAGTCTGTTTGATGCTTTACTGCCTCTGTATCTATCATTTTGTTCATCAGTTTACATTATTCTTTATTATCCACAAATGAGGGAGAGCATGTGGTGCTTCTCCTTCATTGACTGGCTTATTTCACTAAGCATAAGGATCTGCAGTTCCATCCTGGTTGCTGCAAATGGTAAGAGCTCCTTCTTTTTAATGGCAGCATAGAATTTCATTGTGTGGATGTACCACAATTTTCTGACCCACTCATCTGCTAATGGGCACCTAGGCTGGTTCCAATTTGTAGCTATTGTAAATTATGCTGCTATGAACATAGGGGTGCATATCGTTTCTGAATGGTGTTTGTAATTTCTTAGGATAAATTCCTAAAAGTGGGATTACTGGGTCAAATGGGTGATCGATTTTAGTTTTTTAAGAAAACTCCATACTGTTCTCCACAGTGGCTGCACCAGTCTGCATTCCCACCAACAGTGCACAAGGGTTCCTTTTTCTCCACATCCTTGCCAACAATTGTCATTTGTTTATTTGTTGATGATTGTCATTCTGACAGGTGTAAGATGGTATCACATTGTCGTTTTGATTTGCATCTCTCAGATAATTAGAGACTTTGAACATGTTTTCATGTGTCTCTTGGCCTTCCTTCTGTCGTCTTTCAAAAAGGTTTTATCTAGGTACCTTGCCCATTTTTTAATTGGATCATTTATCTTCCTTTTATTAAGTTGTATAAGTTGGCTGTAGATGTTGGAGATTAAGCCTTTATCAGTGATAACATTTGGAAATATGTTCTCCCATAGAGTGTTCTTTCTTGTTTTGTTGATGGTTTCTTTTGCTATACAAAAGCTTTTTATTTTGATGTAGTCCCATTTGTTTATTTTTTCTTTACCTTCCATTGCCTTTGGAGCAGTATCAGTGAAGAAGTTATTTCAGTATATGTCTGAGATTGTGCTGCCTGTGGATTCCTCTAGTATTTTAATGGTTTCCCTTCTAATGTTTAAGTCCTGTATCCATTTTTAGTTTAATTTTGTATTTGGTGTAAGTTGGTGGTCCAGTCTCATTTTTTTTGCATGTATATGTCCAATTTCGCCAACACCATTTGTTGAAGTGGCTATCTTGGCTCCATTGAGTGTTCATGGCTCCTTTGTCAAATATTAGTTGAGAATTGAGGTTTCGGTGGATATCTGGGTTCTCTATTCTATTCCATTGTTCTATATGTCTGTTCTTGTGCCAGTACCAGGCTGTTTTAAGAACAGTTGCTTTGTAATATAGCTTGAAGTCTGGTATTGAGATCCCACCTACTTTATTCTTCTTTCTCAGAATCGCTGTGGTTATTCGTGGTCTTTTTTTTGTTCCAGCTGAATCTATGAAGAATTCTGTTTAGGTCTGTGAAATATGTTGTTGGTATTTTAATGGGTAGTGCATTGAATCTATAGATTGCTTTGGGTAGTATGGACATTTTAATAATGTTAATTCTCCCAATCCATGAGAATGGTATGCTCTTCCATCTGTTAACATCTTCCTCTATCTCTTTTTCAGTGCTCTGTAGTTTTCTACATCTAGGTCTTTTACCTCTTTAGTTAGGTTTATTCCTAGGTATCTTAATTTATTTGGTGCAATGGTAAATGCACCAAATTGTCTAATTGCAATGGCTAATACTTCCAGTACTATGTCAAACAGGAGAGGTGAGAGTGGGCATCCCTGTCCTTTCCTATTCTTAGGGGAATGGGTTTTAGTTTTTGTCCATTTAGTATGATGTTAGCTGTGGGTTTATCATATATGGTTTTTATGATGTTGAGGTATGATCCTTCTATTCCAACTTTGCTGAGAGTTTTTATCAAGAAAAAGTGTTGGATTTTGTCAAATGCTTTTTCTACATCAATTGATATGACTATGTGATTTTTATCTCTCAATTTGTTTATGTGATGTATCACATTTATTGATTTGTGGATATTGTACCATCCTTGCATTCCTGGGATGAATCCTACTTGGTCATGGTGTATGATCATTCTGATGTACTGCTGTATCCAATTTGCTAGAATTTTGTTGAGGATTTTGGCATCTATGTTCATGAGAGATATTCTCTTTCATTTTGTTGCCTTTATCTGGGTTTGGTATTAGGGTGATGGTTGCTTCATAGAAGGTGTTTGAAGGTGTTCCTTCTTCTTGAATGTTTTTGAATAGTCTGAGGAGGATAGGTTTTAATTCTTCCTTGAATGTTTGGTAAAACTCCCCTGTGTAGCCTTCTGGCCCTGGGCTTTTGTTTCCTGAAAGCTTTTTGATGACTGCTTTAATTTCTTCCATAGTTATCACCCTATTAGATGTTTAGATTCTTCCTGATTGAGTTTTGGAAGGTTATATTTTTCTAGGAATGTATCCATTTCCTACAGGTTGTTCATTTGTTGGAATAGAGTTGTTCATATTATTTTTTAACAATCCTTTGTATTTTGGCAGCGTCTGTTGTTATTTCTCCTTTAATTTCTGATTTTGTTTATTTGGGTCTTTCTCTTTGCTTTTTGGTGAGCCAGGCTAGAGGTCCATCAATCCTGTTTATCCTTTCAAAGAAGAAGCGCTTGGTTTTGTTGATCTTTTGAAATCTTTCTTTGGTCTCTATGTTGTTTATCTCCACTCTGATCTTTACTATTTCCTTCCTTCTCCTTACACTGAGATTTTCTTGTTGCTCCCTTTCTAGCTCTTTGAGTTGTAGGGTTATGTAATTTATTACCATTATTTTCTGTTTTCTGAAGTTGGCTTGTAGGTCTCTGAACTTCCCTATCAGAACTGCTTTCACTGTGTCCCATAAATTTTGTATTGTTGTGTTGTAATTGTCATTTGTTGTTATGATGTTCTTTATTTCGTCCTTGTTCTCTCTAGTTACCCAGTCATTGTTTAATAGCATGCTGTTTAGTCTCCATGTGTTTGATATCTTTATATTATTTTTATTATGGTTTATTTCCAGTTTTATGCCACTGTGGTCTGAGAAAATGCTTGATATGAATTCTAACTTCTTGAATTTTAAGAGACTATTCTTATGACCCAACATATGATCTATCTTTGAAAACGACCCATGTGCACTAGAGAAGAATGTATATTCTGTGGCTTTGGGGTAAAATGTTCTGAAGATGTCAATTAATTCCATCAGGTGTAGTGAGTCATTTAGAATTGATGTTTCTTTGCTGACTTTTTGTTTAGAGGATTTGTCCAGTGATGACAGTGGGGTATTAAAGTCTCCTAGATGATTGTATTGCTGTCAATCTCTCCCTTAATATCCTCCAGGAGTATTTTTATATATTTAGGTGCTCATATATTGGGTGTATATATGTTTACCAGAGTTATTTCTTCTCGTTGAATTGTTCCCTTTAGTATTATGAAGTGTCCTTCTTTATCTCTTCTGGTCTACCTTTGATGCTTTCTATTGAGTTCTTTATAGCCTTCACTTTGAGATCTAATTTGTCAGAGATAAGTATTGCAACCCCAGCTTTTTTTTTCATTTCCATTTGCCTGAAATACCATCTTCCATCCCTTCACTTTCAATCTGTGTGCATCTCTTTCCCTGAGATGAGTTTCTTGCAGACAGCAGATGTATGGAAAATATACACTCACCATTTAATTAGATGTTTGTATATAAGCAGCCAGGGTAAATATTTCATGTTTGACCTATTAACTTATAAAACTATCAGTAGATTCAAATGACCATGTTTTCTTATCCAAAAGTTTACCCTATGCCTTTGGATTGGAGCATTTAATCTGTTTACATTTAAAGTTAATATAGATAAGTACTTATCTGTCACCATTTTTAGTCTTTAGCCCTGAGTTCCTTCTTTGCTTCCTATTTCTTTTTATTACAGCAGACCCTTTAACATTTCTTGTATTGCTGGTTTGGTGGTAATATATTCCCTTAGTCCTTTTTTTTGTCTATGAAGCTTCTGATTTCACCTTCAGTTTTGATTGAAAGTCTTGCAGGGTACAGTATTCTTGGATTCAGATCCTTCCTTTGCATGGCTTTGTATATTTCATTCCATTCCCTTCTGGCCTGATGATTTTCTGTTGAGAAATCAGTCGCTACTCTTATGATGGTTCCTTTGTAGGTAACTTTCTGTTTCTCTCTGGCTGCTTTTAAGATTCTTACTTTGTCGTCAGTGTTTGCCAATTTAATTATAATGTGCCTAAGTGTCGGTTTTTTTGGGATTCATTTTGCTTGGGACTCTGTGAGCTTCTGGGATTTGTGTGGGTTTTTTTCTTTCCTATATTAGGGAAATGTTGTGTCATTATTTCTTCAAACAGGTTTTCTAATCCTTGCTCAGTTTCCACTCTTTCTGGAACCCCAATTATACGGATGTTGTTTTGTTTCGTGTTATCCCAAAGTTCCCTTAGGCTCTGCTCTTTCTTTTTAACTTTTTTTTTCTTTCTAGAAGCTGCTGTACTTGGGTAT
Source organism: Lasiurus borealis (assembly GCA_004026805.1). NCBI lineage: Eukaryota > Metazoa > Chordata > Mammalia > Chiroptera > Vespertilionidae > Lasiurus > Lasiurus borealis. Next base: position 369,788 of record PVJN01000005.1, read on the forward strand.
TTTTCCTACCGTGTCTTCTAGTTCACTGATGCGGTCCTCTACTTCTTCTAGTCTGCTTTGCATGCTTTCTATTGAGATCTTTATAGCAGTGACATCATTTTTCATTTCTTCTTGATTAGTCTGTATTTGTTCTACGTTCTTCTGCATTTCTTCTTGCTTCTACATTTCTTCTTGCTTCTTCTTTTCCTCTTGGGTCTTCTGCATTTCTTCTTGGCTCTTACACACATTGTCAATTTTGTATTCCATCTTTTCACCCATCTTATGATCATTTCTCTGAACTCTTTCTCTGGCAGGCTTATTTCTGCTTCTATTTTGTTTACTTTCTTCTCTGGTGAAACCTGCCTTTCTGTCTTATGTGGGCTGTTTCTTTTTCTGCCCATGTCTTTCTTCTCCGGGTGTCTGGTTATGTAGTTCACTCTCCTACATTGATTGAAAGGCACAAACCACAACACGACCAGGTACAGCACACAAATCACTGAGTATAAATGTATTCAGGATGTTAATAATCACAAATAAGGTGACCAACAATGAAAGACTAATTAGCGGTAAGTAGAGAAAGAAGAGGAAAATGAGGAAAAAAGAAAAGAAAGAAATGCCAAAATCAAATTGGGAGAGGGAGGAAAAATAAATAAATAAATGAATAAAAAATAAAATAAAATAAAATAATAAAAAGGAGAAGAAGAAAAAGAAAAGTGAAAGAGAAAAAAGTCAGAGAGAAAAGAAAGAGGATAAGAGAGAAAGAGGGGACAAAATATACATATCAGTAGAAAAAAACAATAGAACAGTCACTGATCCCAACAAATGCCGGCAACCAGTACCTGGAAATCAATACAAACTATAAATAACAACTGGTATAGAAGGAGGCGAGGGAAAAGAGAAGTAAAACAGAAACCAAAACAAAGCAAACAAAAAGCAAAATAAAACAAGTAGAATAAGCTAAAACAATCTCACCAAAAAAGTACAAAAAATCGAAATAATCGCCGTTCACGCAAACAGCAACAAAAGGACATAGAGAAAAACAACTTTTTGGATGGTGAGGTCAAGAAGAGAAAGGTTTGTATGCACTTAGAGTAGGGGATTAGATATATAAGTGGGGTGAAATTTTAACCAGGTAAAGAGAAAGAATAGGGAAAATTTAAAATTGGAAAAGGGAAAGAGAAAACAAGACAAGAAAATGGGGAAAGTTAGGAGGAAAGTGTTGGCATAAAGGTTTGAGATTGAGTAAAATTATGCTAAAGGAAAGATGAAACTAGAATGCCGAACTCTAATCTCGAAGTAAGATAAAAGGAAAACAAAATGACACTTGTTTTTTTCCAAAAAGGTAAAATAGTAGTATTAATAATACTAGTTGAAAACAAAAATATAATAATTAAAAAGGTAAAATCAATTGAGGAGAAAAGAAAAAAAATAGTTTTTAATTAAAATATGCAAAAATGAAAAAATGTAAAATAAAATAAAAAACTAAAAAAAAAGAATAAAAAATATAATGGTCATTCACTTCCGCTATTGTTCTGCTTGGCACTTCTGTTTCCCAGTCCGGAGGGTATTGCAGTTCCCTGTGTTCCACTGTGGTTTTGTTATAATCTCTTTATTCTTTTGTGGTTATGCAAGAGTCAATTTGTGTGTCATCCACTGGGTGGCAGTGTTTTGGAATTGACCTCTGACACAAAACACAGGAGCTCTCAAGGCTGTGCTCAGATCCTGCTACTCTGTTGTTCTCAAAACCGGTTTGTGGGGATTTTGCAGCAGGGATACTGTAATAACTCCCAGGCTGTCCCTCTGCCTCAGATCAAAACAAGTCGTTTTCCAGAGCTCCCCTCTGTGAACAGCTCCGAGAATTTGTCTCCACACTTAGGGATCACGCCCTGCCCCACCTCCACGGACCTCTCCAGAAGCAGCTTTCCCGCAGCCTGGTTTCCACAATGTGGGCATCTCTGTTCTGCGGGACAGGAGACCTCACCTTATCCCAGGGTAATCTGACCTTTCCGTGTGCCATGTGGATCTCCTCTGAATCCGCCGCATGTCTGCGCCAATTGGAAGCGGTGTTCTGGGTCCCCCAGCTGGCTGTTCCGTGAGTGCTTCAGCTGCAGCTTTCAGACCGCAGCAGACATCCACCTCCCGCTGCAAGATGGTGCAGTCTCCACATTCACGCTGGTGGCTCCGTGGCAGTAGGGCTGCCTGGCCAGGAGAGCCTTGTCCAGCAGTCCCCCACCTTCTCCTGGAGGATAGCTGACTCTTAACTTGCCAACAAACACTCCCTCCCAGTGCAACTCTCAGCTGCTCTCTCTCCCTCTGCCCAGGGACAAAGCTCCAGATGCGTCTGTCTACTCCGCCACCATTTTCCTCTCCTTGCCATTTCTTATTCTTATCTTTACCTTATTTTTCACAGTTAGCCATTGACTAATCAGAATTTACCAAAAACTCTTCAGATGTTAAGTCCAATATATTTGCATCAACTCCAAGTCTTACCTCTCACCCACTTAATTCATCTCTTTGCTTTGAACTCTGCTCCCCTCAAGTCATTTTATATAGTCCTGAAGCATCAATTTGAAAGGCCAGGCTAATTGTCATTCTCAAACAAGTTTTCCAAGTTTACTCATCACTAAAGCATGTTACATCTTCAATGCCCTTATTTCTATGCATCTATAGGGTATCTCCTGCCTATCTTATGTATTCTGAACAAGCCATACTCCACTTAGAAGGCCTTTGTGTTAAGGACAACCTATCACTTCTTCTTGATTGCAAACTATTATAGAAATAAGGTTAAAATGCAGTAACAGACTTAGAGAAATCTATAGGGATGGTTGATGGATGGAGTTAAAATATAATCTTGAAGATTGTCTTATCCATTTGGGCTGCTATAAAAAGATACTCCAAATTGCCCATTAACAGCAAGCATTGATTGCTCACAGTCTGGAGGTAGAGATCCAAGGTCAGGTAGCCTGGTCAGGTTCTGGTGACGGTACTCTCTGTGTGCCACCTTTAGGATCTACTAACCACCATTTTGGGGTTAATATGTCTACATATGAATTTTGGGGGGACTAAAGCATTTAGACTTAAGCAAGAGTAAATAGAAAAGGTTATAAGAAGTTTGAAAAAAAAATAGAAACAAGCAAACATTTATTTCCTAACAAGAGGAAGAACTTAGAAAAACTGCCACCTCTGCACCCAGAATTGACCTTGGAGGAGCTGTGGAAGAAGAGCAGATCTGGGTGTGGAGGAGAAGATAAACTCTGTGAGAAAGGGAAGGGTGGGGGGCAAAGAAAGGGTAGGTTAGGAAACGTGATTCATTTATGTGTTTCCCTTTCATTACCATGAGAAAACCGGTAATAATCTCTTAATCAAAGAAATTGCTTTCCATAAAAAAAAAATCCCTTTTGTTTCTGTGTTGCTTGCGATAACCTTTATTTACTATATTTTCCAAAGAAGTTAAAAACATGTAATATCTTGCTGAGGTAGGAGGGCAGTGTCAGATCAATTGTGTTGACAGAGAAACTCATGAATACAGGTGAGAACTGATCAATTCCTTCTGAAAATTGCCTCTCTGGTAATTTTAATCAAAATTCTTAGTTACACTTCCCTAAATGATTAACTACTAGAGGAATTGCCATCCCATTGTAAAAAGACAGGAAACAAAATCTATTAAACAGTAGCCTTCAGGCTCTGCTGTCTGCAGGAAGGGGTCCTGGGAGAAGGGCAGGCCAAGGCCCAGCTCTTGTCTGGAGGCAGCTCCCAAGCTACTGCACTGGGCAGGAAGCACACAGAGCTGCTGGGCTCTGCTGAGGACAGTTCCTGTGTTACCAAAAGCTGAGGTTCCTGGATTGTGTGGGGCAGAGTAAGAGAGGGAATAAAGATGCAAAGGGAAGAGAAGATCCAGATATTTGTAGGATGTACTCAAAGATTTAGCTGCTGGTGAGCCCTATCTGCTTTAGAAGGAAGGACCACAGAGCTTGGAGAGACCTGAAACAGATCAGATGGTTCCTAGAGTTCGCAAATGGCATAAGCAAGTGCTCTCCTCTGCTGAATGGACATGGATCCAACTCAGGGGACATTGCATGCATCAATTCAAGGGCATTACCTTGTTATGGAGCTAAACTGATCGCAGAGTGAATTTGGCTTTGGATGTTCTGCAAAAAAAGTCATAAGCAAAGCTGAAAATGGACCAGACTACTCTATGACTCTTAGCTGCACAGCAACCAGAACTTAGTGCTCTTTATTAGAAATATAGCAAATCCAATGCCCAAGAGTAAATGCACCATTGCTGGCACCCAATTGTGAATGTATCAGACATGCAAGAAGCAGATAATTATTACCTTTGAGTGGGAGTAAAAGTAGAGGTCCTCAAAAGAAATGTGAGATTACTGAACTTAATGCATGAGAATCTTAAACAAGCAATTAAGATTCTTATCTATATAAGTAATATTGTTGGGATATAAATACTACTCTTCACCAAAGAATGTGGCTATATATAATTTTTTTTTTGTTTTAAAATGCTGATGGGGTAGTGAGGCAATATCTCTGGAGCATAACTATTTACTAAAGGAAAGAGCATTGATGAGGAAAATAATAGAATAATGTTAAAAATATGAATGATGTTTGTATAGTGATGTCTCCACAAACATCATTCATATATATATATATGTATATATATATATATGGTGAGATTAACATATACGTGTGTGTGTGTGTGTGTGTGTGTGTGTGTGTGTGTGTGTGTGGTGTGTGTGTGTGTAAATTAAATGAGATTAACAGAAGATTAGTCTCTATAGAAGAAATACAACTAGCCCTGGCCAGGTGGATCAGTTAATTGCTACGTCATCTAATACACTGAAAGGTTGCAGGTTTAGTCCCTGCTTAAGGCACACATAGGAGGCAAGCAATTGATGTTTCTCTCTCACCTTTCACTCTCTCTTTCTATCACTTTCACTCTCTCTCTTCCCTTCTCTGAAATCAAAGAGCATATCCTTGGGTGATTATTAAAATAACTAAAATAAATAAATAAATAAATAAATAACAAATAAATATAAAGGTATTGAAGAGGAAATGTTGCATATATGTGAGTATGTAGGCATTTGTCAGGTTCTTCCTTGCAGGGACTAGTACTGACTCATTCAAATATTCTGAAGCAGAAAGACATTAATTGGGGAAAAATGGAAACCTGCCTGTCATTATCAGTGTCTTACACAATGCTTGGAAACATAATAGGCAGTTAAATATGTTTACTATTTTATAAAATTACAATTATATTTTTACTAAGTCAGAGTAATTATTCAAATAATACAATTTATTAATAAGTAAATGAACTAAATGGTGATAGATCAAAAGCATTGCTTGTCCATTGTCTGCAGAGTAGTCAACAAGATATTTAACATGGACTCATGGGTTTGGGATTATATTCTAATACAGAGACCTGATGCACGGGATTCTGGCATGGAGATGGGGGGCATGAGCATGGCCTGCAGGGATCAGCCCGCTGTGGGAGGTATTCTTTTTTTCACCCAGTTAGCCAAGGGTTTGTGGACCCATTCCCTGAGCCACTTGGTTGTGCAATGACCACCAGAGAGCAGCTCCTGCATTGAGCGTCTACCTCCTGGTGGTCAGTGCACATCATAGCAACTGGTAAACCGGTCCTTCCACCATTTGGTCACTGGGCTTTTATTATATGGGATGTGCTAATGGTTAAAAAAGACTCTCTCAGTCACTTGGGTTCACTTATAAGCTATTGCATAATATAGTGTCCTGATTCGGGATTTCATCTACCACTCTCACTTTTTCAAAATATAGTTCTGTTTTTCATATTCCTTGATAATTACTCTACTTCTCACTGGATATCAGAACCTTCTATAGAAAGCCTGAAAAATTCAATGGTTCTTTTCTAAAATACTAGAGACCCAGTGCATGAAATTTGTGCACAGAGTGTGTGTGTGTGTCTCAGCCCAGCCTGCACCCACTCCAATCTGTGACCCCGTGAGGAATGTCTGACTGCCAGTTTAGGCCCTCCCCTGCAGGGCTAGTACTACCCAACTGCCCTCCCCTGCAGTCCTTAATCCTTCCAATTGCCCTCCTCTGCAGGCCTGGCCCCTTTCCCCCAATTGCCCTTCCCTGCAGGCCTGGGTTCCCCCAACTGTCCTCCTTTTCAGGACTCATCCCCCCCAACTGCCCTCCTCTAAAGACCTGGGACCCCTCAACTGCCCTCCCCTGCAGGCCTGGGCCCTCTCAAATGCCCTCCCCTTCTGGCCATCTTGTGGCAGCCATCTTGTGTCCACATGGGGGCAGCCATCTTTAACCACATGGGGCAGCCATCTTGTGTGTTGGAGTGATGATCAATTTGTATGTTATATAGGATGATCTGTCCACATGGTTCTGGCTATTAATCACATCACAAGATTCAGGAAGGTACATGTTTCTCATCCTTCTCTTTATTTTCCCATTTCTTAAGTTACTTCTCCTACTACTTTATACTTTATTCTGCAGCTTTTCCCTGAGATGTATATTTGGTATATGGGGATAGGTAAGAAATATTGACCTGAGGAAATCTGTGACAGAGAGGATGTGACAAAATATCAGACTTAGATACTGGACTTATTCAATGCTGATAGGTAGATGTATATATTATGCTTTTTTTTTTTTTACTTCCAAACACATCCTATAAATTAATTACTTTTTACTGATGAAAATAATCTAATATCCAATAAAAGGATTCTTTCAAACTCTATTCCAAGAAGAGAAAGTCTTCAACTGTTATTTATTTATTATTTATTTTTATCTTATTTTAGAGAAGACATGTGAGGGAGAGAGATAGATTGAAACATCAGTGATTGAGAGAGATTCATTAATTAGCTACCTACTGCACACCCCCTAGTAGAGATTGAGCCTGCAACCTAGGCATGTACTCTTGAGCAGAATCAAACCCTAGACCTTTCTGTCCGTACATCAGTGTTCTATCCACTGAGCCAAACTAGATAAAGCAAGTCCTCAATTGTTCAATGATAGAATGTGGAGCAGGATAGAAAGTGAGAAAATTAGGAATACTTCTCCTTAACTATTTTCTTTCAATGCAGGTAAGATTTCAAGAGCTGAATCCCAAACCCATCTCTTGTGAATAAAAGTTCAGTTATAGATGAAGAGTGGATCATGTTTTTAACTGATGTGAACTAGAGGGACAATGTGGGTATTGAGGAAGTTGAACAGATTTCACTTAATGACATTGTGTTTGTTTCCACTGCACAGCCAATATTATGAAAATACTTTCTGACATAAATAGGTGGCACTGGGATACAAGGATCACCCCATCTTTTTTTTTTAATAGCTCTCAGTCACCTCATACTAGGAAATATCAATTTAAACTGTGCTCACCATTTATTATGACATAGTCACTAACGGGCATGTGAAAAATAGTCCCCCATAAAATGGAACCCAAGTATTACATCCACTCTGTTTTTGAAAAATGAATCATTTTTTAAAAAACATACATATTCCATTTGGATACTTTTATTATCCAATGAAAATAAAATGTTTGTCTTGAGTCAAATATAAGAAATTAATAGAAAAATTTTAACAGATTCAGTATGATGGTTCATGTTTGTTCTTTGAAATAAAAGTTTCTCTAAATCAAAGATGATACACACATGCATGAAACTTAATAGTATTCTAATATCATCAATTAATAGCCAATAACCTCAGAAGTCATTATAAATTATGTAAAAAAACTTCTGAGCAGAAACATACATGTGCACATATACACAAATGCAGATGTATTTAAAAGAGATGAATTTTAGTATACATATCTCTACAGTAAAAAGTACATATGCTCTTTATTACCTTCCTCTATTGTCAATATAAGGGTGAGGAGTGAATTTTAAGAAATTTATATACTTAAAATTTTGAGAATTAATTTTTATAAATCCAGGAAATTCAATAAGATCTTCATACATTACTATCTTTGTTCACTCACCTCTTCATTTGTATCATGTTCCATTTTCCCCAAGTAAAAATATAACCTCATTCAATTCTACATTCTCTTCAAGATAAACTTCCCTACCACTTTCACTTCCAAATTTTTTGAAATGATATATTTTATCAATTGTATATCCTCATCTGTCAGTTTCACTAGCCATGTAGCCCTGTCTCTGGATTGAAATATCTCTTTACAACCAAACACAATGCCCTGCTTTCTTACTACAAAGTCCTTCCCCCTTTCTACCCTCCTTGACCTTTAAGAAGCAAGTGACAATCCCTCTGGATTCCTAATTCTTTTGCTCAGCGATAGCACTGCTTTTCCTACTTCCCCCCTTATCTTCCAGAACACTTACTATACTTTTTTAGTCTATTTCTGTGTATTCATGATCTGGTTATTTATCTGGCATGCTTGACACCTCAGCCCACCCTGGCCTCACACCTTTAGGAGGCAGATTTCCAAGTTCACTCTCTAGGCCCCACTTCCTCTGCTAGGGCCAGACAGAAGCCAAGGCTTGTTGGCACAGAAGAGGCAAATAAAATAGAATTGAGGGAGAAAGGATGTGTCTGATAACCATGTTCTTAGAATCTTCTTGCTTTATCTTGGTAGAGGTCTCTACTCACTTTCTTACACATCAACTCATCTACTTCTCCACATGGTTGCTGGGAATCTATTAAAAAGAAGGAGGAGGACAAAGCAGGGGAGGAAATAGGGATCATTGAAACTGCCATCCTCTAGTCCAGTCCTGAATCACTTGCAGGGAAAAACAATACAGCAGGAAAAACAAAAGATCAATCGTTAAGGCTCAAGGTGTGGAATGCATCTCTTGAATTCTGGATCACCTCACACATATATCTGAATGTCTTCTCACCAAGCCCTCTCCTCTATGTCCTTCCAACTCTTCCTTTATTGTGTGTCTTCACAGAGCACCCGGCACCCTTCTTCCCAGCCCGGAAAGTCTTTCATGAAAACCTGGCTTGTCTTTCCCTCCCTATATTCCTGAGAGAGAGTATTCACACAGGTACTGCTGTGCGCTTATGAAATCCTGCTTTAAGAGGGAATGGAGTGTGTGCTCAATAAAGGAATACAGTAAATAACAGAAAACCTAACACAAATGAAAACTGGGACAAGAGTTTGTTATAGAAAGTGATGGGAGTTACATTTTCTAAGTGGAACATAAGCCAAATTTTTTTTAATTTATTAATTTTTTATGCATATCTCCTCATTGCCCTCCTCCCTCCCAGGCATACCCCAACCCCCACAGTGTCTGTGTTCATTGGTTATGCTTATATGCATGCATACAAGTCCTTTGATTGATCTCTTATCTAGCTCACCTAACTTTAATCTCCTTGCTGTAATTTGAGTCTGTTTGAAGCTTTACTGTCTCTGTATCTATCATTTTGTTCATCAGTTTATAATGTTCTTTATTATCCACAAATGAATGAGATCATGTGATGCTTCTTCTTCATTGACTGGCTTATTTCACTAAGCATAAGGCTCTCCAGTTCCAACCAGGTTGCTGCAAATGGTAAGAATTCCTTCTTTTTAATAAGCCAAAATTTTTAATTCCATTTAAAAGTAATCACAACATGACCCATAATTTAATAAAGGTGTCAAATAAAGCACTGCTGCAGATTTATCCTGGACACTGAGAGGGACAGGAGTTTGCTGACCCCAAACTTGCCATTTTGGACCCTGATTATTTCAACCTGGTTATTTTGAAGGAACAGAAGACTCTGAGAAAACCTTTGACTATCCCTTTCTGTCTTACTTGCCTGAAGGAATTCAGATAGAAGAACTGCTTCAGAAAGGGGGCCTTGAACACTCACCTGCATGCAGGTGCACTAAATGGCACACAGGGAGGATAGCAGGTCTGTCAGTTAGACTCCCCACTGTGTCTCATCATCTGTGGGTGGGCCAGGTGAGAATTTGTTCACCAGATGTTGGCTCCTTCTCATCTCCCTGTGAATTGTGTGCTATCCCTTTGAAATCCCAGACCCTTTGAAACCCATGCTTTTGTCTAGAAACATATCAGATGCAGCTGTGCAGTGTCCTGTGTCTGTATTCTTATGGAATCCCTGTATGTACATATGTACTAAATGTGGTCATTTTCTCCTGTTAGTCCATCTCAGCTTAGAAGAACTTAGAAAGGCCTTCCTTTTGTCAGTATGTTCTGTGTTAATTTTATGTGTCCTGTAGGCCAGTCAAAGGAGGAACTGACAACTGATTTTCAGACTGTGCACTGTCCTTTGGAAGGGAAGAGAATGGCTGTCACAGGTGTCCAGCCAGGAGAAAGTGGTGCTGCCCATGAAGGATGCAATCTTCACATGAGAAATAAAGTCCATTGTAGACAGATGAGACCTGTCCATTCTGTGGTAACGTGATCCACTTCAGGCCATGTCTCTGATAAATGTGTGGCTAGAAAAAACACCAGTTTTTAAATTAAGCTGGTGAAACGTGTTTTGTTAGAATCAGAAAAATTTTCAAACTTAATTAAATCTCAAAAAAGCCCATCTGGTTTAATCCTGAAGGTGGGATTTTAAAAAATTAAAATGTAGAAACCATAGTTGTTTTTTTTTACAAATATTTACCATTTGTAAATGTTGATGATTAGAAACATAACAGTCGCTATTTGTTAATTGTTAAATGAGTGAACTTTTTACTTTTATTAAAAAAAGTAGTTTTCAAACTTCTTGTCAGAGATAGAGAAGTGAAGCTCTCCCTAAAAATCCATGGATAATAATTAAAGGGGGGTAATCATCTTTAATGAAATAAAAAAATAAATAAAAACAAACAAACATCAATCCCAGCCATATACACTACCGCATGCAGTCTGAGGGTGAGTGTGTTGGGCTTTGCTGTCCTCCCCTGTTTATTCTGCTGTAAACTCCACCACAGCCACACCCCTTATTCACTGGTGTGCCCCAGGTACATAGACTAGAGCCTTTTACATAGCAGATTTTCAATTAATATTTTTTTGGTGACTGAAGATTTTGGTGACTGAGATTTTATACAGTACCTTATGGGAAAGCATCCAAAAAAGTAGCTGTTGTCAAAATTAATTATCCTTCTTAACATATTTGCATAATTATCATTAAAAGTATAACATTTTAATACCTAAAAATCATGAATTATAAATTCACAGGCTATAAATAAAATGTAGCAGAGGTATCTGAAATTAAAAATGAGCTTTCCATGTGTAATATTTCTGCATTGAGTAAACCAACATTTTAGGAATATTTTCCTCTTGAAATTGTTTTCTACTAATTTTATGCAAACTTATTACATTTATTTTATCTGAGATGGGATGTAACTGCAAATGTGTAATGAATTGCCTGCATTTATTACTATTATATATGTGTACATATATTTACATATTATAATGCAGACATAAATATGGTTTGAATATACACTAGTTAACTTTTTATTTTTCATAGGGTTTTCATTAATTTTTAGAGAAAGAGGGAGAAAAAGAAAAGAGAGAGAAACATTGATGTGAGAGAGAAACATCAATCAGGTGCCTCCTGTGCATATCTGGGCAAAGGACCAAACTGCATCCTGGCACATGCCCTGACCAGAAAGCGAACTGGTGACCTTTTAGTGCATGGTCAGCCCACTGAGCAACACTGGCCAGGGCTACACTAGTTAACTATTTTACAAAATATTTGTATTTAAATAATAAGATGAAATACAACTCTTATTTCTAATATATTTTATGTTGTTACACAGAAGCATAATATCCATATGTGTGTTTCTATCTTTTGAAAATATCATAGTAGAAGATTTAGCATCTTACAAATTAATATATTTTGCCTCTTAACCCCAGTGTCTAACTCAGGAATAGAAATAAATAGTAACAGAATTATTGATCAAGTACAGATTATCAACCCTCTCTCAGTGTAAGCTAGATGGTTCTACCATTTCCTTCCTGTCCTCCTCACCTTGCTCTGTTTTCTTTACCATGAAAATTCCTAGCTGCACACCTGTTTCACAGGCAGAATGGTGCATCATGATTTAAGAAATTCATTACTCCCATTATTATTAAAAGAAGGGAAATAAAATGCTCACAAGTAGACAGAATTGTCATTTGACTTTTTATATCCTATACAAGGATGAAGTGAAAATTACTCAAATAGATGTCCAGGCCACCTAGACCGTGCAACTGTTTAAAGTGGCCTCTGTTCTGAATGATCCGAGTCAATATTGCACTGCTTGTAAAACATTTTCAATGTAATTTCTTTCAGGTAACTAATTTTTTAAAGACTTTAATTAAAATTTATTTTAATTTTATTGTTGACAGTATTAGCGATGTCCTCCAATTTTCTCACCTTTAACCCTTTTCTCCCAGCCCCAACACTTCCCCAGGTCTTTACCACGCAGCTGTCTGGGGCCATTGGTTATGCATATGTGTATTTAAGTTCTTTTGTTGGTGAGACTCTTTCTTTGCTGTCCTTCCTTCCTTTTTGCCATTCTGTTCCATCCCTCCTTACCTCTGAGGATTTTTAGAGAGATAAAGAGAGAAAGAGAAAGGAGATACATCAACGGGTTGCTTTCTACATCCTCCCTACTGAAGATCAAGCCTGTAACCCTTGAATGTGTCCTGAACAGGAATCAGTGCACAGGAAGACATTCTACCAACTGAGCCACACTGGCCAGGGCACAAATATTTTTAAATGTTTGGTCCTTGGTTGTACAATCAGGTCTATCTCGTGCATATGAGTGCATGAACATTTTTGTTTGGAGGTGTGCTCTGGAGTTTATAAAAGAAAAATTATGGAAGGGGACTACAATTTCAGTGCAATAACTTCATGGAAAATAAATATTTCTAGCTGTTTCTAATTATTACCTGTTGTCATTATTTAACTTAATCTATCCCATTTATTTAAACTGTGTATCATGTTCATTAAAAGGCCACCAAGCATTTAATACATATTTGTGTCTTCACTGGACAATTATCTTTAACCACAGGTGATATTGAAAGTAAGAATTGCAAAAATAAGGGAAGATAGAAATCACTGCTAAAACACATAAAAACAAGAAGAGTCATCTCAAATATTTAAGGAAGGAAAAGGTAAGGAATTTGAAATGTAACTGTGTCTTGTATATTCTCCAGGAAAATATTACCTCCTCCTGACGAAGACTCCTCCTGTTACATAATGACTTAGTTTTAATAAAATATGACGCACAACTAGGAAATAAATCCAATTTACATATATTATTTATTTTGAAATTTTAAATATTTCAAGCAAAGTAAGTTAGAGAATAGTTCAGTGAAGAAAAATAGTCTAATCTAATTTAATGTATATGTTCATAAAACGTTAAAGAATATTAAATGAAATTGTGCATTATCACAATGTGAACAATTTTTTCTAGAAGCCAATGGAACTTGGGAAGTATATACAACCAAGCAAGTAATTAAATTAAATAAAAAACAGACTATGAGTACACAGGTGGTGTTTCTGGAGAGGTGATACAGTTTAAGCTTCATAGACCCACAAGGAAATAAGAAAAACCTGTAGGTGGATCATGGGCATGGAGCATAGTAATGTCACTTCCCCTAAAAGTAACATAACCAAGACCAAAAGTCGCATTCTGCTACTGTAAACCCTGCCTTGAGCAGTATAGCTCTAAGCACATAGAATGTGCTTTACAAACATTTGTTGGATTAATGATTTCTTCACTATAGATTTAAGTACATTTATATCGAAATACAAAATTATAAATGTATTTTTGTTTACATCAATGAATGTGTTAACAAGTATATATATATATATAGAATATGTGCATATTATTTAATACTAGAGGCCCAGTGCACAAAATTCATGCATGGATGGGGTCCCTGGCTGGCTGGCGATCAGGGCCCATGGGAGCCAGGCCAATGAGGGCCCAAAGGCCCCATCGGGGTTGGGATAGGAGGCAACAGTTGCCAGGCTGGATGAGAAAAGTATGGACACTGGACATGACGCCATACTCGGCACCCCATCATCATGTGTTAACTCCCTTCCCCCACCCCCTTTCTCTTGCCACCACACCACCACTGGGTCCGGCCAGCTTCGGGGAAAGACAGGGCCTGCCAGCCAAGGGAGTGATGAGGGGGAAGGACTACAGGAGGTTGGTCACCAGCCCTGAAGAGGGAGCTGAACTTTGGCCCCCTGGGAAAGAGGCCACATTCGCTGCCATCTACTTCCAGCTTCCAAGCCATCCCAGGGCCCAGCCTGATGGGGTGATCAGGGCCTGTGGTCCCTGGGAGGGCCTAGGGGAGGTTGGTGAGCTGGCCCTGACCCCAATCAGGCCAGTTGGCTGGCCTCAGTGCGCATCATAGCAACCAGTCATTCTGATCATTCAGTCGTTTGGCTTTTATATATAAAGATTATACACAATTTTAATTATATATTAACATGGTTAAAAGCCACATTGCAACTAACTAACTAGTCATACACAAAGCAGCCAAGAATAACAGAATAATGTGTTTTGATTAGAGCCAAAATATTGACCATCCACTCTGAAGAGATCCAAGGTTTTAATGAAGGTTATCAAACACTTTCTTAAATAAATGATATTGTCCAGTTTAAAAATATATTTTATTGATTTTTTCACAGAGAGGAAGGGAGAGGGATAGAAAGTTAGAAACATCGATGAGAGAGAGACATCAATCAGCCGCCTCTTGCACGCCCCCTACTGGGGATGTGCCCGCAACCAATGTATGTGCCCTTGACCGGAATCGAACCTGGGACCTTTCAGTCTGCAGGCCGATATTCTATCCACTAAGCCAAACAAGTTTTGGCAATATTGTCCAGTTTAAATAAATAATGTTAAATAAATTTAAAATGTTTTATTATTAGAATATATTCCCACCAATACTATTTATAAGACATTCACAGGCTATTGTGAAACATAATTTAATAACTCTAACAAGGATAGAGACTATGAAATAAAATTTAAAGCAACTCAAGACCCCAATAGTACTCAGCTTTTCAATTGTTTTGGAAATAAAAAAGGTAGTTTCTCTTCGCAATCTTTCTATATCATGAAGTGAGTTGCAATTCAAAAATGCTATTCTCATTTGTGAAATGCATTTTCATGAGATGAGTTACGGAATTTAATACAAATATTTATAATGTATAATTTGGCAAAATAATAAAGAGCTAGAGAAAACAACAACAACAACAACAACAAAAACACAAGTAAAGTAACTGTCTTATCTACAGTGTCTGTTCTGCTAGAATATGTTATTTAAACTTTCAGTGAATCCTCTCATACTTTAAACAGCAGTCCAGAGTTCACTTTATTAAGCAAAAGGAAAGATAGCTCTGGGATAGTTAGCTTTGTTTCAAAAAAAAAAAAAAAAAAAAGGAAAAGAGAAGTTGAATGCAGAAATAAATTCTAAACTATTCACTTCTTACACGATGAATACATACATCCTTTCACTTATATCAGTCAAAACATCACATTGGGAATGAAGTATTGAATTTCTGTATTAAAACTAACAGAATCTCTTTTTTAATTAGAGTAACTTAAAAATATTTAATCTATAGGCTTGTATGTCTACAGGTTTCCCAAGTTTGATGGGACTCCAAGGCTTTTTTGGAAACATCTACCTGTAATCTCCCAAAAGTATTATCTGCACAGGGCTAACATTTAGCTTTCAGAAATCAGCTTCTTACTATTTAATACTAATGAGACATTCAGCACTGAGGCCTGTGGGAATGATCTTGGTTACTTAAATCTGATCACAGGCTTCTGTAAAAGATCTCGTGTTTCCTGGGTGCTGAGGTCCAGGTTTGAACTTGCATCCTCTTATTGCCATTATGCAGTTTAACAAGTCAGTCTTGAGGAGTTGGCATTGGATTGTTAAGAACATTGAAATGTAAAAAATAATCAACAATGCCAAGAAGTATTATCTATCTTAATTTGAATTTGTGCTATTGGGAAGAGTTGTCTTATAAGTTATCCATGAGAAGGGATTCATTCCTTGGAGGAAAACTCAGAGTTTGCTTATCTTATATATCAGGCAAGGGTAGCTTTCAAATCTTCAGTAAGCCTTGTCCTTTTAAAGTTATTTCTTACAACATTTTGCAAGTCAGGGCTTTCAAATCCATTAGTTAAACCCTTTGAGACAAAGGATTAGGTCCAGGAGTTTAAACAGAAGATATCGGACTAACATTTCAACCTGAAAAGTATCTAAGATCAAGCAATATATTAAATTTCTCAACAAAAACCTACGTGGGATTAAATTCTGTCCAGTAATAAATAACAACAGTTGACTCAAAATTGATTTTTTTTTCTACATATCCACTTAAAGGTGAATTTGACTACTTTTTCAGCTGACTTTGCTTCTGTTTCTGAAATGGCACAGCTTTCAAGAATACTTTTAAGGGGAAATTAATGCTTTTAGCTGTGTGTGTTTTGATGACTCCACAAAAATATTGCTGAGTTGATGACACCTCCTGGAGTTCCAGCCACTATTTAATAAAGTCTTTCCTAATCTCTTGGCAAGTGAAAAAATAACTAAATGTTCTAACTTAACAACATATGAAGGCAGAAGATGGGTCTTCCTTTAATGTGATATCTGTGTGTGTGTATGTGTGTGTGTGTGTGTATGTGTATACATATATGTATATATGTACATATATACATACATATATATGTGTGTGTGTGTGTGTGTATATATATCTTATATAATAAAATGCTAATATACAAGTCAACCAAATGGTGAAACAATTGGTTGCTATGACATGCATTGACCACCAGGGGGCATATGCTCAACACAGGAGCTGCCCCCTGGTGGTCAGTGCGTTCCCACAGTGGGAGCACCACTCAGCCAGAAGCCCTAAGCCATGCTCACTGCTGGTGAGCACAGTGGCAGCGGCGGGAGCCTCTACTGCCTCCATGACAATCGGACATCCCCTCAAGGGGTTCTGGACTGTGAGAGGGTGCAGGCCAGACTAAGGGACCCTACCCACACCCCAAGTGCATTAATTTCGTGCACCGGGACAGAAAAAATATATAAACACACACACACACACACACACACACACACACACACATATACTAGAGGCTCCAGTGCACAAAATTTGTGCACGGGGGTGTGTCCTTCAGCCCTGCCTGCACCCTCTTCAATCTGCAATCCTTGAGGGATGTCTGCCCTTTTAGGCCCGATCCAGGTAGGATAGGGCCTAAAGGGGCAGTTGGACATCTCTCTCACAATCCAGGACTATTGGCTCCCAAATGCTCGCCTGCCTGCCTTCCTGATTGCCCCTAACCTATTCTGCCTCCCAGCCTGATCATCCCTAACTACTCCCTTGCCAGCCTGATTGATGCCTAATTGCTCCCCTGCCAACCTATTTGCCCCTAACTGCCCTACCCTGCAGGCCTGGTCACCCCGAACTTTCTTCCTCTGCTGGCCTGGTCACCCCTAACTGCCATCCCCTGCAGGCTTGATCACTATCAACTACCCTCCCTTGAAGGCCTGGTCTTTCCCATCTTGTGGTGGCCATCTTGTGTCCATTTGGGCGCAGGATCTTTTAACCACATGGGGGCAGTCACCTTGTGTGTTGGAGTGATGGTCAATCTGCATATTACTCTTTTATTAGATAGGATAGAGTCCTGCTGCATGTGTGGGCGCCAGCTGGTTTACCCCTTGGGCCATGAGTTGGCCTAAGCAAGGGGCCTGTGGTGGTTTGCAGGCCGGCCACATACCCCCAGCAACCCAAGCAAAACCCTGGTACTTGGTATTTGTTTATCTTCTATAATTGAAACTTTGTAGCCTAGAGTGGAGCCAAGCCTTCTGCTTGCACAACCTTTGAAACTTTGTTGCCTTAAGTGAAAGCCTCCGCCAGCCAGGCTTTGCAGAAAGCATGGCTTTCCC
Organism: Lasiurus borealis; assembly: GCA_004026805.1. Classification (NCBI taxonomy): domain Eukaryota; kingdom Metazoa; phylum Chordata; class Mammalia; order Chiroptera; family Vespertilionidae; genus Lasiurus; species Lasiurus borealis. The sequence continues at coordinate 387,613 of PVJN01000005.1, forward strand.
CATTCTCAGGGACAACCCAAGCTTCTCTCCTGCTCTCTCTGTGGCCATGGCCATCTTGGGTGGGTTAATTTGCATACTTTCCCTAATAGGCTGGTGGGTGTGGCTGGTGGTGCAGCAGAGGTATGGTCAGTTTGCATATTACTCTTTTATTGGATAGGATATGTGTATATTCAACAGATGTATACATGTATATATGATATACCTATGTAATATATGTGGGTATTTTGTGTGTGTGTTTGTGTGTGTGTGTGTGTGTGTGTGTGGCTATGCACATGAGAGAGATTAATGACCAAGTTGATTTTTGACAGTTTTCTGAGAAAAAATAACTAATAAATTATGTTTTAACAACTGGATAAACCTATGGAGAAATGGACACTTTATTCCCCATAGCATACACAGATACTATTTTCAAAGGGATCGTGAATTGAAAGTTAAAAAGCTAAACCTTTTTGGTAATGCTCTTTAAAAGTAAATGTAGAAAAACCTCATCACCAGCTTGGACTAGGTAAAGATTTCTTCTACATGACATATGACTCAGCAGCCAGGAAGGCAAAAAGTGATAAATCATCTTTCTCAAATATTTTAAAAAGATAAGACAGTCAATGCAAAGAACCATTCTATATAATAAAAGAGTAATATGAAAATTGACCATCACTCCTACACATAAGGTGGCCACCCCCAGGTGGACACAAGATCACTGCCACAATATGTTCATCAGGGGAGGGCAGTTGGGAGGGACCAGGCCTGCAAGGGAGGGCAGTTGGGGGTGATCAAGCCTACAGGGGAGGGCATTTAGGGGTTTCCAGGTCATCAGAGGAGGGAATTTGGAGGTAACTGGGCCTTCATGGAAAGATAGTTGCAGGGGACCCAGGACTGCAGGGGAGAGCAATTGTGGGGGGGAGAGGACCAGGCCTGCAGGGGAGGGCAGTTAGGGTGACCAGGCCTGCAGGGGAATGCAGTTTGGGGGGACCCAGGCCTGCAGTAGAGGGCAGTTAGGGGCAATCAGTCTGGCAGGAGAATAGTTAGGCATCAATCAGGCTGCAAGGGGAGTGGTTAGTAATCAGGCTGGCAGGCAGACCAGTGAGGAGCAATCAGAAAGGGAGGCAGGCGAGCAGTTGGAGCCAGCAGTCCTGGATTGTGAGAAACATGTCCAACTGCCCATTTAGGCTCAATCCTACTGAGATTGGGACTAAACGGGCAGTCAAACATCCCTCAAGGGGTCCCAGACTAGAGAATGTGCAGGCTGGGCTGAGGACACACTACTCCTCCCTGCCCCCAGCTCCTCCGGGCATAAATTTCATGCACTGGGCCTCTAGTTAATGAAATAAAAGACAAGCCACAAACTAGGAGAAAAATATTCTCAGCCTGTATATTACTGAGGACATCCATCCAATGATATAAGAAGTCTTACAACTCAGTAGGAGGATGACTTGGGCGAGGGGTAGGGCAAACATATTAATATTTGTCAAAATATTGAAAGTTCCCACAAGGAAATATGGGAATAGCAAAAATGCACAGTAAAGACTTGCAAAATCTCTAATGTCAGTACAATTGAAATAAACAAAAAATTAATTACCACTCTTAGGTACCTGAATGGATATCATTAAAAAGACTGATCATAGCAAAATTTGATGAAAATTTGCCTGAGACTCTTGTATTGGTCATACACATGTTAGAAAAGATTGCTCTTTTTTTAAAAAAGTTAATCCTCTACTTACCTTATGATCCAGAAATTCCACTGCTAGATATTTATCTAAAATGAATTAACACACAAATCTACAAAAATTACTTGTATGTGAAAATACTTTATTCACAATTGCCAAAAACAATAAGCTGGGTCTCAGCAGGAAATGAACAGACCAATAAAGTGATATAAACTGAGGCATGCCACCAGAAGAATGAGCATAAAGTACAAGATTTTGAGCAAAAATGTTAGTCATATAAGGTACATATTTCCAGTGATATGAAGTGATGGTGCACACCTCACTGATCTATGTTGCTAGAAACCAGAATAGTGTGTGACAGAGACATAGAGATATTTTATGGGAATATTAAAGTCAAAGATTTTTGACTGCTGGGAATTTTCTAAATCCTGATTAAAGTTTTAGATGTATAAATGCATTAAATTGTCAAAACACAAAATTGTGCATTCAACTTTTATGTATTGCAACATATATATATATATATATATATATATATATATATATATGTGTGTGTATATATATATATATGTATATATATGATTCAAGCTGGTACTTTTCATATCATCATAATTACTAGCAAATAGTAAACATACCCATAAGTCCATAAGTGTTTTTTTTTACTTTCTCCTCACTTATTATATATATATATATATATATATATATATATATATATATTTGTAGATTTGTGTGTTAGTTCATCTTAGATAAATATCTAGTAGTGGAATTTCTGGATATATATATATATATATATATATATATATATAAAGAAGTGAGGAGGAAGTAAAAAAAACATTTATGAAAATGTTTACTATTTGCTAGTAATTATGATGATATGAAAAGTACCAGCTTGAATCATAATAGAAAAGATCAGCCTCATTAATAGTATTGAAAATAAAACAAAAACCATTTACTCAGTTTTCTTTATGACCAAACAAATCTTAAAAAAATAAATAAATAAAATTAAAGGGACTGTTCAAATTGAAATATATTTATAATTATATTTAATTGGAAAATCTATGAAGTAAATATATGTTCTTAGGTAGAAATTTTTATCTAAAATCAATAGACATAATAAAATTTCTCTTCCAATAAATTTCAACTAATTGATATTTACAATCATGCTTATAAAAAGTATTTATTCTTTGCTTAAAAATCTTTAAATTGTAACATATAATAACTTTTCTTTATAGTTTTTGTGAATTAAAATTAAAACATTATCAGATATAATATATCACATTCACCTCAGGGAAAATGTTCACTGGATAGTGTCTTTTCTTTTCTTTTTTTTTTTTTTTGGTTATCGTCAAAAAAGTTGCTGAGCAGGCAATCTGGATTAGTAGATGAGAAAAAAACAACAGCCTTTAAAATTAATGATGAAGATTTCCAGAGAGATTTACAGGCTCATGTCCCCTGGAGCCATTTATTAAAATTCCAGATAGTAAAGGACTTGGAGATTTCCTGCTCCTCTTCCCAGAGAGGATTTATTTACATTAGAAAACTGAGCTCTCCCACTGCCACCCCAATAAATTCAAATAACAAAAAATGAACTCTCTCCCTTTCTCCATCTTTCTCTTAAGTGTTTGAATTTGTAAATTGGATGCACTAGAAAGCATTTCCCACATAGCATCTCTGTTTTGTATATGTTTAACCTAGAAAATTGGACTTGGAAGAACTATTACCTAGGAAATTTACTTATGATCAAATCTTGGGCAATTGAGTACAACATTTGGTTTTAAACTAGAAAACAATTGTATCCCTACCTCATATGTCAGTGACAATATATTTAAGATCAGTGGATATTATCTTAAAGGTTCAAAAGTCAAATATTTTTGAGAGCTTTGTTTCATTGTAATTCATTGCCTTCAAGAAAATGAAGGCAAACAGACAGTAATAGTTTTGAGTGATTGGCTTTGAAAACACCTTCTTCAATATAAATGACTGACCCCTTGAGTAAGTGGACTCTATAGAATGAATCTAGACATTAAGAAAATTCAATTATTTTTAAAGGTATTTATGTCATATTATGTTAATATTTTAAAATTCCAATGAGCTATGCTTGAGGCTAATGTCAACTTCCACACATTGGCTCTGTACACATTAATGTATTTTATTTTCAGCTATCAAGTTTTTACTCATCAAATAGAAAAAATAATAGTCATATTTCCAAACTGTGAGCAAAGAAATGTTACAATTAACTCTTTCAGTGGAAAAGAAAATGGTGCTTATAAGATTCAGGAAACAATTTAACTTTCTGATTTAAAAGTTTACTTCAAGGTAAAGAAAACCAGCTATTTTTAAATTAATTTGTTTTACAAAAATAACATTTTCTTTAACAAGTCATTATACGTCATGGCATAAGCTATATTTCACTTCATATTTTATTTATCAAACATTGCAAATCCGTTCCCTGTTTTCATAAAGCTAAGTTTTATTTTTTGTAAAATAAGTCAGCAAGTATATTAAAGTTAAGTAAGTTATAAAAATTGGTGTGAATAATATTGCTGTAAGACAATAGAACTCTTGTTTAGAACTAAGTCATCTGGTTAGAAATGCTAGCTTTTTCACTTGAATATTTAGGCAGGTGACTTTACTCAAGTTGTAGGGCACTCATTTGAAAAATGAGGATGAGAATCATTCTTAAGGCAGTTTTAAGGTCCACAATGAAGCAAGCAAAAGTGAATCACTTGGAACAACTTCTGACATGGCATGAATGCTGGATAACTGGTAAACCTGGGAAGCAGCACAGCTGTGAACTGAACTAATAACAATAATGATTAAATAGCAACTGTATTGTTTTGCCTAAGTATGTAAACATAAAACTATCAATTAAGCATATCTTTAGTCATATCTAATGTTTGTGTTAATACCTATCCTTTTAAAAATACTTTAAAGCTCTTCTCATATCCCTCCAATATGTCTGTGTCATGAAATGGAACTGCTCTTCACTGTAGTCTCACCTTCACTCTAGATAAGAGATCAATCAAAGGACTTGTATGCATGCATATAAGCATAACCAATGAACATAGACACTGGGGGGTTGGGGTATGCCTGGGTGGAGGGGGGGGCAATGGGGAGATATGTATAGAAAATAATAAAAAATTAAAAAAATAAATAATAAAATAAAATAAAATAATAAAATACGTCCCAGCGGAGACCCATTTGGCTCAATGGATAGAGCGTCGGCTTGCGACTGAAAGGTCCCAGGTTCAATTCCGGTTGGGGCATGTACCTTGCTTGGGAGCACATCTCCACTGTGGGGCGTGCAGGAGGCGGCTGATCTATGTCCCTCTCTCATCGATGTTCCTGACTTTCTATCTCTCTCCCTTCCTCTCTGTAAAAAATCAATAAAATATATATTAAAAAAAATAATAAAATACGCCCCAGTTCACTCTACATATTTCTTTTATCTAAACTTCCACTCCACACTGTTGATAGTTCATGTATACATATCTGTCTCACTTGTAAGATTATAAACATTCTCATTGGAAATTAACATTGAGCCCAAACTTAGCTCATTGGGGTGTTATAATACTAACACAACACAACATAGACTATAAGAAATATAATTGAGATCCATACTATCTAGATTTATTTGGTAGTGTACTTATTGAAGGGGTCAATTATTTACATTAAACGTATGTTTTTAAAAGCCAAAACACTCAAAACAATAATAAATCTGTTTGCCTACATTCTTTATTTCTTACAATCTCAAGATTTCAAAGCTATGAAAAATATCTGACTTTTGAACCTTGCAAATAATGACCACCCATCTGTAACATACTGTCACTGACAGGAACGAGGTAAGAACATAGGTTCCCAGTGGAACCTAATTTGGCTCAGATATCTGTGTATCCACTAGTAACTGAGAGGAGAGCTCATCCACAGCTTCAGAAATTTTAGCCAGTTAGTCTATGGCATTCCTCAGGGAACAGCTGAAGTTCAAAATGTGGAACTGTGACATAAATACGTTCAAATTCAGGGGAATATTTATAATTTGGGCAAAATATCTTTCTCTATCTTTCCCTCCTGTCTTCCCCTGTTTGACAAGGAAAAGGAAGACTTCAGCCCCATCTGGTAACTGTCATGATCCTGAGAAGACCCAGAAGTCCTAGTGGGTCTGACTTCAATCATGTGGACCCGAGACACTGAGAACATGCGGTCCCTGTGGACATCAGCACATCCCTGGTCACACAGTACCAACACCCAATTTGACCTTTGGACTTCCAAATTGCTAAAATAATCAATTTATTTCTCATGTAAGAATGTTAGTGTCATGCTTTCAAGCACTATCCTGGAGACAGGCCCCAATTAATGCTGTCACTTGACAGAGAGCATATAATTTTCCTTGTCTTCAATGAAATAGATAGTGTATCTTCTCCTCATTACATAAATCTCTGGCCAGGCAGCTGAGGGCAGCCCTGTGGTATCATTAGTTGGCTGCTTCTTTCTTGTGGATGCTCAATCTCCTGTGTGTGACTTGTGTGTGAGTTCAAGATTATGTAAATATCTGAAGTACATGCATGCATTCTAGCAAGCTCACATATGGTCCTGGCCTCTGAATGGGGACAAATTAAGCACCAGAGCACCACTCAGACTTGAATTTGTTCTCTATACAGACATCCCTGAGATTTACTAAAGCATGGTCTTTGTTGCCCAGTCATTGATAACCTTGTGATAAGTACTTGTAAAGGAGGATTGACATGGTCTTTATCCCACATTGTTCTCAACTAAATTATATTGTTCTTTTACTAAAGAAGAAAAGATCAATGGGTGTTGGGAGACAAGGCTACTCTACACTTGGAGGTGAAGATAACAAAATGTAAGAATAGTGGTTCCACTCTTGTTTTTTTTATCACACCAGAAACACTTTTCAATACCAAATACCTTACTGAACCCAACCTGACTGAAATAGCTACGGATAAAGTGGGCAAATTTATTTCTGAAAACTACTTTTAAGTTTAACTACTTGAAAGGGATAGTTGTTGAACTTTTAAAAATATATTGTTAACTGATTTTAGAGAGGGAGGAAGGGAGATAGAGAAAATAAAATCAATGCAAAAGAGACACAGTGGACAGTTGCCTTCCATACAGGCCCTGACCAAGAATTGAACCCAAAGCCTGGCATGTGCCCTGACCTGAAAGTGAACCTGCCACAACCTTTGGGTGCTTGAGACAATGCTCTATAGAGACACTGGCCAATGTAATTTCTGAATACTTTTGAGTAAATGCTCAATTTCTCAGGCATCTGAACTCAACAGTAAAGTCATTCAATGTACTAAACAAAAAGGTAACCAAAATTCCACTGTATCTGTGATGTTGAAAACTAGTGTTTTAATTAATGTTAAGCTAAAGAATATGATATTGACAATGGAAAAAATACACGTTCTTAGATGGTAGGATACCCTTTGAATAAGATCACATCACAGTGTAATTTTATCAAAGGACAGCCAGAGCAACAGACCATGAATTCTCAATGTTTTAAATTACTGTTATTGAAAAGATGAAACACAAATTAAAAAGAAAGTTGGTATCTGGATATTTTTTAATATGCCTGAGTTATATAATCTTCTGAATTCAAGATCTAAACTTCTCAACGTTTTCATGAGGCTTTAACTGCTCTAATGTGATTTGAGAATTAGATGGCCCCAGGACTGGTATCAAAAATAAATCCTGATTATGTTACAACTATAACATTTGTTCACATTCATTGATTTACATATTTCAAGACTATAAAGGACTGTATTTCCAAGTGTTTTTACTGCTACTGAATTTTCTAAAGACATTTATTTCTCAGTGCTAAAAAATTCAGGCTACTAGTCCATTAATTAGACTCTAACTGTTGTTAATAAACTGATAATTAAACAATTATAAAAAAATTTAAAAAACCACAACTATTTCTTAGGAAAAAGGAAAGCTAGTATGGAGCCTGACCATGGCAAAGGAGTGAAAGGGATATCCTTGCTGCCATTTAGAGGTGATGTTTGTGACTCTGAGGGCTGCCCTCAAATGAAGCAGTTCTTATTTTCTGCTGAGATTGGAGGCCCTGCATTCTCAGCAGAAAATATCATCTGAAGATCTGATAGTCAGGGCGCCAGGAACAGAGCATTTGTCTTAAAGCTCGTACAGTGCAGATGCAGTGTTGTATAGTTAAGGAACTAAAGGCTTTTCCTAGAGAAGAAAATTATTTTTTATCCATTTACTGGATAGATCAAGACAAATGAAAATTAAATTTCTTTGCCTAAGAACCCTAATAGGTCCATCTAATAATTCAAAACATTCTTAGGTTTTAAAAGAGAGCAGGTACCATAAAGGGAACCACTTACCAATGTAGTATCTGTATACCTATCAAAAAAAAGCTAAGTTAATCTCTTCTTATTAAGGTCTCTCAAACTCAACTCTTTTCTGAAAATGCATCCATTCTGGATTTTTGTAGTAACTCTGAACTTGGCCTCACTTCCTGCTTCAAATACATTCCCTCTCTGATCACAAAAATCGTATTTTCTCCTGCATAAAATGACAGTTGTTTTTTTGTTGTTTGGAATGAAGTCCAAACTCTCTAATGGGTTACTAGACTTCTAAGGTCTCCACTACATCTTGATTTTCACCACTCTAGCCTTCATTCCAGCAACACAAACCCTCTTTGATATCTGTAACTCACCACACGATCTCAAAAGTATTGGGCTTAGCCCTGGCCAGGTAGCTCACTTTTTTAGAGTGTCATCCCTAAAAGCCAAGGATGTGGGTTTGATTCCTAATCAGGACACATACAAGAATCAACCAATGAATCCATAAATAAATGCATCGACAAACCAATGTCTCTCTCTCCCCTCACTTCTAAAGTCATTTGTTGTTTCCTGTGTCTTGGATACATCACAGTGTAAATTGAAGTAGCTCACAAGGATTGTTAAGACTTTTTGGCAAATGAATGAATGACATTTTTGTAATCTTTATTTAATAAGAAGACACACCTATACATTTGCATTCTTTTCAGAAGGTAGGCCTTGAGATACCATTATTTTCTCCTGATATGTTTTAAGATGCAAGCTAAAGTGAAAACCTCAAAGCAAAATTAAGGGATTAAAACAGTTCCAAAATTTTAATTTCCTAAATTGTCTATAAATTTAGCCTGAGCCTTAGAGATTCTGTTAAAGGGAAAATCCACTTATTCTATTAATGAATTTTGAATGTCTAATGGGTTTAATTCACTGCACACAGTATGCCAGTTTTATGTGTAACCTCGAGGTCCTGATGATCCAGTAGGAGGGAGTCGGCAGGTCAGAAACTAGGGGCCATCTGAAAGGAGGTTTCATCCAGCTCTCCAGAAGCACTACTCCCATGAAGCTGTATGGGAGATGGCAGCCCTGGTGGCATTGGCCTGCCCTGGAGCCAGGTTTGATGTCTCCATGAGGTTCAGTCCTTTAGAGAGAAGCTCCCACTACAGAAGGTTTCTGCAATAACCAGGGACAAAAGCCGAGTTCTGCACTAATGTTGACTCTTCTCCACAACAGTATCAATAACACAAGGCTGTTTTGTGTCTCCCCTGTCCTCATTCAGTTACTAGTTCACTGGATCTCAAGTGGGCTCAATGCAAAGGGGCATCTTTTCACAGAACCTGAGCTGCACTATTCATTTACTTACTCACACATTCACACATTCACTAAACGTCACACTCGCGCATGTGCTCGCACACACACACACACACACACACACACACACACACACATTCACAGTCTTACACACACACACACACACATACATTCACACTCTTACACACACACACACACACACACACATACTCATACACATAGTCACGCACACACTTTCACATTCTTCTGTTCTTAGGTAATTTGAAACTTATTTATTCATTTTTTTAATCCTCACCCCAGGACATGATTAGAGAAAGGAAAGGAGAGAAAGAGGAAGGAAAGCAGAACGATGGAGAAATGGATATGAGAGAGAAACATGGATCTGTTGCCTTCTGGGGATGCCCCAACTGGGGATCGAACCCACGGCCTTTTAGTGCACAGGATGATATTCAACCAACTTAGTCATTCCAGCCAGGCTGTTCTTAGGTAACTTGAAAAACCTTAACTTCTCCCATCATTTTACTGGAGAACAATAAAGTCTTTCTTAGGTATTGATATTTGAAAATAGCTAACTAGAATAATAGCTAACTGAAAGCAAAGAAAGGGAAAATACACTCAAACATTAAAATCAACAACTTAAATAATTAATTTGTATAACAATTTTCTCCCTTAAACAATGTTAGGTTTAAACTCTGAATCATACCATCATCTCACATTCACTGTCAGGATAATTGTAATTGTGTGTACACATATGTATATGCAAAAGTACGCATGCATTATATAAATATTTTTATAACTTATACACTCTCCACAAATTTTAACAGAAATGGCATCTATGCATATAAATCATGAATGTTAACATTTATATTAAGTGTGCACAGAAAGGAAAACTGTTGAAAGGAGGGTTTCAGAGGTTATTAGGAAAAAATGAGTTATAGAAGAACATGTATAAATCTATGCATTTTCTCTAATAAAGGTTATATATATTATGCAAAGAAAACACACAAGTGCATTTAAAATGTGTGTGTGTGGGGGGGAAACACATCGCAGACAGATGACAAATGACAGTGACACTCAAAGGGAGAGAAAAAGAGGGCCTCTCTATTTCATTCCTTGCAGTTCTTTATTTTCAGTTTAGCCACAGCGATGTATTTGTGGTTGACTTAGGCAATTAGGAAAACAACATATGTGTGTGCATCACCATGCAGCCTATTTCCCAAGCTAGTTACAGAGAAAACAGCTTTCAAATTATGCTCTAACTTGAACTTTGGGAAGTAACAATTAACATTGTAAGAGTTCTGGGTATATTATTGAAGTCCAACAGCCAACTTCTGGTTTGTATTTTTCCTTTAAGCTAAGAATTCTGAAGGCTTAGCTTCCTGGGAGCACTTCAAAGGACAGCCAGGTTCCAAAGCCTAGGGGGAGTCCCAGGTTCTTGATGTTCTATACAGGTCATTTCTTTTTTATTTTATTTTAATTTATTTTTTAGAGAGGGAGGGAAAGAAGGAGAGAAATCTACTGCTTGCTTCCCACTAGGAAACAAACCCCAAACTTGGACTGAGTCCTGACCAGAAATCAAATCCGCCACCTTTTGGTGTTCAGGATGATGCTCCAACCAACTGAGTCAAAGGGATCAGGGCCATACAGGTCAGTTCTTGGTAAATAAAAACGTTATGGTATTCTGATCACTGGTATCATCACAAATCTCACTTTATTTTGATGGAGAAATCTCAAATAATGTCACCATAGCTCATGTGAGATGTGGTAAGGGGAGATAATAACTTTTTCTCTCATGTTTAATGCAAATGGATGAAAAGCCATTACAAAGAAAAACCATTATTGTCTTTTTTTTTTTTGTGAGGCAACTACAAATCTCTTGTTTAGGCTAGTATTTCATGTATTTTATCCGTTTATGATGTTCAATCAATGTTAGAGTTCATGTTTATTTACCAAACCAGATAAATCCCCAACAAAATTCTAAGGAAAAAAAAAATAAGTTCTAAAAATGCAAAGGAAGAATGTGAAGCATTTAGCACCTGAAATTACAGTAAAAAGTATTTAAAATGAATAATCAGATACATACCTGCCAAACTTTCTCTGTTTAGAAAATTTGAGGGAAGAACTATAAAAATATTTTGATACTCCTTTCTCTTATCTAGTGGTAAGTGAATACAAGAAAGATATTCTTATATCCTCATCCCAACTGCCTTATTTTTATGCTGAGGGTTTTTGAAATGATCACAGCAACTTCATCTCTCTGCAATCACCACAGAAACGACTGAGCACAGCACATAGCCCAAAGCAAAAGTGATTCATCAAGCTCATTTAAAGCTGCCATAAAACCGTGGTTTAGATGCACTGGTGAATTTCTCAGCCATCTCTCTACTTAAAGAATGGGAGATGATGGTGAAAAGCAGGAAAGAATGTGAACTGTATGAGGGCAGGCTACAATTATTTTTCATCCTATGTCACAAGCTTGGACATGATGCCAAACACATAGCAGTATTCAACCAACAAGTTTTTGTTGAATAAACCATGAAAATTATGGAACTGATTTATCTGCAAAATCAGTTGTGCTGTTAATTCATTTGTTCCAAGAATAGTAGTGATGTGATAGTAGGAATATTAGTCACAGATATTAAGAATTTATGCAAGGGTGATTTCAAAGGCATTAGCTACTCAAATACAGTGGTAGCTCGAGATACAAGTGCCCTAACATACGAGATTTTTGAGATATGAGCCATCAAGCGAGCAATTTTTGCTTTGAAATACGAGCAACATTTGAGATAGGAGTAATCGCGCGGATCAGCTGGCTGCACACGACCCACCAGTTTACTGCAACTAAAGTGTCTCATAGTTTCCCACGCCTCAAGGTTATGAAATGAATTAAACTCGTATCTCGAGGTACCACTGTATTATGATTAATAAAGGCCTTAGATATGTATCTTGGAGCAGCACATCTCCTGTCCAGTAACTGAGATGCTCAGTCCAGACTCTGCTGTACTGCATTATTGACTTAAACATTATGGAGAAGGCAGAGCTTATGCTGTGGTCTCACCACAGTGAAACATTAGAAAGAATGCCTTGTTTTTTACAAGTATGTCAAAATTTAATCATTAAAATCTACACTAATAAAAGAGAAACATGCAAATTGGCCATCACTCTGCTACATCTACCAACCAATCAGGAGGGAACATGAAAATTAGAAGGACAAGGATGGTTGCCGCCTAGCTGCTCCAGGTGTGAAGTGGCCTGGTGGGGCAGGATGCCTGCTATGAAAGGGGGGGCTTGGGGCAAAAGGATCTACAGGAGTGGCACTCCAGCCTCAGTGAAGACGAAGACGAAGACTCCAACTTGTGTCTGCAGCAAAGCAGTGATTATGAAGATGACAGACTCTAGCTAGAATCTGCAGTAAAGATAAATATGGCAGATTCTGGCCTGAGTCTGCAGCAGACAAAGAAGGCAGACTCCAGCCAGAGTGAAGGCACCTGGGTCCCAGGTGCCAGAGGAAAACTAGTGCTAGAAGCCAAGGGAAGGAAGTCCTCTTGCACACATCTCTTCATGCAACGGGCCTCTTGTAGTATAAATAAAAGCTTTGAAGGGAACTCACATTGGAATGAAGATTGGGGGCACAGAATGTCTCTGATCCTGGTGACCCAGCTGGTATTCCTGAACTTCTTCACACCATTGCACCCTGTGTGACAACACTGTGAATTGGAGATCCGTGTCTTTGGTAGTTAAAACACACCTTTCAGTTATCTCTAATGTGGAGCTGATAATGCAGACCAGAACTCTGAGATATGTGTCTTGTAAAGTTTAAGGCATCTTATGTACCTTTACCTTACTTTAATCATGTAAAAATATTGATATTGATCAATATGAACAAGGAATTTTAAGTAAAGTCATGGTAAGTGTCCTATATCAATTGATCCAGTTTATTCACAACAAAACTAAAATTATGCTTGTAAGAGTGATTTTATTTCTTTTTAAATAATACCTTTTAAAGGTATCATTCACTCCTGAAGACTCAGTGTGTTTATTATGTTACTGTTATAGCAGGAATTAGACTTTGGTGTGTTAATCAGGACTGAGAGAAGAGCTAGCCCAACACAAGTGGACCACATGAATTTGCTGACATATCACACTTAGCATAATAGGTTCAAGTTTTATCAAGGTTGTTACAAGTGTCAAGATGTGTTCTTTTTCATGGCTGAGTAATATTCCATCATGTATATATACACACGATGTAGTGACAGCTTCCTTATCCATTCATTTATTGATGTTTCCAGATTTTGGCTATTGTGAATAATGCTGCCATTTGCAAAATATGGACAGATCTTGACCACATTATACTAAGTGAGATAAATCATATAGCTAAAGACAAGTACTAAATGATAGCAAACATATGTAGAATCTAAAAGTGCCAAAATCATAAAAACAGAAACTGGGGCTTGGGGAAATAGGACAGATGCTATTGAAGGTTACAAACATATGAGTAATAAATAATTCCTAGAAAGTTACTGCACAGTATAGTGTATATAGACAACAATATAGTATTATAGTCATAAAACTTGCTAAAAAACTAGAACTTAATTATTTCAAACATGAAAAGAGTCACTGTGTGATGGGATAGAGATGCTGAATATCACTACAATGAAAATAATATTACAATGTATAAATGTACTACATGTTCTACACTCAAAGTTTGGATAATGATATATGTGAAATATACTTCAATTAGAAAGGACATAAAATATTTTAAAAACATACACAATGTTTAATGATTGATAGGGAGAGGCAAATCTCAACAGTAACAGATAAGTTAAAAAATCCCAAATCACCGAGACAGGTTTGGCTCAGTGGATAGAGCGTCGGCTTGCAGACTGAAAGGTCCCAGGTTCGATTCCGGTTGGGAGCATGGACCTTGGTGGCAGGCACATCTCTACTGTGGGACATGCAGGAGGCAGCTGATCGATGTCTCTCTCTCATCGATGTTTCTGACTTTCTATCTCTCTCCCTTCCTCTCTGTAAAAAATCAATAAAATACATTTAAAAAAATCCCAAATTATACTTTACTCTCTAGTATGACAATCTTTTTGAAATAGAATCATAACATATAGAAAAGTCAAAATTTAAATAAGTGATAACACCAAGACACAGACTTCATTGCTAGACATTTCTCTCCCACCCTATCAAACATCAATGATCTATCTATCTATCAATCTTTTATCTATATATCTATTATCTATGTTTTAAATATCAAAGAACAGTTTTGATATATTATAGGATATATTGTGTTACCTGATACTATAAATTTAAATTCCCAACAGTAGTTACAATAGCTCAATATCTTTGTTAATTTTCTCTTTTAATGTTTAGCAGTTTCTGTGGCTGTGTGGTAGTATTACACTAAGGAAGTAAAGTGTTTTCCAGAAGAACTAACATATTGACAGCATGCTCCTGTTTTAATGGAAATAGAGATATCCTATTTAAAGTTTATTTTTTCCTTCTAATTGGTAACTAAGCACACCTTTATACACTCAAATTAATTTAATGCATTTTAGTACATTGAAAATATAACTCATTTCTCAGAAATACACATTATATACTCTACTACATAAGTATATTTTTCATCTCTTGATGGTATCCTTGATGGAGTAAAATTCTTAACCCTAATGGTTTCTAATTATTCCTAATTTTTCATTGAAGTTAGTACTTTCTGTAGCTATATTATAAGAAATTTGCTATTTCAAGCTGTATAGCCTTTATAGATGACTAGATGTCTGGTGTACAAAATTCATGCACAGAGGGGGGCGGGGTGGGTTCCTCAGACCGACCTGCACCCTCTCCAATCTGGGGCTCTTCGATGTCCAACTGCCAGTTTGAATGTCTAAAACAGCAGTCAGCCATCCCAACCCGGGACTGCTGGCTCCTAACCACTTGCCTGCCTGCCTGCCTGATCACCCCTACCTTGACCTCCTGCTGGACTGATCAACCCTAACTTGCTCCCCTGCCAGCATGATCACCTCTAACTTGAACCCCTGATGGTCCCAGTCTAGCTTCCCTCTGTGGGAGGTGACCTGGCAAATCAGGGGAAGGTACAGCTCCCATTACGCCCCTGAAACTGCTACTCCAGCCTGAGTCTCATCCCTTCACAGCCATCCATGGCTGCCTAAGCCTCAGCCCTCACAGCCTCTGTGGCTGTGTCTGGAAGGGTGCCTGGAGGATCTACAATCTAATTAGCATACTATCTTTTTATTAGTATAGATTTGGGGACCATTACAACCATGAAGAACTTAAAGAAAAAACATTTCCCTGGCCAATTTGATATTTAAAATTTTTTAAATTAATTTTTATTCATATCTCCCCATTGCCCCCCCTCCCAGGCATATCCCAACCCCCCAGTGTCTATGTTCATTCTTTATGCATATATGCATGCATAAAAGTCCTTTGACTGATCTCTTATCTACCTCACCTAACTTTAACCTTCCTGCTATAATTTCACAATCTGTTTGAAGCTTTGCTTTCTCTGTATTTATCCTTTTGTTCATCAGTTTATAATGTTATTTATTATCCACAAATGAGTGAGATCATGTGATGCTTCTCCGTCATTGACTGGCTTATTTCACTAAGCATAAGGCTCTCCAGTTCCAACCAGGTTGCTGCAAATGGTAAGAATTCCTTCTTTTTAATGGCAGCATAGAATTCCATTGTGTAGATGTACCACAGTTTTCTGATCCACTCATCTGCTGACGGGCACCTCGGCTGTTTCCAAATTGTAGCTATTGTAAATTCTGCTGCTATGAACATAGGGGTGCATAAATCCTTTCTGATTGGTGTTTGTGATTTCTTAGGATAAATTCCTAAGAGTGGGATTACAGGGTCAAATGGGAGATCCATTTTCAGTTTTTTGAGGAAACTCCATACTGTTCTCCACAGTGACTGCACCAGTCTGCATTCCCACCTACAGTGCACAAGGGTTCCTTTTTCTCCGCATCCTCGCCAACACTTGTCCTTTGTTGATTTGTTGATGATTGCCATTCTGACAGGTGTAAGACGGTATCGCATTGTCGTTTTGATTTGCATCTCTCGGGTCATTAATGACTTTGAACATGTTTTCATGTGTCTCTTGGCCTTCTGTCTGTCATCTTTTGAAAAGGTTCTATTTAGGTCCCTTGCCCATTTTTTTATTGAATCGTTCATCTTCCTTTTATTAAGTTGTATAAGTTGGCTGTAGATTTTGGAGATTAAACCTTTATCAGTGATAACATTTGCAAATATGTTCTCCCATACGGTGGTCTTTCTTGTTGTTTTGTTGATGGTTTCTTTTGCTGTGCAAAAGCTTTTTACTTTGATGTAGCCCCATTTGTTTATTTTTTCTTTAGCTTCCATTGCCTTTGGAGCAGTATCAGTGAAGAAGTTCTTTCGGCATATATCTCAGATTGTGCTGCCTGTGGATTCCTCTAATATTTTTATGGTTTCCCTTCTAATGTTTAAGTCCTGTATCCATTTTGAGTTTATTTTTGTATTTGGTGTAAGTTGGTGGTCCAGTTTCATTTTTTTGCATGTATCTGTCCAATTTTCCCAACACCATTTATTGAAGAAGCTATCTTGGCTCCATTGAATGTTCATGCTTCCTTTGTCAAATATTAGTTGAGCATAGTGGTTTGGGCAGATATCTGGATTCTCTATTCTTTTCCATTGGTCTATTTGTCTGTTCTTGTGCCTGTACCAGGCTGTCTTGAGAACAGTTGCTTTGTAGTATAGCTTGAAATCTGGTATTGAGATCCCACCTACTTTATTCTTCTTTCTCAGAATTGCTGTAGCTATTCGTGGTCTTTTTTTTGTTTCAGAAGAATCTATGAAGAATTCTTTCTAGATCTGTGAAATATGTCGTTGGTATTTTAATGGGTAGTGCGTTGAATCTGTTGGCTGCTTTGGGTAGTATGGATATTTTAATGATGTTGATTTTCCCAATCTATGAGCATGGTATACTTTTCCATTTGTTAACATCTTCAACTATCTCTTCTTTTAGTGTCCTGTAGTTTTCTGCATATATGTCTTTTACCTCTTCAGTTAGGTTTATTCCTAGGTATCTTAGTATTTTTGGTTCTATGGTAAGTGTGATTGCTCTTTTAGTTTCTCTATCTGTAATTTCACTACTAGTGTATAGAAATTCCACAGACTTCTTAGCATTAATTTTGTATCCTGCTACATTGCCGAATTCATTAATTAAGTCAATTAGTTTTGGAATGGAGTCCTTTGGGTTTTTTATGTACAATATCATGTCATCTGTAAATAAGGGCAGCTTTACTTCTTATTTTCCAATTTGCATGCATTTTATTTCTTCTTGGTGTCTAATTTCAATGGCTAATACTTCCAGTACTATGTCGAACAGGAGAGGTGAGAGTGGGCATCCCTGTCTTGTTCCTGTTCTTAGGGGAAATGGTTTTACTTTTTGTCCATTGAGTATGATATTAGCTGTGGGTTTATCATATATGGCTTTTATGATGTTGAGGTATGCTCCTTCCATTCCCACTTTGCTATGAGATTTTATCAAGAAAGGGTGTTGGATTTTGTCAAATGCTTTTTCTGCATCAATTGATATGACTATGTGATTTTTAATCTCTCAATTTGTTTATGTGATGTATCACATTTATTGATTTGGGGATATTGTACTATCCCTGCATTCCTGGGATGAATCCTGCTTGGTCATGTTGTATGATCTTTGCGATGTACTCCTGGATCTGATTTGCTAGAATTTTTTTGAGGATTTTGGCCTCTATGTTCATGAGAGATATTAGCTTATAATTCTCTTTCATTGTGTTGTCTTTATCTGGTTTTGGTATTAGGGTGATGCTGGCTTCATAGAAGGTGTTTGGAAGTGTTCCTTCTTGAATGTTTTTGAATAGTCTGAGGAGGATGGGTTTTAATTCTTCCTTGAATGTTTGGTAAAATTCTCCTGTATAGCCATCTGGTCCTGGGCTTTTATTTGCTGGAAGCTTTTTGATTACTGCTTCAAATTCTTCCATAGTTATTGGACTATTGAAATGTTTGGTTTCCTCCTCATTGAGTTTTGGAAGGTTATATTTTTCTAGGAAAATGTCCATTTCTTGCAGGTTGTCCAATTTTGGAATAGAGTTGTTCATTGCATTTTTTAACAATCCTTTGTATTTCCACAGGGTCTGTTGTTAATTCTCCTCTTTCATTTCTGATTTTGTTTATTTGGGTCTTCTCTCTTTGCTTCTTGAGGAGCCTGGCTAGAGGTCCATCAATCTTGTTTATCCTTTCAAAGAACCAGCTCTTGGTTTTGTTGATCTTTTGAATTGTTTCTTTGGTCTCCAAGTTGTTTATCTCTGCTCTGATCTTCACTATTTCCTTCCATCTGAGTACACTGGACTTTCCTTGTTGCTCTCATTCTAGCTATTTGAGTTGTAGGTTTAGGTAATTTATTATCATTGTTTCCTGTTTTTTTTTTTGTTTTGTTTTGTTTTGTTTTGTTTTGCAGGAGGCTTGTAGGGCTATGAACTTTCCTCTCAAGACTGCTTTCACTGTGTCCCATAAATTTTGGATTGTTTTGTTGTCTTTGTTATTCATTGCCATGATGTTTTTTATTTCTTCCTTGATCTCTCTGGTTACCCAGTTGTTGTTTAATAGCATGCTGTTTAGTCTCCATGTATTTGATTTCTTTCCATTGTTTTTGTTATAGTTGATTTCCAATTTTATGCCACTGTGGTCTGAGAAAATGCTTGATATGATTTCTATCTTCTTGAATTTGAAGAGACTTTTCTTATGACCCAACATATGATCTATCTTTGAAAATGACCCATGTGCACTGGAAAAGAATGTATATTCTGTGGCTTTGGGGTGAAATGTTCTGAAGATGTCAATTAATTCCATCTGGTCTAGTGAGTCATTTAGGATTGATGTTTCTTTACTGATTTTATGTTTAGAGGATTTGTCCAATGGTGACATTGGGGTATTAAAGTCTCCTACTATGATTGTATAGCTGTCAATCTCTCCCTTAATATCCGGCAAGAGTTTTTTTTTATGTATTTAGGTGCACCTATATTGAGTGCATATATGTATATCAGAGTTGTTTCTTCTTGTCGGATTGTTCCCTTTAGTATTATGAAATGGCCTTCTTTATCTCTTATTATGTCCTTCAATTTGACATCTAATTTGTCAGATATAAGTATTGCAACCCCAGCTTTTTTTCCATTTCCATTTGCCTGAAATACCATCTTCCATCCCTTCACCCTCAATCTGTGTGCATCTCTTTTCCTGAGGTGGGTTTCTTGCAGACAGCAGATGTATGGATCATGTTTTCTTATCCAATCGGTTACCCTATGTCTTTTGATTGGAGCATTCAATCCATTTACACTTAATGTTATTATTGATAAGTACTTATGTGTTGCCATTTTTAGTCCTTACCCCCGAGCTCCTTATTTGCTTCCTCTTTCTTTTTATTACAGCAGACCCTATAACATTTCTTGCATTGCTGGTTTGGTGGTAATATATTCTCTTAGTCCATTTTTGTCTGTGAAGCTTTTGATTTCACCTTCAATTTTGATTGAGAGTCTTGGAGGGTACAGTATTCTTGGATTCAGACCCTTCCTTTACATGACTGTGTATATTTCATTCCATTCCCTTCTAGCCTGACGAGTTTCTGTTGAGAAGTTAGTAGCTAGTCTTATGGGGGTTCCTTTGTAGGTAACTTTCTGTTTCTCTCTGTCTGCTTTTAAGATTTTTACTTTGTCATCGGTGTTTGCCAATTTAATTATAATGTGCCTTGGTGTCGTTTTGTTGGGGTTCATTTTGCTTGGGACCCTATGAGCTTCTTGGATTTGTGTGGGTTTTTTCTTTCCTAAATTGGGGAAATTTTCTGTCATTATTTCTTCAAACACGTTCTCTAATCCTTGTTCAGTTTCCACTCTTTCTGGAACCCCAATTATACAGATGTTGTTTTGTTTCATGTTATCCTAAAGTTTCCTTAGGCTCTGCTCTTGCTTTTTAACTTTTTTTTTCTTTCTAGAAGCTGCTGTTCTTGGGTATTTTTTCCTACCGTGTCTTCTAGTTTACTGATGTGGTCCTCTGCTTCTTCTAGTCTACTTTTGATGTGTTCTATTGAGTTCTTTATAGCAGTGATGTCATTTTTTCAATTCTTCTTGTTTATTCTGCACCTCCTCTAGGTTCTTCTGCATTTCTTCGTGCTGCTTCTTCATCTCCTCTTGGGTCTTCTTCATTTCCTCTTGGCTCTTACTCAGATTGTTGATTTTGTCTTCCATTCTTTTTTTTTAATTGATTTTTTACAGAGAGGAAAGGAGAGAGAGAGAAAGTCAGAAACATCGATGAGAGGGAGACATCGATCAGCTGCCTCCTGCACGCCCCACAGTGGAGATGTGCCCGCAAACAGGGTACATGCCCCCAACCAGAATCGAACCTGGGACCTTTCAGTCCTCAAGCCGACGCTCTATCCACTGATCCAAACTGGTCTCGGCTGTCTTCCATTCTTTTCATCCACCTAATGATCATGTCTCTGAACTTTCTCTGGCAGGCTTATTTCTGCTTCTATTTTGTTTACTTTGTTTTGTGGTGAAACCTGCCTTTCTGTCTTATGTGGGCTGTTTCTTTTTCTGCCCATGGTCTTTCTTCTCCAGCTGTCTGGTTATGTAGTTCTCTCTCCTACGTTGATTGAAAGGCTAAAACTACAACACAACCAGGTTCAGCACACAAGGCACTGAGTAGAAATATATTCGAGATGTTAATAATCACAAATAAGGTGACCACCAATGAAAGACTAATTAGGGGTAAATAGAGAAAGAAGAAGAGGAAAGTGAGGAAAAAAGAAAAGAAAGAAATGCCAAAATCAAAATGGGAGAGTAAGAGAAATAAATAAATAAATAAATAAGCAAAAAAATAAAATAAAATAAGAAAATAAAAAGGAGAAGAAGGAAAAGAAAAAAGGAAGAGAAAAAAGTCAGAGAGAAAAGAAAGCTTATAAGAGAGAAAAGGGGAACAAAATATAGATATCAGGAGACAACTCCAATAGAATATTCACTAATCCCAATAAAAGCCAGCAACCAGTACCTAGAGATTAATACAAACTGCAAATAGCAACTGGTATCGAGAAAGGTGAGGGAAAAGAGAGGTAAAATACAAAGCAAGCAAAAAGCAAAATAAAACAAGTAGAATAATTAGTAATATAGTTTAAAACAAAAATGTAATAATTAAAAAGGTAAAATCAATTGAGATGGAAATAAAAAAATAGTTTTTTAATGAAAATATGTAAAAATGAA
Organism: Lasiurus borealis; assembly: GCA_004026805.1. Lineage (NCBI taxonomy): Eukaryota > Metazoa > Chordata > Mammalia > Chiroptera > Vespertilionidae > Lasiurus > Lasiurus borealis. The sequence continues at coordinate 409,201 of PVJN01000005.1, forward strand.
AAATAAAATTAAAAAAAAAATTAAAAAAAGGAAAAAAAATAGAATGGTCCTTCACTTCCACTATTATTCCGCTTGGCACTCCTGTTTCCCAGTAGGGAAGGTATTGCAGTTCCCTGTGTTCCCCTCTTGATGTTTTAATTTCTTTATTCTTTTGTGGTTATGCGAGAGTCAATTTGTGTGTCATCCACTGGGTGGCAGTGTTTCAGAATTGATCTCTGAGACAAAGAATAGGACCTCTCTAGGTTGTGCTCAGATTCTGCTACTCTGTGGTTCTCAAAGCCAGTTTGTGGGGATATTGCAGCCGGGACACTGTAATAACTCCCAGGCTGTCCCTCTGCCCCAGAAAAAAAAAAAAAGTCATTTTCCAGAGTTCCCCTCTGTCAACAGCTCAGAGGGTTTGCCCCCACACTCAGGGATCATGCCCTGCCCACCTCTGAGGACCTCCCCAGAGGCAGCTTTCCTGAAGCCCGAAGCCCGGCTCCCACAGCTTGCGCTTCTCTACCCTGGGGTGGTAGGAGACCTCACTCTAACCCAGGCAAAATCCGACCTTTCCCTGCGTCCTGTGGATCTCCAAATCTGCCGCCTGTGCGTCCGCGCCTCCTGGAGAGCCATGCTCTGCGTCCCCAGCTGTTCTGTGGGTGCCTTCGCCAGCTGCAGCTTTCAGACTTCTGCAGACATCCACCTCCCTCTTATCTCAGATGAAATCTGACCTTCCCGTGTCCTCTGTGGATCTCTGATTCTGCTGAGTGTCTGCTCTGATTGGAGAGCAGAGTTCTGGGTCCCTGGGTCCCCAGCTGCTCGATGGGTGCCCCAGCCGCCGGCTTCAGACTGCCACAGACATCCACCTCCTTCTGCAAGATGGCACAGTCTCCACCTTCGCGCTGGTGGCTCCGGCGGACAAAAACCCTGAGGCAGTGGGGCTGCCTGGCCGGGAGAGCCCCATCCAGCAGTTCTCCACCTTCTCCTGGAGGATAACTGACTCTTAACTTGCCAAGAAACACTTTCAGTGCGACTCTCAGCCGCTCTCTCTCCCTCTGCCCAGCGACAAAGCTACAGACGCATCTGTCTACTTCGCCGCCATTTTCTCTCCCCCCTCCCTGGCCAATTTGGCTTAATGGAGAGGGCATTGGCCTGTGGACTGAAGAGTCCCAGGTTTGATTCTGGTCAGGGGCACATTCCTGGGTTTTGGGCTCAATTCCCAGTAGGGTGCATGCAGGAGGCAACTGATCAGTGATATTATCATTGATGTTTCTATCTTTCTCTCCTCTTCCCTTTCTGAAATCAACAACAACAACAAAAAAATTTTAAAGAAAACACATCATCTTCACTTTGTGCTTTGTCATTTTACATTTTTTGTGCAGTATTCTGACTTCCCTCAACTTTCTTTAAATGCAATCTACTTTGGGGAAGATAATCAAGTACATGATTCTAGTGGGTACAAGGATTTTTTTTGGAGGAAATGGGGTTGTGAAAATATTTTAAAATTGATCATCTTAATGGTTGTACCACTCTGAATTTACTTTTAAAAACCAATTCATTGCACACTTTAGATGACATGTACAGTATATGAATTATATTGGAACAAAGCTGTCCTTTGATTTCTTTTTAAATAAAGACCAGCCTTATAATCAATTGCAGATGTTTTCAGAGTCCCCTTCTCCCTTCCCCCCCCCCCCAGGATTTGCTTATCATGTCCCAAACCATGCTGTGACTCCCAGTTGCCTCCAGGCCTGATGGATCTGGATGGTGTGGTTTGCAAAGGAGAAGGTGGCAAGAGTCTTGTGGAATTTCTGCAACCCTATGCCCATGGACTCATCATAGGGCACCAGACCCATTTCCATCGTGCCAGCTCTCTCTCTGCTTCCTTTACCCTTTAGGCAAAAGAATCCTGCATGCTCTGGCCAGAAAGTGCATTCTCTTTTAGGTAGCCTGAATGTGTTTTTTAAGTTTGTTTTATGGACTCAAAAGAATAAACAGAGATGTGGAAACCTTTTGTCAAATTCCTTTTACATGGTTCTTCCATGTAAAAGTAAGATGTGGGAAGTAAGATGTGGCTTTGAATTCACCCCAAAGGGTGTCTTTGGGGCACCCAGAATGGCACAACTCCTGCAGGATGCCCTGCATACTTCCCTGTCAGGACTTAGGGGGGCTTGAGGGTGAGCAAGGCAGTGGTACCAGCACAGGACTCAGGAGAAGGTAGGACTTTCTACACTGTCTAGGCCCCTGTGGACTGCAGCTGCACCCGCGGAGGTGGGCAGAGTGTTTCTGCTGTTTTGTTTTGGTCTGGCATCCATACCATTAGCCATAAACCTGCGCCTGCACTGAGACTGTGAACAGTTTGATGGTCCTACTTTTTAGTGGATGGTGGATGTACTCCCACCTCCCAGAGATTGGCAGTTAGACATTGGCTGCTTTCAAGTCGCTCGCAAAGAGAGCACAGCCCTAGATCCAGAATAAAGTCGGGCATCCTTGGCTAGAAGTCTTCCCCAGGCGAGAGGTCTCCTGTAGCTTGAAGGCCGGCCATGACCCCATCTTAGTGGTGGTGCCCTCTGGGGTGCTAGTCAGTCTGGGCTAAGGCTGCCCACTGTTTAAAGGCCAGCCACACCCCTGATCCAGGTGGGGGTCCATTTGTCCTGCTCCCTCAGCTCCCTAGACTGCTGTTTGCTCATCCAGGAATTTCAGTCATTACAGCCCCTGACTTTTTATATATTAGGATTATTGTTTCACCTTTCACAATTAATTATACAATACATATGGAATTGTCTGGTATTTTTTGTATTAAAAAAAACACTTTATATATTAGGTTAATAATGAGATTTTGCAGAAATTTTCAAAAGAAAATTAAAAAGTTAACTTAAAAAAGAATTTAGAAAAATAATAAAATTAGGTAAATTTGCATAGTGAGATATATAGTCTAGGGTACAATTAGATGAGTTTTGAAAATATTGGATAAAAAATAGTTTGTCAAGCTATAAACATATCAGTCTAGAACATTTACTAATTTTTCCTTCTAATCTCTACTCTCCAGAGACAAAAATCATTCTGATATATAGACACATGAAACTTCATAAAAATGGAATTCTACATTATCTACTCTTTGATATCTAGCTTTTCTTGCTCAATATAAATAAACTAGGAAATATTTAAAATTAAAAATAACAGTCTTATATTCATTATACTGCATTAAAATTCTACCATCCCTTGAAGTGCATTCACACAATAGCCAGGGAACTGTCTTTTGCCAAATAAATTATATGTCCATTGAATGCCTTTTTAAAGTATTGAGATTCACAATGTAAATTAGCATTTTAAGCACTCTGAGAACTTCTACAGACTGTACACCAGCGTTCTTTAAAGTTGTTTTAGAATTACACCCTCTTCCAATTCCATCCAGTCAACAAAACTGGGACAGAACACTTTGTTGAAGTATGTTTATCCAGGAAGTATAGAAGGTAGCAGAAATAAATCATTCTTGTGCTTAAAGTAGGATTGAGTGTATACTGGCTAAAAGGTTAGTTTGAAAAATTACTTATTATTACGATTTGTTACTGTAATGATAAATATTTTGGAAACTTACCATTTGAGTTTTCAAAGTTATTTTACCATTTACCAGAAGAGGAAGGGCCATTTCCACCATATTATTTTCTTTTAATCTTCCTTTGGTGAAGGAACCCTCAGCTAATGGGTTTGGAATGTATTTCACCAAGGTAATTGGATGTATAAGTTCCTAACCTTCAAGCAAAGAACATAAATAGAAAAATATATCAAATATGGCAAGTAGAGTTTTTAGTGTTGAACTGCAAAGACCATTTATTAAAGCAGTAAGTGTATAGATATTAAGTTCTACGTTATAATGAAGAAAATATAAGATTGAGACAAGCAGGGAGACAAAGTGTGACCATGAAATACTGTTTATTTTTCTAATCACTTTTAATTTGCCTCAACATTATCAGATGGAATTAAACATTTCCATACTTATTTTGATGCAAACTCTATCAGTCTAGTTTATGAGTCCCTCACAGAGACAACTGCTTTGGTTTATCAAAACTCTCAAAATGTTGCTCATTGATTAGACAGTTATTGATGCCTTCATTAAGATAGATGAATGTTAGCTGAATAAAATGCAAAATGGCTGTTATTACACTTGGTAGGTCTGCTCAAAATCCTCCTTGACTTTGATGCTTTTAGAGACCCCGGGGGGAAAACCCAGTTATCATTGGGACCATTTATCACCATTACCAACTACACATCACTGAAAAGGACATGTAACTGTTGATTAAAACCTGAGTAGGGACAGGGAAATAACTGCCCTTTGCAGAAAATGAGTGTCATTCAGTTCAATGACTAAAAAAACAGTCTCTTCACACATATCTCATATATCAATGGGCTCCAAATTGTAATCTTTGCATTATTTCCTTATCATTAGTATAGTTCATTAATCAAAAACAGGAAATTTTCTCTTTTTATTTTGATAAAATATTTTATTTAAATGTAGCTTTACTATTAAAAGTATTACAGTTGTCCCTCCCATCACTGACTCCCTTCCAGCACTATTGTCTATCCATGGGCTATGCATATATAGATATAAGTTCCCTGGTTAATTTCTCCCTGCCCTCACCCCTGAAATACATCCGTCTGTTGATGATTCAATGACTCTGGATCTTTCTTGTTCATCAGTTTAGGTTGTTCATTAGATTCCACATATAAATGAAAAACAGGATATTTTTTTTAATGTATACAAACATATATGGGGCTATAAATGTATTCACAATAAGATGTTCCAGATGGTTTCTTCTGTATAACAGTTTGTTGCATAAAATAGAATACATTTTTTTCTCCCATAAAAGCAGGACTTAGGTAGTTAGTTCAGGTGAGGTATGGAAACTCTGATGTTTGAGGACCCAGGTTCCTTTTTATTGTGCTAATGGCATTTCCATTTTCATTAGTGTCTTCTGAGGCTCTGGATAGCATGCTTCTAGTTCACAAAGCATACCTCAAAAGAATTCTGTTAGCAGTTCAGTGGTCTAATTCTATTAGCAGTTCCTTGATTTACATGGAAGGCTAAGAACAATAGCATTTAAACTGGATATGTTTTCACTTGAAATAAAATGAGGTTTCATAGTTAATGAGAAAGAAAATATTGGGTATTTGGTGGCGACCAGCAATTTGTGCTAATCCATATCTTTCCTCTTTTTTAGAGATTTTAGATAAAAGCTCTATTTGATGTTCCAAGTGTGTGAAAGTAGGCATTGATACTGTGACCATCTTTTTAAATTAATCTTCTGATGTTTAAAAATAAAATATATCCTTCAGTTGCAGAAAATATTTTTGAACTGCCTTGAACCTTGTAGAGGTTCTAGTTCTTTCCCCCTGCTGTTGTCTTGCTCTGGGCATTAGAAGCATTTTCCAAGCATTCAGCTTGTTCCTTCCTGACAATTTTTGAGATTTGGGGTGGGTAGAATAGCTCTAGGACAAGTTTCAAACATCCTGCAAATCATTTGAGCTACAATGATCTCTCCATGAGGGTTTAATCATTGCATTAATTCTGTGGTTGGCAAACTGTGGCTCGCAAGCCACATGTGGCTCTTTGGTCCATCGAGTGTGGCTCTTCTATAAAATACCATGGCCGAGGCGAGTCTATTTTGAGGAATTGGCAAACTGTGGCTCGTGAGCCACATGTGGCTCTTTGGTCCATTGAGTGTGGCTCTTCTATAAAATACCATGGCCGAGGCGAGTCTATTTTGAATAAATGGCATTAATAGAAGTTTAAGTTTAAAATATTTGGCTCTCAAAAGATATTTTAATTATACTGTTTGAATTTGCCTACCACTGCATTAGTTCATCCTGAATCAAGACTCTAGATACCAGGAAAAAGACTTCTCATCCTCCAGGATTCAATCCTCAATGGCAGGGCCACTTTAGGACTATCTTTTTGCTTCTTCCTGGCTTTGTGTGAGCCCAGCAGACTAGATTCTCATGGAGAAAATGCCTCTCTTCTCCAGGGAAGTCCAGGGGCATCTGAGCCAAGCTGTTCCCTGGTTCCCTGCATTCAGATGCTCATTTGCACTGGTCTGACTACGGCTCCCAATGTCACATGTAATCCAGGGATGAGACAAATTGCAGAAGATCCAACTGTCAGGACTTAATAAGCCTACAATTTTATTTTCACATTGCAAGTCTCAACTGCCTCAGAGCAGCTGTTTTGCTAAGGAGAGGACTGGAATTGGGCATGGGAGAAAATTAAGCCAGGATTCATCCCAATTATAAGCATCCAAGAATTTGGAAAGTGATTTCAAGCTATTTAATTTATTCATTTAATAGATTTCTTTCTTCAGTGTGATCTTAAATGGAATTCTACACCAAAGCTGACTTATATTTCACCCCACTCACTTTGTACTTTGTACTGACCCCCTGGTTCACCTTGCTGCCCTAAACTCTTATCTTGCCCCCCATGAATATGATTTAAAAATGATTGATCTCTTACCTTTTTGGCATCCACTGAAAGAGATTCAAAACTTTTCTTTGAAGATTTTGTATCCAGCAGGTATTTCTTCCATCTGTCACTGTGCAGACAGGAATGCCATCTATCATAGAATTAGTTTTGTTTTTGTCTTTTTGTTTTTTTTTTTAATCTGTGTGATAAATATCAAAGAAAAGGGATCTACCTTTGGTTAAATATACAGAAAAAAATTGAGACCTCCTTTATAGTAAAAGTGGACAGTGTTAGTCGGACCAACACTCATATTGAAAGTAATTTATAATTTTGAATACAAATTTTTAAAAATCAAGCTACAACGATTTAAGAGCTGACAATATATTAGCAATTAACATATTATATTACTAATATAAATTTTAAGGTAATAATTATCAAGAGTTTTTGCATTTGTACTATTATCAAAATTTTATTTGTAATAAAAAGAATGATGTGTCTTATTTTTCCTTTAGCAATCTTCAGTACCAGAAGTCTGACTTTATATTCCATCTGATAGCCTCCTATCTGGGTAGCATGTGGCTCATTTCATACATATTCTAAACATTAGCTTCTAGATGTGTAAAATGTTCATAATAAAATCAACTGAACTCATAAAGTTTGGGGCTAATTAAGTTAATTCTCATAAATAATAATGTCTAATAATTGGTAAGTACTCAGTAATTATTTTTAGCTGTTAATCAATTTGGGGATAATTCATAAAATATCCAATTTTTAAAGTGACCTCAAATTACCTCAAAATGACAGAGAGGACAAACATATTATAATAACCCTGCCTACATGCACACAAATATACATTAAATGTTTTCTATGGAAAGTCACAACAAACCTAAAGTTCTATAGGGTCCTCCCTGCCACATCCACCACACCCCCAGCCCACATCCTGTAAGTCCATAAGTTCTGAAGTTCATCTTCTTTACAAGAACTGACTCTCCCAAATCCCAGCTTCACTCTGTGAGTAACTCCTTCTTAAATTCAGTCTCTGCCAGTTGAAAAACACACTATCTTTAACCTGGGAAAGTTTCTATGCCCCTGCCAAATACTTTCATAATTTACTGAAGTCAATTACTTTTGTATAACAGGAACAAGAGGTAGACGAACATTTGATGTACCATTTTATCCCTTGACAAGCAAAAAGAACAAGAAATTTAACTAATTAAGTGGCTGACATTATTTAAAGGGCACTCCATGTTTAGGATTCTATCTTACTGCTTCTGCACTGCTGTGTGTTTAGTGAATTCTGGAGCGTGACACTGGCAGCATATGGCAACCAAGAATGAGAAAAGAACGTAGTAAATGTCTCTCTGCTTTCTGATTTGATACACCAGTTGACACCATCTTCAGAATAAGAAATACATGAAAGCAAAATACTCTGCTCTGGACTGGAAGATTGATTTAGTGACATGCCACTCCCTTGCGTTATGAGTTCTGTAATATCAGCCTATTTGGTTTATGAATAATAAATGATGAATAATTCATAACATATAAAATCTAATCAGGGAAATCTGATTTTAGAATCCTTATTCTGAAAAAGACAAAGCCTCCATATCAATCATGAGGCACATTTTATAAATAACATCAAATCTCTTTGTTAAAATTAAGCCTAAAGTGCAATATATTCTATATAAGATCAAGAACAACCTCTTTAAGTAAAAGCATTTATCCAAATGGGTGCATTATAATGATGTGTAGATTTATGCACAAAATTCAATATAATCACCGACAGGCAAACTCTCTCCCACTGCTTCTTTTCCCGTCTAATTTTAAATCACACTGAATACTAAATCAATTTAACTGATGACTTGTAGTAGGTACTGAGTCCTTTTGAGAAATAGCACTCCTTATAAATTCTGTAACCTTGGAAACATGCAATTGTGATTTGTATTGTGGGTATTTATGAGTATAGTGTGATAGTCCTCAAAATTCCCACTCTTAAAGACAGAGAAAAGAACCTATTCTTAGAGTAATCTAAATCTAAATTCCTTACAAGTTTCATCCCCACAAGCAAGCCAACTAGACAAGTGGACATCTAGCATTTTTCTTCCCTCTTTACTCTTAGAGCATTTCTTTTTAAAGAAAAGAAAGTGGCCCAGAAAGGCCCAGGTCCTTTAATTTTATGCTAAATACATTGAATGACTGTACTGACTCTCAGCAAAAGGATGCTCTCATTTCCATGGCATGTAGAGATCTTTCAGGTTGCCTACCTCATCTTCAGAGCTTTTCATTGGTAACTAGAAATGCTCCAATAGTTCAGGAAATTCATGGACTGTCTATCTGCAATCTATCCTGGCTGAGTTGCAAAAGGAAATGAAGTGGCAAACAGTTGGAGACATCACTGGGACAGTCATTCTGGAAGGGGTGTAGACGTAGCCGACCTTGAGAGATACATGCCCAGGAAATTGCCCAAGAAAATGACTCTGCTGATGCCAGTTTGTATAGACTTTCCTGTGTCTTTTCTTTCCTTATGAATGCTTCCCTTATTACCACACCCAAGTTTTTTAATCAGAGTGATTCTTGTTATTCTTAACAGTAATTGAAAAGTTTAAAATTCAGTACATTTCAAATAAGTATAAGAGGAATGACTCAGTTCACACACTCAGTGGTACAATAAATATTGCATTTCTTAATCAATGGTTTGTATCTACAGGCCACATTAAGCCGGACTGACAGGGCACCCCCCTTGGGCAGTATGAGAGCTGGTTTGCACTCTCTAGGGATCTACAGAGATCAGGATTTGCACCTCTGCTTGGAAAATGAAGGAAGGTGTGTAATTTCTGAAATAACACAATCTTCCGGAGTCTCCTTGCCTAAATCCCCTGATTTCCTATCCAGTGGCTTCTATTTCTTCTGTGTCACTAGAAGATAGAAATTACTGCTGATATGGAACTCGGATGCTGGAAGTCTGGTCTCATCTACTTCTATGACAATTATAGAAAACAGAGATTGCTTCCAGACAGAACTCTTATGTTGGAAGTCTGATTTCAGAGTGCCACAGTCCAACCACCCTCTCTGAGGTCAATCCCCTTCACCCAGCCTCGCCAGGGCACTGTCCAAGAACCCTGGGAGCAGAGTCACGTCACACTCTGGGAGATAAATCTTGTTTTATTTTTCTTCCCTTCAGGAGCAGACACATGTATTATTGTTATTCTAAGTCACCAATGCTGTCAAGCAATGGATGGTCAGAGCCTTCACTGACTGCAGAGAGTAGATAGAATCATTGTTGATCCAACCCTCTGATTGGCTATCAGCCAACCAACAAAAGTAGTACTTCTTCACACTAAGAGACATAGATTCAAATTCAACACCAATCATCAAGTTGATCAATGAATACAATTATACAGTTGATTTTGAACAATATAGGTCTTAGGGGCACTGACTTCCATGCAGTAAAAAAATCCACATATAACTTTGACTCCCCAAAAATACAACTACTAATAGCCTACAGTTGATTTTACTGATAGCATAAACCATCAATTAACACATATTTTGAATTTATATTTATTATATATTCATTATTATAATAAATTAAACTTAAAGATGATAATCTTTTAAGAAACTCAGAAGAAAGACAAAATATAATATTTATTGAAAAATAATCAAATATAAGTGAACCTGGACAGTTAAACCCATATTGTTAAAGGGATATCTGTACTTTGTATATATAGAATATTAGTAACTTCCTGTGGTATGACAGCTAAATTGCACTAACCTCTTCTCTGATTATACTTTATAAAGATTCAACCACATATCTCAGTAACAACATGTAATTTAACTAAAAATTTGTGTTTATATGATTTACCCAAAAATCTCATAAATCTTAACAATTGGCCCACAGTCACACAGAGGGCATTCAATGGAAAGTACCATCAATTAGTGAAAAAGACATATTTTTAATGTTACTACACTGTTCTTATATCATTTGTTCTATTTAAACCACAAATCATTTCACTTCATATTATCAGAATATAATATGAGATATATAACCAGACCCATTATATCAGAAAAAATCCTTTATTTTTTTATCATTCAACCTTATAAATTTATTCTATAAAACAAGGATTTCATATTATATATTTTATATATTAAGGAATCAGAATCTGTTTTTATTACGTATTTTAGGCCACAGGGGTGCCATTTACAAGGATAATATCGCCCTTCTAAACCTTTTTGTTCTGTAAGTTAACACTTTTACCTAGCATATTAGAAACAAATCTATATGCTGCCATTACAAGCAAACTTACATAGCAGTTTTGTGTTCAGTGAAACATAGACAAGCCCACCTAACATTGGCATTGCTTTTTGTATGTGTGTATTTGTTTTAATTATCGATGAGCAATTATGAGGCGACCTGACTTCAAATACCAAAAGCTTCATTAACAATGGACAAAAGAGAATATCCCATGGAGAAAAAGCATTGTGGTAAAAAAATAGTTATTTATTAATTTTGGAGTTTGTTGAGTATATTTTTATGTTTAAAGTCTGGTCTTAGCATCAAATTTTTATTAAATATTTTATTAAATATTTTAATTTTACTATGTTCTTGTAATAAATAATTATAAAAATCTAAGTGAAGAATAAAGTATTATAATCATAAAAGAATGTTTATCACCTTAAATTGGAATAGGTAAAATATAGATGGAATAGGAGGGCCCATATGCTAATCCTGGAGCACAATTTATGAAGCCTGTTTATACTTTAATGCAGAAGAATGAGCTGCCACCATCCTTCAAAAGGGTCTGTTAAGATAATCTCTAATAAATATATCGTATTGAAGGAAATATGACAGTTTCTCTGAAACAAATTAGATCTATTAAACTATGAAACATTAGAGTTTTCTGAAGCAGAAAACATACTAGGAACAATAAAGAGAAAAATGTAGGAAGGGAAAATAAATCTAAATTTATTTATAATTCATACAAACATCACCAGACTCTCTGCCAAAGACTTTAAGAAACAAACTCACGAAACTGTGTAATGCTGTTTAATCATTGGTAGGGTCAAGGTTGAAATGCAGGAATGAAGATAAATATGACTGAATAATTGATTTCACTTCCTAAAGAAGAACAAGTTAACTGGTGATGTTGGGTGAGAGCAAGTCATTCAAGCTATTAAATAAGGCTGGAACTTATCATATCACTTCAGCTATATATTAATATGTATATATATATATATATATATATATATATATGTACATATTTATACACAAACATACACATATGTGTGCATATATATATACGCATATATATGTATGTGTATATGTGTGTGTGTGTGTGTGTGTGTGTGTGTGTGTGTGTGTGTGTATTAGAGGCCTGGTGCACAAAAATTTGTGCACTTGGGGCCGGGGTCCCTCAGCGCAGCCTGTGCCCTCTTGCAGTCACAGGATCCCTTAGGGGATGTTCACCTGCTGGCTTAGACCCTCAGTCAGACAGACATCCTTAGTGCTGCTGCAGAGGCAGGGGAGGATCACACCACCACAACTGTGCTGACCAAACATGAGCTGGCTTCTGGCTGATGGGTGCTTCTCTTGTGGAAGCATACTGACCACCAGGGGGCAGCTCCTGCATGGAATTTCTACCCCTTGGTGGTCAGTGTGCATGATAGTGACTGGTCAAAATGGTGGGACACATTATTATATAGGATTTTTTAAAATAAAAATATGATGAGACTTTTTCAACATTAGTGTTGAAATAGTGATAGCACCTCACAGTGTCATCTATTAATGTTCCACTCAATTCCATGTAGAGACAGAAACCATGACAAAATCTTCATCACGCTTATAGAAAACCTAAAATAAGCACTAGAGCAGTAGTTCCCAACCTTTCTAATGCTGCCACCCGTTGATATATAGTTCCTCATGTTGTGGTGACCCCCAACCATAAAATTATTTCGTTGCTACTTCATAATAGTAATTTTGCTACTGTTAATGAATCATAATGTAAATATCAGTGTTTTCCAATGGTCTTAGGCTCTACAGCAGTGATTCTCAACCTGTGGGTAGCAACAGGTTGAGAACCAATAGCAGGGTCACCTAAGGCCATCAGAAAAGACAGATATTTACATTACAATTCATAACAGTAGCAAAATTACAATTATGAAGTAGCAACAAAAGTAATCTTAGAAAGGTTGAGAACCACTGCGTAGAGTAAAACTGTCCAGTTAACACTAAAATATAGGAACCTAGACTAAAAAAGCCTTACCCTGGCATCAACCTAAAGACTATTTTGAAAATACACAAGGAAGATAAAAATGTTTGAGCACTTAATAACATTCATCCTAATATATATGGAAAACCTGAATACCTAAGAAAATATAACCATAACAAAACAGCAGATAGAGTATCAAGATATCTTCCTGTACTTGATAGAAAAAAACAAAGCTAATATGTCAATCAAATGAATATGATTATTAAATATAATTTGATATATGATTATTATAATTATTTTATTACAACTTTAATTATAAAATGCAATAAAATGTTTAAAAACCAGAATATCATTTCATAATAAGGACATTTTTCCCTTGAATTCCTTAGAGAGAAGAGTATATACATCCTCAAGTTTTTCCAGACTATGATTATAGATAACTTTTTAAACAAATAATCAAGCCATTTACCTGTAAAGAGCACTAAATAAACTATTTCAGGACATAAAAGCAGCTTTCCCAGCTCAGATTTTAAATGGTTGTATGGCATGTCTAACCAAAAAAATTTGAAACAGTAGACTAGAAAAATCTCTAAACCAGACAGATGCTGTTATTTTGATGTGGATAAATGATGCTGATTCCATCCAGCAACAATCATCAGTCTACCTATGATATACAGTAATGTAAGCCTGAAAATTTAAAGCAAGCCAAAAAAAAAAACAAAAAAAAACAAAACAATGAAGTGAGAGAGATCCCAAACTGAGATATTTGCCCAAATTGACTGCATTACAATTCAGCCAAAAAAAAGAGTCTTGAGACTAAAATAATATTCAATTATAACTTAAGGTAAGTAATAAATCTTGCCCCCAGGAAGAAATTCCTACTTAAAGTATAGACAGTTGAAAATGACCATGTTTAAAAGAGATAATTAAAGACAAATAGAAAAACTTCAATGTTTTTACTATTTGACAAATAATAATAATAATAAACAGGTACTGAATAGAACAATTTAGATAATATTCTTAGATAGTAATTCTAAGACATACAGAAATATAGAAAGTTAATGAAATTGAATACAGAAGTTTATTTAGATGGAAGGCAGGAAAATACTATAATCATGACTAACATTTATATTATAATTTTTAAACCTGTTCAAATTCTTACAGAGCTAGTCAAGAAAAGAGATAAAATAAATGACTTGAGATGAGAATGAAGAATTCAACTAATCAAAGAAATAAAGGCAACTTAAAAGGAGAGAAAATGTGTAAGCCTAGTTAAAATGACAGCTTGGGTTATTGTTTCCCACCCCTCACTTCCTCCCTGTGATAAACTCACACATCCAGTCCATTTGCCATATTGGTCATCAGTGCTTACCACTCTGGGATTTGGGGTATAATTCTCCATCCCAGTGATACTGAGCTTAGGAAAATCACTAGCTTTGGTCAACAGAGTGTCGTTACCTGACATAGTATAAACAGAAGCAATATATATTATTTTTGAAAAAAAAGATAATCTTATTCTTTTTTTAATGCTCATCTAAGAATATTTTTTTCATTGATATTAGAGAAATGGAAGAGAGAGGGAAAGACAGAGAGGCACAGTGTGAGGGATGGATTAGTTGCCTCCTGCATGGGCCCTGATCAGAGCCTGGCCCAGGGAGGAGCCCTGCAACCAAGAATGGAACCTGGGACCTTAAGTCCGCAAGACACTCTATTCCTGAGCCAAACCGGCTAGGGTGCAATATATGTTCCTGCATCACATGGCTAGGTCTCTTACACTTCTGCCTTTCACCTGAAGAATAGGCTTCAAATTGTCACTGGTTAAAAACAATGACTTTCTGTGGACGTGCTCTTGGTGGTGGCAGCAGGCGCAACCTCGACATGCAGAATGATGCCGGCGAGTTCTTGGACCTGTACGTGCTGAGGATGCTCTGCTAGCAACAGCATCATCGGTGCGAAGGACCACGCGTCCCCCCAGATGAACATGGTGGAGGTTGACAAGGTGACAGCAGGTTCGATGGCCAGTTTGAAAACTATGCTGTCTGCGGGGCTATCTGCAGGGTGGGTGGATCAGATGATTCCATTCTCTGAGTGGCCAAGGCCTATGGCATCGTCTCAAAGAACTGACTGAAGAGCATCACAGATTGAATTTTTTCATAAATAAATATTGTAAACGAGAGAGAGAGAGAGAGAGAGAGAGAGAGAGAGTTCTTGTGAAGCAGAACCAAACGCTGAGCTGAAGTAAAGTCTAGCTAATGCCCTACTGGCAAGAAAGATCCACAACAAACACATGCTTTTTCTTATTCCCACTAAGTGTGAAGCTAGTCTGTGCACAATATTTTTAAGGATTTAAGATACCAAATAATTAAGAAAATGTGCATTGGATAACTTATTGTTCAAAGTTTTTTAAGTTGCAAATCGTGATTTATGGGGGAGAGTTCTTGGGAGACCTCGTGCATAACCAGGAGAGCTAAGATCAGAGCAACATATTCTCATTTTTATGAGTGGGCTTCCACTCTCGAATTCTTTTTGATCTTTAAGTTGTCACTAGCTTGTTTTCTAACAATAGTAACATTAAAATAATTATAAACATAATTATTATATATCTATCTATACTTACATATATAGATATAAAAAGGAAAATGGATTTTAAATGAATCACCATAACAGTCTCTACAATGATGACCAATTATCTTTAACCTATCTTATATTTTCTGATTGTTTTTTGTTTTTAATAGAAAACATAATATAATAAAATTTGTCTTTAGTCATTTTACATTATCTTATAGAAGAATAGAATTTGTCTTATAAAACATTAATTTTGAATGTTAGCTAACATCAATTTTTATTAAAAGGTATGGTTGACCTCGAAATGGATTTTTGATAAGTTGTTTATTCCAGAAAATCTTTAGTTTTAACAAAGTTCACTCAAAAAGCAAATGATATATCTAGATATTTTAAGAGGTAAGTCCTTGTAAAATTAATTGAACATCATCACCATATTATTCACACATTTTCAGATTGCAGGAAGGATGTAACACTTTTGGTGCTAGCCATATTTGAGTGTTAAAGTCTGACAACATGCCTCCTTCCCATATATATCGAAGTAAACCTGCAGATAATTTCAATTATGGAAATTCTTGAAAAGTGATCAGAAGATATGAAGACACTATACTTTGTGAAGGAATATAGACTATCATCTGTAAATGTTTATTCTAAGAATCTATACTAATAAAAGGGTAATATGCTAATTAAACCATACATCTTCTGTATGTCCTTCTGGACAAAGCCATGGTGGTGGGGATGAGGCAGAGGTGGTTAGGGGTGATCAGGCTAGCAGTGGAGAATAGTTAGGGGGATCAGGCCGGCAGGGGAGAGAAGTTAAGGGGATCAGCCAGCAGGGCAGAGCAGTTAGGGTGATCTGGCTGGCAGGGGGAGAACAATTAGGGGCAATCAGGCCAGCTAGGGAGTAGATGAGAGCATCAGGCAGGCAGGCAGAATGGTTAAGGGCAGGCAGATGAGCGGTTAGGAGCCAGTGGCCCTGGATCTCAAGAGGGATGTCCAACTGCTGATTTAGGTCCAATATGAAAGGCAATTGGACATCCCCCGAGGGGTCCTGGAATGGAGAGGGTGCAGGCCAGGCTGAGGGACCCCTCCCCATGAATGAATTCCATGCACTGGGTCTCTAGTCTAATTATAAATCAATATGAAGGAATCCATTAGGATATATCATAAGGGAAAAATAAATTTAAAAATTCCTATAGGCTTTTATTAGAATACTAGAGTTCTGGTGCACAAAGTTCATGCATGGGGTGGGGGGTCTCCCTCAGCCCAGCCTGCACCCTCTCCAATCTGGGACTCCTTAGGGCATGTCCAACTGCCAGTTTAGACCTGATTCTGTGGATTGGGCTTAAACTGGTAGTCAGACATCCTGGACCACTGACTCTTAATTGCTCACCTGCCTGCTTGCCTAGCTGCACCAAACTGTCCCCCCTTGCCAGCCTGATTGCCCCTCACTGCCTCTGTATGCTGGACTAAACACTACTAACTACCCCTCCTGCCAACCTGGTTGGCCCCAACTGCCCCCTACTTGCCAGTCTGGTAGCTCCTAACTACCCCCCCCCCCGCCAGCCTGGTCACCCCTTACTCTCCCCCTTGCCTACCTGGTCACTCCCAATTGGCTCCCTTGCTGGCCTGGTCACCCTGCACACCCCCCACCATCCTGGTCACCTCATGCAGCCTGCTGTTCAGTCATTTGGTCATTTCTCACTACCCCCCCTGACAGCTTAGTTACCCCATGCAGCCTGCTTGTTCAGTCGTTTGGTTGTCCTTCACTAACTCCCCTGCTGACCTGGTTATCTCACTCCTGGTTGTAGGCAGCCATCTTGTGAGGGTTAATTTGCAGATTACGTCTTTATTACATAGAGTTCCCCTATTATTAAAAAAAATGTCTTTCTCTGTTATGTGACACTAAAGATGCTGGCATCTCATCTCAGGGCTTCAGTGGTAGCTCTGGTCCACAGGGCTTCAGAACTGTATCATTCTCAGACAAAACTCTGGATAAAGAGGTGGGTTTCAAACCCTTAGAAGGAGGATGAGGAAGGAGGCAGTATGCCCTTCTCAGGAAGGGAGACTGCTGGATGCTGTGCCTATGTCTCACCTCCTAAGTCAATGACTACATTGGACCACATGGTCACACACACTTTTCTTCTGAAAAGCTGTCAAAGAATTCAAGATTTTATGACTGTGGTGGAAAACTGATATTAGAGTCAAATACAATATCTGAAAAACTCTTGTAAAATTCAATAGTTATTTCTTATAAAGCATTGTCAATATCAAGAATGGAGGATGCTTTTTCCATAAGAAGTAATAAATATAGTACATATAATGAAGCATATAAAAGCCCCTTCTAATAAGAGAATTGTCCTATCACCTATCAAGATTTTTTTAATATATTTTATTGATTTTTTTACAGAGAGGAAGGGAGAGAGATAGAAAGTCAGAAACATCAATGAGAAAGAGACATTGATCAGCCTCCTCCTGCACACCCCACAGAGGAGATGTGCCCTCAACCAAAGTACATGCCCCTGACTGGAATCAAACCTGGGACCTTTCAGTCCACAAGCCGATGCTCTATCCACTGAGCCAAACCGGTCTCGGCACATATCAAGTTTTAATCTAATACTAAAGTAACTAACATAGTGATATTGGCATATACATAGAGAAGAAAATCAATTAAAAACAAAAGAAAAGAGGAAAAGGACATGTGAAAACAGTGGCATGAGAGACGTACAAGGGATGGAGAAACTAAGTAGATAATAGAAAAGCTTATTTTCCATACAGAAAAGAAAAGTAAGAAAATTGATCTCTGTCTCCCATATGCACAGAATTTGAGCCCAGATTAAAGATCTTTCAGATTTTTGTATATCATTTCTTAATCTAAGGTGCAGAAGCAATGATAGTAACAACAATAAAATAAGGATTTTAATAAAAGACCCACTGCTAAATTTAACTATATTAAAATTAGGATCTTATGTTGAAAAATAATAAACTACACCTGAGAGAAAATACTTGTGATAAATATCTGACAAAAGGTTGGTGTGTCAAGAAAAGTTTAAAACACGGTAGAAGATGGGTAAAAGACATGAAAATCTTGGGTTCATATTCAGCCAATATACAAAAATATGGGATGACATTCATCTTACAGGATTGTATTCATCTTTTTTTCTGGTCACACGTGCTTGTTTAGGTCTGTCATTAAATTTTCTGTACCAATTTCTAAATGTTTAGGCTGTCACTCCATAAGTAGGCATTTCACATAATAGGAAATATATATGACCAATAAACATATTAGAAAATGAGTAAGGAGGAAAACTTAAATCATGGATTTCATGAGGCCATTTCAAACAGTGAACTAGAAAAAATATGAGCTTTTACAATACCAATGGTGAAGAGAAAACAAGCCAATGGGTTATTTTATAGGCAGTTTATGTGAGTTCAGATCCCTTGAATTACTTTTGGAAACTATTTGGAATTTTCTTTAAAAGTTGCATCACACTGTATTCCACAACCCTACTCAACTCCAAGTAACATCTCCTTTTCTTTAATGTTCTCTGGCCTTAGGGAATTATTTTTCTCCACCTTGTCTATGAAAATACTTGTCTCTTCAGGTCTTTGAATCCCTTTAAGCTATATCAAAAATGTAGGTCATGTGAAAAATCTGCTCCATTTAGTCCTGTTGTTACAAAAGGAATACAGACATATAGCCTGAGTCAGAACAATAGAGTGATAAATAAGCAAACTAAAAACAAACTAAAATATGCCTGTTTTATGTTCATTGCATGTTAAGCAATTTTACTATGAGATGAGCTTCCAATAGAAATTTTAATTAAAACTTTAGAAACAGCTTTTTGTCCAGTACACTTAAATTTTCTTGGGTATTCACTTATTTCAATTCGCCAATTTAAATTAATCTGAAAGTTTGATTACTCTTTTACTGTCAACTTTAATACTCTACCAAAAATCTTAGATTACCTTGTAAATATTAGTGGGAAAAATTATTTTCATTTATTAGTAGTCCCTGAGCATTTCTGGTGCTAGGCTGGATTTAGAAATAGGGCAGCTGCTGTTGGTCAAGTCTCTGTCTATTACCTGGGTCCCAATCTGTGCTGTGCGTGGGAAGCAAAGTAGCCATGGGGTCAGGAAATCTCCCTCAGAAGGGGTGAGGGTTCAGACCCATGCAAGGGGGGTGGGAGTCGGATGAGGGTCTGTGCCTCATCTCTGTTAACCCACAAGTTCTCTCTTGATGGCCCCTCTGCGACTGTGCCTGCCTTAAGTTGTTCCTTCCCTGTGGAATCTTACCTGTCTCTGGCTAACCAGTCATCCTCTGGGGCTAAGCAGGGAGTTGTGAGGTTCAGTTTTGTCTCCATGGTAGCCTATGCCCCTGTGGCCTCCATGCCTAGCACCTGCCTTGAGGATCCCCTCGCCTGCTGGCGGGGACCCAGTACTGATCATTTATCTCGGGGAATTCTCCAGAGAGGGCCTAGCTCACACTATTTGGCAAGAGACAGATCCATTATACCAGCCACCTCAAGGCTTCAACCTCAGCAGTGAATAGAGAGCTCAGGCTACAGCTGAGGGCCACTGGATTGTGAGAAGAGAGTCCCTCTTGGCAAATGAGGTAAGAGGGGCCAGTATAGAATGCTCAAGTGCCTTCCCAGTGTCTTAATTCCTTCTGAAAGAGATTAGATCCTCTCATGTCTTTTTTTAAATTGCTGCTAAACATTCAAAGAATAAAGTTATCAAGATTGCATTTAAAATATTTTACAAAATTATCCATTAATCAAAGAATGGGGGATAATAGGATAATATCATGTAAGGTAAAATATCCAGTAAGTAAGTTACACCTAGAAAATTTTTACTTTAAAAAATTAATTTTCATTTGTAATACTAATAGGAAGACACCCATGAAAAATACACATGGTGTCAAAATAAGCCAAATGAAAGTTGGGTAGGCAAAAATAAAAAGGACCTCAAGTCAATTTTATAAAAAAGATACCTTTATTAACTTTTGGTTGAGAATGTTTATATACTTTCAGAAAACAACTCCAAGACCAAGTGGACTCCTGCAACAGAGAGGAACTGACAGGTCTGCTCCATCCACAAAGACAAGAGAAGAAACAGTCCAGAGATGGAAGACGCTGACAACGCCTTCCCATGCGAGCAGTCAGCAGCTGTGCCTCGCTACAGGATGCCCAGGACCAAACCAGAGAAGGTCGGACCTGAATTGACACAATTTGTCCACCATCCAGATACCATTGTTGATGTGTACACATAAGGAACTGTTTGACATTGAAACTGGGAATCATTGTTTTGCTCTTATAAGTTTATTTCTAGCCTGCAGAGGCAAAACGTTTTTAAAGACAAGAATCCAGAGGTGGGGGGTGGGAGAGAAACAGATGCAGGGGCAAAGAAGCAATGAACAGACTGTCATGCTACAGTGAGAAGGCAAGGGAGGTTGGGGGGGGGGCGCTGTAAAAGATCAACTGAAGGACTTTATGCGCGTATGTAAGCATAGCCAATGGATACAGGGCATTGGGGGTGGGGGGACAGGTGAGGGCATGTACTGTACTGGGGGATGGGGAAGGCTGGCGGGGAGAGCAATAGGGAAAAAAAAGAGAGACATATGTACTACTACTTGTAATATTTCAAACAGTAAAAATATATATTAAAAAAAAAGACAAACTCACTGACAGAAAGCAGGCAGACAGAGCTGGCAGGAGTCTGGATGAAGGCAGGTGGAGGGATTGGGCAAATAAGAAAAAAAGAGAAAATTCATGGGCATGGACAACAGTGGGCAGGGGGAGGGCGTGGGTAGAGGTGGAAAAGGGCACAGAGGAAATAATGGTGATAGAAAAAAACAAAATAAAATAAATTTTAAAATAAACATATTAAAATATTTTTACAACTTTTAAAATCAGGAATAAGAATGGGGTAAGAGATATCTAACAAACAAAAAGGAATAAATGCAATAAATCTATTTCACCCAATTTAAAAAATAAATAAATAAATAAATAAGTAAAAAATTTACCATGTTTATTTTTCTCATAAATAAAATGAGAAATAGAAAAAGAAATTAATATCTAAATAATATTTCCTGGTTTGTGTTAATGACAAGATTAGGCCCTACTCTGTTCTGGAGTGCTTGCTCTATGCCAGAACTTCTACAAACCATTGGCCATGATTAATTTAGTTAATCTCCACAGTATCCTCATGAAGTTTGGGGGGTTATTATCACTTTTCATATGTAAATCAGGAAACTGAAGAACGAAGGGTTAAATGATTAGGGTAAAGTCCTATAGCTTGGAAACTGCAGAGTCAGGGAAAACACCCAGATGATATGACTTTTTTTTTTTAAATATATATTTTTATTGATTTCAGAGAGGAAGACAGGAAAGAGAGCTAGATACATCAGTGATGAGAATAACTGCCTCCTACTGCTCCCTTCTAGGGGACTGAGCCCGAAACCCAAACATGTGCCTTGATCAGGAATGGAACTGTCACCTCTTGATTCATGGGTCAACATTCAACCACTGTGCCACATCTGCAGGGCTGATTTGACCTTAAAGCCCCAACTCTCAACCACTTCATACTTCTCAAGCTCTAGTACCCCTTCCTCCTTGCCAGCAGTGGTGGCCCCTGCTGATCAACACAGAAAACATGAAGTAAATCTAGCCCTGGCCAGGAGACTCAGCTGGTTGGGTATTGTCCCCTGGTATCCAAAGGTTACTGATTTGATTCCTGGTCAGAGTATATGCCCAGTCTGCTGGCTCCAACCTCAATAGATGATGAACAAGAGGCATTTGATAGATGTTCCACTTTCACATGATGTTTCTCTTTCTCCCTCTCCATTTCCCTCTTGCTAAAAATCAATACAAATATTAAACAAAAAACAAACGAACTAGATTTAGAACATGGTTAATTGCATAAACGTCAGATAGCTTATTAGTAGAAGCCAACTGGATTGTTGTTCCTTGCAAGTTGGGAATTTGTGGTGAGCAGTGGCTTCTAGAATATAGAACCTCGGGGAGCAGAGGCAGAGAAACAAAGATCTCTAGCTTATCAATAAGTTATAGTTACTAAAAATAGCAGTATTGTTTGCTTAAAAATAGTTAACATGTTTATTATGGATTTGGGCTTGATTTCTCAAATGTGACAAATTATTAATAAGTTCAAGTAATTTTCAGATCTAATATAATATTTGATGCTATTCTATTACTTCATTTAATCTAATTTCAAAAAGTATAATAAGTAAAATATTAGTGAATAAGGATGTGGAAGGTCAGAGAATTGAGATAATTTATCTAAAATCTTCAAATCGCTATATTTAGAAGTAAATATTTTCATATTCTTGC
This sequence comes from Lasiurus borealis, assembly GCA_004026805.1. Taxonomy (NCBI): domain Eukaryota; kingdom Metazoa; phylum Chordata; class Mammalia; order Chiroptera; family Vespertilionidae; genus Lasiurus; species Lasiurus borealis. Next base: position 431,745 of record PVJN01000005.1, read on the forward strand.
ATTTTCCTCTAAGTTATACTTTTTTAAAATCTAAAGAAATTTATTGTTTATATCACACTCTTTCTGCTCCCATGAAAATTTCTTCCCTTTTGATTTGGTTCATCTGAGTTGTGGGTGATGGCATTTTCTTTCCTCACATTCATTACACAATATACATGTTTTTTTTTTCATGCCAAGTTCAGTGTCTTAGCAAATTAAAACAACTTAATACCCCAGGTCGCCTTGAACTGAGATAAAGTACAGTAGAGGAGAACCAAGCTGAGAGCTTGATTCTGGAGGACTGCATTCATGCATGGCCCTCAGGCACAGCTATAAATCCATTCCACCTCCATGGTGAGAGGGGAGGGTGGAAAACGTTAAGAATTTTTTTGTTATTGTTGCTGGAGTTGCATAAAAATGCAGTCAACAATAAAATGTAAAATAGTAAAAGATACAAAAGATTATCTTATACTGTATATTGGTTTAACACTGCCATAACTGAATTTAGAAAAATGTCATAGATAAATGGAGCTCTAGTGTTTCCACATAAATTAATGTAAAGAAAATGTCTGTTTAAATAGACATGGATATGAAATAACATAAAGCCAAATGGAATACAATGTACTCTTATTCACTAACTTAATCAGGATTAAGAAAGTAGCACATAGCTACCTTTATTATTTTCGTGCATTGGCAAAATTTCCAAGGGTTTTTATTGTTTTCAGAAAATAAATTTTATTTCAGGGTTTTATAATATTTAGAACTGTCATAAACATTTTAAATATTTTATGCAGCATTTTATTTGAAATTATAATTGTGTCATGAAAATTCTATGATGATCTGAAAGCAGCCTATTATTATTATTATTATTATTATTATTATTATTATTTTTGCTGTGCCCTAGATGTTTCTAAGTCTCATCTAGAGGCCATTATAGATACACATGATTGATGATCTGTCTTTACAGAATATTTTTTAAAACTCCCTGTCCTCCTGAGAAGCAACTTACTTTTCATAGATATGTTCTCCTTTATCTAAATATTCTTGACAGAATGAGAAGGTGACAAAAATAAATTTAGAGGAAATGTTGTTATGTTTAAATATAATTATTACTTTTTATTTTTATTTTTTTACAGAGATAAGGGAGAGGGATAGAGAGTTAAAAACATCGATGAGAGAGAAACATTGACCAGCTACCTCCTGCACACCACCTACTGAGGATATGCCCACAATCAAGGTATATGCCCTTGACAGAATCGAGCTGGGACCTTTCAGTTCGTAGGCCAACACTCTATCCACTGAGCCAAACCGGTTTTGGCCAGAGGAAATGTTTTGCAATTATTCCTCTGGTACATTCTATTGAATTAAGAATAGAATTACTAATGATTTCATGTGTGAAATATTATATGTCTCATCTGAAACTACCTCACAACAAAAATATGGTAGCATTTATTGACACAGGCAATCAGGCACATAAAATAATATCAACCCAGTAACCGTGCTGGTTGCTGGAGGTCAATTTAGTCAAATGTAATATAACTAGCAAAGAATTTTTAAGATGTTTGAGAATATTTAGTACTGAAGATGAGAGAAGACGATGGAACAACAAATATGGAGGCTAGAGAGATGGGGACCTTAGCCAAGGAATGTTGGCAGATCTAGAAGTTGGAAAAAAAATGAGAAAATGTTTTTCTCCATGGAGTTCCCAGAAGGCACACAGTTCTGCTGACCCATTTTAGACCTCTGATTTTCGTAAGATAACACATGGGCTGTTTTAAGCTATTGAGTTTCTGGTAATTTGTCATAACACCAAAAGAAGCCCAGTATATCAACTAGTCAGCTGTAACCTGAAGTAGAAGTCATCACACACTTCTTATTCATCCTGGTCTCTAGCACTGAAAATAGTTTTGTTTAAGTAAATTGAATTTATGGGTTTGCTGAACAATGAAAAGTTACATGGATTTGCAAAACAGAGGATAATGTATGCACCATATATTTTTTACTAAAAATAACAAGTCAAACATAATCTTAATATTTTAAAGTAAGTTTTCAGATAGGATTATAGTAAGATAACTTACTGATATACTTTAAAGAATAGATTTCAGAATTCTCTCCACTATAAAATTTCATTGACAGGAGAATCCAAGATGGCGGCATAGGTAAACACCTACACTGCTGCCTCTCACAACAATTTCAAAACTACAACTAAAAGACAGAATGGACATCATCCAGAACCACAGGAAAGCTGGATGAATGGAAGTTCTACAACTAGAGGGAAAGAGAGGGGCTCACAGAGACCCAGAGGAACTGCAAAAAGCTGAGGTACGGAGACGCGTGTGCTGAGAGAGCAGGTGCCGGAGTGCCTGGCTGGCTTTCTCTGGTGGGAGGGAAACGGAGACTTACAAAGCCATTGAACCCCTTATCGTACAACTCTAAACCCCAGATCCAGCTGAAACTCATAAGGGGGGAGTTTGGACTGTGAAAAGGGAGAAGTGCACGGAAATTTAGGGAGTTGCAAAAAATCAAAGGGCTGGTTGCGCACAGGGCACTGAAATTGTGCATCTGGCTTTCGCGAGTGGTTGGGAGACAGACCCTCCCAACTGTGCCACTTCTGACTCCACTAAGCCCCTGTTCGCAGGGGAGCCGGAGGGGCAGCAGTTAGAGGCACTGCGGACACACACACACAAGGACCGCTCCAGCGATTAGCCAGTCACGTGAGACTCAGGGGCCGTGGAGGGCAGGGCCGACTGGAAGGCAAGGCAGTCTCTTAAGCCCTGAGACTCCACCGATCCCAAGCTCAGCAAAGTGGCTTTGTGGTGTTGTTGAAGTTTCCCCGGCATAGTGAAAATGCAGAGACAAGGGAAGGGATCACAAACAAAAGAAATGGAGGGAAAAAAAACGACTGGATATAGAGTTCAAAACCACGGTTATAAGGTTTTTCAAGAATATGCTAGAAAAGTTGGATAAAATTAGTGAGACCCAAGAGGAGATGAAAAAGGACATACTAGAGACAATGACTGAAATAAAAAATATTATACAGCATCCTAACAGCAGACTAGAGGATGGCAAGAATCAAGTAAAATTTTTGAAATATAAAGAAGCAGAAAACATTTAACTGGAAAAGCAAGAAGAAAAAAGGATCAAAAAATGTGAAGATAATGTAAGGAGCCTCTGAGACAGCTTCAAGCGTACCAACATCAGAATTGTAGGGGTGCCAGAAGAAGAGAGAGAGCAAGATACTGAAAACCTATTTAAAGAAATAATGACTGAAAACTTCCCACATCTGGTAAAAGAAATAGACTTACAAGTCCAGGAAGCACACAGAACCACAAATAAAAGAAATCCAAAGAGGACCACACCAAGACACATCATAATTAAAATACCAAGAGCAAAAGACAAAGAGAGAATATTAAAAGCAGCAAGAGAAAAAGAGTTCATTACCTACAAGGGAGCACCCATACGACTGTCAGCTGATTTCTCAACAGAAACGATGCAGGCCAGACGGGAGTGGCAAGAAATATTCAATGTGATGAATAGCAAGAACCTACAGCCAAGAATAATCTATCCAGCAGAACTATCATTCAGAATTGAAGAGCAGATAAAGAGCTTCACAGATAAGAAAAAGCTAAGGGAGTTCATCAGCTCCAAACCAAATGCTAAAAGGTACTCTTTTAGAAGAGGAAGAAGAAAAAGGTTAAAGCCAAAAAATTATGAACAACAAATACATATCTATCAACAAGTGAATCTAAAAAATTAAGTGAATTAAAAATTTGATCAACAGAATAAACTGGTGAATATAATAGAATCAGGAGCACAGAAAGGGAGTAGACTGATAATTCTCAGGGGGACAAAAATCATAAAGCATCAAACAGACTGTGAAATTATAGCAGAAAGATTAAAGTTAGGTGAGTTAAATAAGTGATCAATCAAAGGACTTTTATGCATGCATATAAGTATAACCAATGATCACAGACACTGGGGGGTTGGAGTATGCCTGGGAGGGAGGAGGGGCAATGGGGAGATATGTATAAAAAATTAATAAAATTAATAAAAAGAAAAAAAAAGATATAAGAGCAACAGAAAAAAAATTTCATTGACAATGTTATATTTAAGTGTCTCAGAATATCTTCTGAATTATTTCACTTCAAGAAATGTGTTAGCCAATTTAAGTATATTACAGAAAAATGACTTTGTATGGACATTTGTTCAGAAAATAATGACCTTTACCATAAACTTCAATAATCTTTAAGGCGTGTCCATAATTGTGCCTTCTTCATCTCCCTGGGAGCCTGTGTTAGACTTTAGAGGTTGTTTAGATTACTTTCACTAGAAAAATAAATCATAAAGCTTCTTGTTTATTAGAGTTGAAGACTCTGTCCTGCTCAAAACTATTGAAATTGAAATCACCTATCTTACATAGATTCACTTAATGTGAAGAAATAGGATGAGGAAATTTAGCTATTTATGAGTGGTTAGCCATGTCACAAAGTATTTGTTCTAACACCTAAAATTAAAAATTTCAGAAGATTACTTGAATTAGTATATAAGTAAAAGTTCAAAGGTATATAACTGAAAATGTACCATTTGAAATTCTGATAAACAAATACATATATCTATATCTATACCTATCCTATCTAATAAAAGAATGATATGCAAATTAACCACCACTCCCCTACACTCACAAGTCATGTCCACCAGCCAATCCGGAGTGAGTATTCAATTTAACCCAACCAAGATGGCTGCAGACACAGAGCTAGCAGGAGGCTTGGGTTTCCCTAATAATGGAGGAAGCCAAGCTTTCCGCACATGCTGGCAGGCCCAGGCCTCCACTCAAGTTTACAAGGTTTCAATTATAGAAGATAAAGATACCAGGGCCTCTACTTGAGTCACTGTGGGGCATGGCCATCCTGCAAACCACCACAGGCCCCTCACCTAGGCTGCCCCATCCCCCAAGGGAATCCCCACCCTGACCTAGTACACCCTTCAGGGCAAACTAGCTGCCCCTCACCCATGCATCAGGCCTCTATCCTATCTAATAAAAAGAATTATATGCAAATTGACCATCACTCTAACACACAAGATGATTGCCCCATGTGGTCAAAGATGGCTGCCCCCATGTGGACACAAGATGGCCACCATAAGATGGCTGCCAAGGATGGCAGTTGTGGATGATCAGGCCAGCAGGGGAAGGCAGTTGGGAGAGATCAGGCCTGCAAGGGAGGGTATTTGGGAGCAATCAAGCCTGCACGGGAGGGCAGTTAGGGGTGACCAGGCCTTGAGGGGAGGCAAATAGGCTGGCAGTGGAGTAGTTAGGCATCAATTAGGTTGGCAGGGGAGAGAGGCTAGGGGGTGATCAGGATGGCAGGCAGAAGCAGTTAGGAGCAAGCAGTTCTGGATTGTGAGAGGGATGTCTGACTGCCGATATCCCTCGAGGGGTCCCAGATTGGAGAGGATGCAGGCTGGGCTGAAGGACACACATCCATGTACATAAATTTCATGCACCAGTCCTCTAGTATCTATATCTATATCTATATCTATATCTATATCTATATCTATATCTATATCTATAGATCTATCTACATATATATATATAAAGTTTTGCTCAAAAGTGACTGTCATAAGTAAAATAACAATATCAAGAGGTTTCCTGAATATTAATAATCTAAATCGTAAGTAATACAGATGTGTATATCTTAAGTAAAATATACATATTTAATATATATAACAAAAAACTTAAGAATGCTTCAGAGACTTAATTAAATTGTTTGAAGATAATATATTAGCAAAATATATAGTTCTAGTCACATTAATTTCTTTTTCTTTTTATTATTTTATTGGGGTGACAGTAATTATATTTCTATAGTTATATTAATTCTATTGTGAGAATTTTAAAAAGCTGGTTGTGTTTAATGTCATCAAACTAAAATAGTTAAAGAATTCCTTTCAGCTGGAGGGTCTTCTTAGATAAAATAAAAATATTAAAACATGCCTCATATATGGAAATTGTTATTGAGAAGATGATACACTGTTGAAAGCTGTGTTAATAATTTTAAGACACTAGGATCAAAACACAGGATGCTAATTCACTATTAAATTAATTAACTGAAGAAAAATTGTCCTGATATGTCCGGGTATATTTATCTTAAAAATTAATGTATTATAAACCATTATTTATAAATTGGTAATACAATTTAATAATGTCCAAAGCTTTCTAACATAGTGTTTCATAAATATTGATGCATATTTAGTTTTGAATTTCCATTCTAATAGATAGTAGTGAACTAGACTATAATAAGAAATTTATGTTAGAGTGAAAAGAGGGAAAAAATATAAAGTGAGGTCAGTGGAAGTAATAAAATTTTAAGAAAGAATGAGTAATCCAAGGAAGAATAAAGAATTTATAAATTGATTCAAACTTTTCCTTTTACACTTGGAACTACTAGAGAAAAGTATTTAATTTGATGAGAAAATGTAGGTAGACTTTATGGAAAAAAATTACTATTTTTTCTTGGCTAATTAAACTCAAAATAATAGCAGGATTCAGTGAGAAGTTGAACAAACATATGTTTAGAATACTTATCTGATCATAAACAATTACATTATTCTAGTACCATGAAATTAATTCTTTATCAGAAAGAATTAGAACAATAATAATATCTAAAAATTGAATCATCTCTCTCTCTCAAAGTGGTCAACTTTCTTTCAAAATCTAATTAGTTACTCACCAGGACTTCTGAAAATAGCGTATGTTTAGCAATGAAAATAATCACTGTGAAACCGAAATTGTGTTTGTTTTTATGCTACTTCCTGTGTTTACTGATAACTTTCAAAAAGGGTTCTCAGGGCTGCTTCCCACATGTGCTCTGCGCAGTACACGCAGGGCAGGCGGGGGTCTCAATGCTCCCCTGCATCCTAAGGAGAGGTTTACAGGCCAGAGTCCTTCGCTTCCTTCTCTCAAGACACTTGCTCCCCAATCACTTCTCGGGGTACAATCAGCCCTTGAGAAGACAAAAACCACAAGGAAAACGTGACCCTGAGCCCCCTTGCAGTTCTCTTGGTTGAAACATGAAACATCCTCCCCTACACCAAATGTTTCCAGTTTGAATTGGTTCCCTGTGCAAGTCCGGGGCTGGGAGGTTTGGGGGACCGATTGATGTTTCTCTCTCTTATTTTTCTCTCTTTCAAAATAAAACCAATAAAACGATCCTCCAGTGAGGATTAAACAACAACATGGGGCTGAAAGGAAGAACAGCACCGACCACAGGCAGAGGAGAGAGATGACCACTGAGTCGCTATAGCTATAGGGTGAGGAGAAAGGTTAGGAATGGATTATTTTAATAATCTTCCAGACAATGACTACTAATGCCTAATGCTTAGACTAGATGGCTAACTTTGGCTATCTGCATTAGTTATCTGAGGGTTAGATTCTTTAAGTTAAAAGAGAAATGGCACTATCCACCCCATCTGGTTTTTTTTGAAGATTAAATCACAGAGCCCAGGCTGAGCAACTAGCACAGTTTATGACAAATGCTGAGGGCTCCATAATATGTTGTGTTTTCCTAACCTTGTATACTACTGAAGAAGCTCATGCTTTCTCTTTTTATCTTAAACCCACTCTTGCTCCAGAAATAAAAGCCTTTTACAGCTTCCCTTGTCTGTTGCCCATGAACAATGACAACAACATATATAGGGTCCTTCTGGTGGCAGGAAGATCTGCATCTCTGATTGGGTGTAATTCTGAGGTCTATGCATTGATACTACCTGGCTTAAACCTTGACTATATTTCTGACCACCTAGTCTTATGAAGTATCATGGAACTTATATAAAGTGTAGCAGATTTACTGAGCAGTTTCCTTAACTACAAAAGGGCCTTACTAGTATATGTTTTGTGGTTTTATTTAATAAGTCAAAATCAATTCATGAAGGAGAGGCTTTGAGCAGAGAGCCTGGCATGCTTTAAATTGGCAATACATCATCTCTATAATTTTGCAAGTTAAGCAAGAGGAGATGAAGTCATGCGGTGACATTTTATGGTGACTCAGGTCCCCTCCTAAAACTAAGGTGCTCTGGATTTAGGGTGACAGGAGTGAGATACCTCAAATAACATGAACATATGCCTCTCCATGTGTTTCTGTAGTGTGTGGAGAGAATCCCCATCAATTTCTCAAAACTTCTGAGAAGTTTTAAAAATTTCATCACGTTTCATATGCATATTTGCATTCCAGGAAAGCATTTGTACAAATAACTTACAAAAATGAGCCTCAGATTCATCATGTCAGATGCTTGTGAGCACTTTGCAGTGCTGTGATGAGGGAATGATGTTGACAAATCGAGTTATAATGGTTGTTCTCAGAGAACCAGAAGTGGCCACGTGAAACTCTGCCAGGGATCATCTGTATTACTTGTTTGTTTATTTTCCCTGGTGTTTTATTTTATATATTAAGCTTATCCACATAATGGTAAAACATTTGGATTTTTATAAATTTTTTAGAGATGAAGTGAATTTTTACAAATTATCAAAGTCAGTTTACATTCAATTTTTAAAAAAAACATAGCTACCCTCTGTCCTTCAGAAAAATCAGAATAGTCAAACCTATTAATAATATTTCAATATTAAACAGGGTTTGAAAATGTGAAAGCTTCTTTCTAAAATAACACAGGGTTTTAGTATTACTATTTGACATGTATTTAAAACTGGCATTTCATTCACTTTCACTTACTGCCCAAAACTACCTGAAGCTTTATTTGTACGTCTTATGCCAACAAAGTAGCACATTGGTCTCTAAGAGAAATGGGCTGCACCTAAGTATCTATGTTTGGTTTGATGGATATAATTCACAATCACTAAAATGAGAGCTTCTGGGAAAATACAAAATCATTATTTTGCCATAAATTAACTTTTTCTCTTTAAAACTAGGCACTTTCCACCTTCAAATTTTATAAAAGATCCTTCTATGTAATACAACTCTCTAACTCCTGGTTTTCTACCTCTAATCTTAAATTGTCTTTCCATTTGCTGATTATGGTGAAAACATTTATTACCTATTCAAATGCCCCTGTTTTTTTGTAGTTTATAGTGTATGTTAAAAATCCACTTTATAATATTTCTCCAACAAACCCGTGAGCTCTTGGGAAACTGAAGATGGAACTATTTATGTGAAGGAGCTATTAGGAGCACCCCATGCCCCAGGAGGCAGGAGTGGGGATGCAGAATAAAATCCTTGTGTTACCATGAATTAAATAACGTCCAAAAGAAAAGCCTGAACACTGCCAAAGGAGAAGTCAGGTGTCAAGACTCCGAAGATAGAGTAGCTGAATGGCAGCAAGCCTGTGCCCTCACAGAACCTTTTGCTGCCACCCTCTGAAGTATGAGAAACAGTCCAGCATCACAAGGAAGCTTCCAGCATAAGACACAGAAATTAACATGTAAAATGGAATGTTGAACTAGATAGAGATGGGAAGAAACTTTAAAAAATTTTTTTTTCCTTAAAACAGAAAGATATTTAAGTCTTGGGGTTGGAAGATACAATTATTGCAAATGATTTTCATTCTGTTGAATTTTAGACCATTGAAGGTCAAATACAGTTTATAGATTCCATATATTTAAAAAAATGCACAAAAGCTAAAAAATCAAAAGGATTCCTACATCCACAATAGCAACAGTAAAGGGCAGAAGAAATGGAAAAACATGTCTACAAACTAAGTTGAATTGTTTTCCACCTAGAATTCCAATCCAGTAACCTGGCACTCAGGTTTGAAAGTGGAATAGACATTGTTAGAGAGACAATGTTTGAAAAATAAACGGAGTTCCCATTATCCCTTTCTTAGAAAGAAGATAAAGGATACCAAAACAAACAAACAAACCAATAAAAAAACACACAAGTAAACAAAGGAAAAAAAGGTAAAATCATATATGTAGGAAAGAAGACATGCCAAACATGATGAAGGGAACCTGAGAATGACAGCTGAGAAACATGGAAAAGATGAGGGGAGGCCACGGGTCACAGCTGGGGGACATAGAACAGGTGAGGGGAGCCCCTGAATGACAAGAAAACATGAGGGGAGCCCTTTGTGACATGAAAAAATGAGGGGAGCCCACAATGACGCTGGACGCCATGGAAGAGGTGAAGGGAGGCCATGGATGACACTTGGGTGACAAGGAACAGGTGAGGGGAGCCCCTGAATGACAAGAAAACGTGAGGGGAGCCCCTGTGTGACATGGGAAAATGAGGGGAGTCCACGATGATGCTGGGCAACATGGAAGAGGTGAGGAGAGCCCATGGATGACAGCTGCATGACAGGGAAAAGGTGAGAGGACCCCCTTGGTTTTAATTGGGAGACATGGAAAAGGTGAAGGAAACCTCAGAATGACAACTGGGCAACATGTAAAAGGTGAGGGGAACCCCAGGGTGACAACTGGGTGACGTGCAAAAATGAGGGGATCTCGAGGATGACAGCTGGGAGACATGGAACAGGTGAGGGGAACCCCTGTGTGGCATGAAAACATGAGAAGAGCCCACGATGACATCTGGGTGAAATATAAAAATGAAGGCAGCCCCAGGGTGACAATTGGATGACATGGAAGAGGTAAGGGGTGCCCCAGGATGACAGCTTAGAGACTTGGAAAAGGTGAGGGGAGCTCCTGTATGATATGGAAAGGTGAGAGGAGACCCTGGTTGACAGCTTAGGGACTTGGAAAAAGTGAGTGAAACCTCAGGATGACAGCTGGGCAACATGGAAAAGGTAAGGGGAGACCGTGGTTGATAGCTGAGGGACATAGAAAAGGTGAGGGGAGCCCCTGTGACATTGAAAAATGAGGGTAGCCCACGATGACAGCTGGGTAACGTAAAAATGAGGGGAGCCCCAGAATGACAGCTGGGGGACATGGAAAAGATGAGGGGATCACCTGGATGACAGCGGGGAGACATGGAACAAGTGAGGGGAGACCCAGGGTGACAACTGGGAAACATGGAACAGATGAGGGAGTCCCTGTATGACATGGAAAAGGTGAGGGGAATCCCAGGGAGACAGCTGGGTGATCTGGAAGAGGTGAGAGGAGCCCCTGGGTGACAGCTGGGAGACAGCCAGAGACTATGGGAAGTGCTGGGCATCCCAGAAAACCCTGTGTACACTGACAAGGGATCAGAGGAGTTATTTGATCAATTATGTCTTAGAGAACATTATGTTATTCATAAAGATTTGTAGAGTTGATACACTGTAGGATCATTAATCCGAAGATTCTAAGAAAAACAGCTATTTTTTATTAACCATAGAAAACTGCAAAATACATACAAAAAAAAGATACTAACCCATGATATGGCGCTTAGAACAATTTTAATATTTTTAATGTCAGAAAAATCAAAACACTAAATATGTACTTATTCAAATTTGCAATCTTGCTATTTGGGGAGTATGGGCTGAGTGTCCCAATGGTTACAGAATGCTGAGATAATTGATAAATGCTGAAACAGGAGGTAGCAAAATGCTAATAATAATATTTGGAAATACCAAGAAAATCACACTGGATATAGTAAAAATCTTTGAAGTAGGTTGTTCTCCACTGTGTACATTAAGTAATTAGGTAAAATAAGAAATTAATACCAAAATATTGACCAAATATCAAAAATAAAATTTATAAATATCAGTTAATAACAAAACAACCTATAATCACAGCTTACAAACTATCATATTTGCTCCCCTCTTTTTTCTTATTGTTAAAATACTAATGAAATCAGAGAAAAAGAAGAGATGCTGTGGAAGTAAGTGCTGTGGAAGTTAAGGGTCCAACATTTTTGAAACTTTTAAATGAATTTCCACTAACTTATGTAGAATTAGCCAGATTTAGTATCATTAATGGACCAAGCATAGATAAAAGAAGCACAGAGAGAAAGGAGTAAGTTAAGTAGAGCCACGTTCAACAATAGTCCCAATATGGATCTCATGTCTCTGAGGCTGAGTCTTGCTCTCTTTGCACACGTGACTGGTAGATAGACTCAAGTGGGGATGTCATTGGTAAATTAGGTATACAAATCTGAACTTCAGGGAGAGGCCTGGGCTGACTTCTGAGGAAATAAAAATACCAGGACATGTAAGTTCAATGAAACCAGATAAAAATTGTATAAGCAAATTTCTGGCTAACATACACACTAAAATAAGAGTTACAATATAATCAATTGATTAAAAAATGCAGACCACCAAATTTTTAAAAATGGATAAGATTTTTGAATAAGCACTCGACAAAAAGAATATTCAAAAGACCACATGTGAAGCATATCATTAGTTATTGAAGAAATTGAAGCTGCAGTGTTTGGGCAATCATCACCCACCTAAGCAACTGACATTAAAGACAAGAACCAGAGCCTAGGGAGACTGGAGAGAATAGAAACCATCACACACTAGGGATTAGAGGGAAAAGGACACAGTGCACACAAACATTCCACAGCACTGTGAGACTTCATGATATGCATTGAATATTTAATAGCCAAGCAGTTTCACTGTTAAGTATATACCCTACCAAGCTGAGTACATATCTGAACAAAAGACACAAACAAGAATGACTGCAGCAGCACTGCATGGCAGGAGTGAAGAAGTCAGTTGTCCCTTTACAGTAAAATCAATAATTTATAGATGCTCATACATTGCAATACCACAGAGCAGGGAAACTATTCAAGACACCACTATATATTCTATCTAATAAAAGAGAACCATGTAAATTGACTGTTTAATTTACATGTTTAGTGACCGCCACTACTTCCACAAGCCACGTCCACCAGCCAATCAGGAGCAAGTATGCAATTAACCCAACAAATTTGGCAGAGCTGGAACAATCAGGAGTCTTGGGTTGCCCCAGCAATGGAGAAAGCCAAGCTTTCTGCCTGCCCTGGCCAACCCTGGCCTCCCATCAATGCTACAAAATTTCAATTATAGAAGATAAATAAATCCCAGATATCAGGGCCTCAACTTGGGTCACCAGGGGGTATAGCTGACCTGAAAACCACCACAGGCCCCTTGTCCAGGCCACCCCATGCCTCAAGGGAACCCACACCCTGATCCCAACACTCTTTAGGGCAAACCAGCCAGCCCCCACCCCTGCACTGGGCCTCACAATATGGATGGCCCCATGTGGTCAAAGATAGCTGCCCCATGTGGACACAGGATGGCCACCACAAGATGGCCAGCAGGGGAGAACAGTTAGGAGGGCCCAGGCCTGCAGTGTAGGGAAGTTGGGGGATGACCAGGTCTGCAGTAAAGGGCAGTTGCGGGGGACTCAGGCCTCCAGGGGAGAACAGTTGGGGGACATCAGGCCTGCAGGGGAGGGCAGTTAGGGGCAAACAGGTTGGCAGGGAGCAGTTAGGCATCAATTAGACTGGCAGGGAGTGGTAAGCATTGATCAGGATGGCAAACAGAAGCAGTCAGTGGCAATCAGGAAGGCAGGCAGGAGAGCACTGGGAGCCAGCAGTCCTGGATTGTGAAAGGGATGTCTGACTAACATCCCTCAAGGGGTCGGAGATTGGAGAGGGTGCAGGCTAGGCTGAGGGACACACCCCCCAATGGACAAACTCTGTGCACCAGGCCTTAGTCACAAATAACAGGATAAACCTCACAAACAATTCTGAGTAGAATAATCCAAATGCCAAAGAACATATAATATATGATTATCTATATATATAAAGAGCCAAGGTCCTTAACATCCAAAATGACCAAACAGATGACCAAACACCAGAAGTCAGTCCTGCAGTCAGTGCTGGGTCACCACAGCAACTCACACTGACTGCCAAGGGGGCTGCAGATTAGGCTCAGAGAGAGGCCTAGAGAAAGAAGCAGGGTCTGATCCACAGCCTCTGTGGCAAACTATTGATCAGGCCTTGTCTCTTTCTCTCCAGGCTTTGCCAGAAGCATGGGGCTGCTGATCAGCTTGTCTCTCTGATCAGGCCCAGAGACAAGGCTGGAGATGCTGACTGGCATAGAAACCGACCAATGAAAACCAAATCTGGGTGAATTGCAAGGAGCCAATGGTTGCCTACAAGGCAGAGCTTCTGGCGCTAACTGGTATAGAAAGTAACCAATCAGACCTAATCTGGGTGAACTTCAAAGACAGAATCTAATGTGAGGACTGAGGAAGGGTTTTAAGGGCAACAGCTGTTTAGTATAAGGTGTAAGAAAGCAGTTCAATTTTTGAATGACCAGTTTGGCAGTATAGTACATATGGCTGACTCTCAGTCCAGATATAGGGATTATGTATTTTTGTCTGCCAACAGCATCTCCTCCTGCTGAAAAAGACCTCCCCCCTGATTTAGACAATCCTATCCTATATAATCTATCTATACTAATAAAAGGGTAATATGCTAATTAGACCAGGTCAACTGGCCATCTTCCAGACATCTGACTTCCTTCTGGACAATGCCATGGTGCTGAGGGCCAAGACAGAGGCAATTAAGGGAAAGATCAAGCCAGTAGTGGAGGGCCGTTAAGGCAACCAGGTTGGCAGGGGAGGACTGTTGTGGGCAAGATTAGGTTGGCAGAGTAGGGCCATTGGGGATGAGATTAGGCCAGCAGGGGAGGGCAGTTGGGGAAAATTTTAAGCTGTCATGCAGAGGGATTAGGGAGTATCAGGCAGGCAGGCAGATGCAGTTATGGGCAATCATCAAGGCAGGCACATGAGAAGTTAGGAGCCAGCAGTCCCAGAATGTGTGAGGGATGCCTAATTGCTGGCCCTAAATCAGAAGTAGGACATCCTCCAAGGGGTCCCCAGTTGGAAAGGATGCAGGCAGGGCTGTTGGAATGTCCCCTCATGCATAAATTTTATGCACCAGGGCACTAGCATTCAAATAAAGTCCCCAAATAAAGAAAATTGGTGTATGGCATTAGAAATCAGTAGAAGGGAAAAGGAAGGGGTAACCATTAGGGGTGGCCACAAATGTGGGGCTGTTTAAATGCTCATACTGTCCTACCTTTAGCTAAGAGTATTGTTTATGTTATGATAATTAATTGAACTTCACCCTATGTGTGTACTTTATTCTCTTCGTATACTTTTTCTTCTTTTTGAAATCCTCATCCAAGTATATATTTTATTTATTTGAGAGAGAAAGAGAGGGGGGGGGGGAGAGATGAGAGATAAACATCTGTTGGTTGACTCCCATACTCGGCCTGACCAGGAATTGAACCCTCTACCTTTTGGTGCATAGGACAATGTTCCAACCAACTGAGCCACCTAACCATGGCTAAATGACATTCTTGTATAAAAGTATTTATGCCAAAATTTAGAAAATAAGAGAAGAAAAGTCTAGAAAGAAAGGAAGAGTTGGTGATTACACTGCTTTTCTTGCAGGTTTGGGATGCTGACAATATTCTGTTTTATTGTTAATAGTGATTACAACAAGGTGTTCTTCATAAAGTTTGATAATTCATTAAGCACCACATTTAAGATTTATACCTCATGAGGACCTATGTTATATGGCAAGATAAAAAAAAGTTTTTAAAATTTCATGTTACCTGAAAACATGTCTTATATACTAATAAGTTTCCATGATGACATCTAAGTAAAATTCTTTATGGAAAGTACAGTCATAAAGACGTTACTCATCTTTAATCTAGAAAAAGGAAGTAAAATTGTCACAGTGTAGAGCATAACATCATTTAAGATGTTTTGGTGACTATTTTTCTCACATCAAAGCAGGAGATTCTCTGTACTCTCACTTTAAAAATAAAGTACTGTTGTTTCCTTGGGCTTTTGTTGACATATCCAAAATATCATTATCAAGGCCAATAACAAGGAGCTTTTTCTTTGTTTCCTTCCAGGAGTTTTATGGTTTCAGGTCTTACATTTAAGTAATTTGTTTCAAGTTATGCTTTGTGTAAGATAAGGGTCTTAAAAAAAGAGGTTAGCCTTTTTAGAACTGTAGTGGGAAGACATAGCAATGGAAGAAATGTGCCTAGATCTACTGTAAGACACTCTACCCTTTCCCATTCATATGCTCCCAATTTTATAAGTTCTCCTAAAGTCTCTAACAAAATGTGTTTTAAATTTCACCAAAATCTTCTTGAATGAGGCAGGTCCCTCCCATGCAGTCTTTGATAAGTATAACACCATTTAATTGGGGGAATAATGGGTGATGAAAAGTATCAACCTGCAAATGATCAGGAGCAAATAAGATTAATTCTCCATTTCCAACTAGAGGTGATGAGAAGGCAAATAGGAAGACAGTTAACACAGAGCTGACAGACATCTACTCTTTGCCAACAGTTTGTTTAAAAAATTAGAAGAATAAAAAATTTGGTTGTTTACTAGTACTGTTTTCAATATTTGCTCTTATGTTAGATATTACACTTCTAGCCATTTTCCACCAGCTTTTTGGGTTGCAAAGACTCACAAAATTACAAATATGTCTTTAAAGAAAGATATTTTCGAGTTAAAAAAAATGCAAAAGACTGATCCAGCTAGTGTGGCTCAGTGGTTGAGCAATGACCTGTGAACCAGGAGGTCAAGGTTTACTTCCAGTCAGGGCACATGCCTGGATTGTGGGCTTAGTTCCCAATGTGGGGCGTGCAGAAGATAGCTGATCTCTCATAATTAATGTTTCTCTCTCTCTGTTTCTCTCTCTCCCTTTATCTGAAATCAGTATTTTTTTTTTCAAAAGTAAAATACTGAACCTGAATGCTCATTTTTATCAAGAAGTTATAGGCACTTTTTAGAAGTGATGGAGGGGACAGATAAGGCTTTAAAAAATTCAGATTTGTTTCCTATAAGTATTTTAGTGTTATAGGTAGGTTACCAGAGTTCAAATTGATGTTAAGTTTAATTTGTTAATAGTTCAAATGAGTCGATTCTTCTCCCAGGAGGACATTTAATTTTCATTTTCTTTTTTTGATCTACTTGATATTTGGGGGTTTGCAAATAGGGTGATGTGAACTAAGAAAAGCAAAAAACGACATAGCTTATTTCTGTGACCTTTTCCCAAAAAAGCAACAAATCAGTTATTCTAACTACTGGAATGAAAATGAAAATTTTAAACAATTAAAAAATTGTTTAAAATTGGCATCACTATATTATGTTACTTGCACCAATAGAAATGCCTTCCTTCTGTTGAGGTGGCTGTTCCTTTCCCCTCCCTGTGGCCTTTATCTCCTGGTTGGAACATCATCTGTGCTTTGCCTGAATCAGTGCTTCTAGAGCAGCTATTCTTTTTTTTATGTATTTTATTGATTTTTTACAGAGAAGAAGGGAGAAGGATAGAGAGTTAGAAACATCGATGAGAGAGAGACATCGATCAGCTGCCTCTTGCATGCCCCCTACTGGAGGTGTGCCCGCAACCAAGGTACATGCCCTTGACCAGAATAGAACCTGGAACCTTTCAGTCCGCAGGCCAACCCTCTATCCACTGAGCCAAACCAGTTTTGACTAGAACAGCTATTCTTATTGATATCAGTAAATGATTATCGCCTCCCAAAAAAAAAGTCATAGGCACTCTGGAAAGTTTTCTGTTATATCTTTTTAAATTGGAAAACACTGATATTCTCAATAACAAATTATATTCAAAACTCCTCCGTAGTTTTGCATGTTATACAATGTTGATCCCAATTTGCAACTGGTATGAATGGATATAGACTATGAAACTGAAATAGAACCAAGGATAAAGACAGATTATCTTCCAATTAGCACAGATATTTACTATGGGCCTTCTGAGTATGGTGTGGTCACTTGGACCTGGTATCTGAGTGTCCTTTTGAGCCTAGAAGGAACAGGGAGGAAATAGTTAGTTGTTACAGTGGCTTAGAATGCAGATTTTATTTTATTTATTAAAGCCAAAGTCTGATCCTGAGGATATGGAGTAAGAAGTTCTCTATATACAAAATTTATTGGACATTTTTATGTTTTTATTTTTATTTTTTTTACTGTAACTCCAAGCTTTTGCCAAACCCCTTACTTTTAGAAGGCTCTCTATTGGGAAAGGGAGTTCTGGATGTCATGTCCATTCACTTTAACTGGAGAGTCTGCACAGTTTGCTAGTGTCAATGACAATTAGTGCCAATGAGAGGTGTGAAAAGTGTGGGAACCAGGTAACAGCTTGTTTAACATGAAATACCACCCTCTAATTAAGCATATTGTCCAATGATTTTCAAGGAGGTCTGTTTGTTCTAGAATCAGACAATATATACAGGTTGTCTTATAGTAAATGATGAAGTCAAATTAATGCTACAAAGATAAACAGTATATACCCAAACAACTGTGGTGGTCTAAAAGTCAAACACTTCAATATTGCTCCATCTAGGCCTTCAACAGGCATATGTGTGCACCTATACACAACTCAGAGTTTGCCAAGTTTAACAACCATACCATGAAAACCTCACCTAGTCTATTCTGAGTTTCTTCCTTTTCTACCCTGACTCTGTGACCACTATTTTCTAGAATAGATGGATTTAGACACTGGCAGTCAGAAGGCAGACACCTGAGGATGAACCCCAGTGCTTAAAAGCAAATCTGTATAATAAAAAATATTTTAAAATATTTTCTTTTCCTTAGTGAAAGAAAAATAAACCCAATTACAAATTGAGTTAAAATGGCTCAAACTCACAAAGGAATTCAAGACTATTCGACTTCATATCTAGATAAATATTGGGAATTGAATAAAGCTCATCTTAAATCCAATATAATAAAGAGCTAATATGCTAATAGACCTCCAGAATGACCAGTGGGTGAGGCCACAGGGCCACAAGGCCTAGAGGCAGCAGCAGGGCGGCAATTTGAACCCTTTATATGAATTTCATGCTTTTGGCTTCTAGTTTATCAGAAAAAGTTATTTTGTTAAAGCCTGGTTCAGTCCAAATATTATTAATTGTAGTGTAATAACTGTTATGGTGTCACATAGGTACTCTAATTATTAGGGTGCCCCCTAAAAGTTATAAATGTCTAATCACTATGTTGTATGCCTAAAACTGATGTAATATTGTGTGTCATTTGAAAGTAACTGTGTAGTAATAAAAGCCTTTGATAACCTCCCCATGCAGAAAGAGATCTTTAACAGAACCTCAGAGATTTTTAACAGATCTCTTACTGACACAGTTGGTAAGAGAAACAAATTAGACAGATTAAAGTGAAAGAGAACATATATAATTATTCAGCAGAAAAATATGTCTATTAACTTAAAAATAGCTTTATGGAAGAAATTAGAGAATTTGAAAAATAACTATTCACAATTCAAGTGACTCTTAGATAATTAAACAGATAATTTGCTTAGAAAAGCCAATGCCCTTTTCCAAAAGCTCAGCTCTCTAGCCACTGAGTCCTCAGTAGTTGTTTTCTGATCAGCTGGTTCTGCATTCTGTTCTGCACCCACAATGCTCTTCATATTTTCACATAAAGGCTGATCCTCATCTCCAACTTTGGGGTGATATTAACAACTAAGTGGAAATAAAAATAGGTGAAACATGTCCTATTTACACTTTCAACTGTGGCAAAATGTCTTCTCATGGAAAAAAATGGTCTATGACAATGTTCTTATGAAAGAACTAAATTAAGGGACAATTTACAATGTTGGTACACATCCCCACTGCAGATCAGAGGGTCAGTCATGTTCACCAGCTGCATGCCTTCCTTTGATCTTGGAACTCACAAGTCAATCTATGAGAGATTAAATGTAACAAATCTTAGCCCTACACAGGTGGTTTTTAAAAGTCAGTGATTGCTGAATAGAAACACTTATTTTTTTAAATGAAATGTATTTCTCACATCCCATTACCAATTTATTCAACTAGAAAAGAAACAAGGACAAATTACCTGAACTAAAAATCTGTATTATAATTTATCACTCTAGGACAAAGCATCATGAACAGCAAAAAATCTGAATGGTGACTTCTCATCTGTCTTTTGAACCTAGTGTTGCAGTCACAGTAAGATATTTGGGCCATCTTTGAAAATCTTATAAGCAACAATAATGTGTGGTGAGAAAAAACACACATGATTTTAAACAACAGAGATATGTATCAAATGTATTTCCAATAAAAGTTTGCATTTTTCTATGTTATGTTTAAAGTGCCTTCATTAAAATATAGACATTAAATTGTTATATATATATATATATATATATATATATATATGTGTGTGTATGTATATATATATATATATATATAACAATTTATATATATATATATATAAATTTGTTATATATATATGTATATATAACAATTTAATGCCTATATTAAATATTATATATATATTATATTTAATATGTGTGTCATATAAAGTCCTATTGCTGTTTGCACTTTGTTTCCTTGACATTACTACAACTTATAACCTACTATTCACAGAGGAAACTTTGACAAAATTCGGTATATGTTAGCAATAAGACAAAAAGAGAATCTCTGAAATGTAGCTTCCTTCAAATTGTCTAGGGATAAAAGATAAAGGGTATTCTAGGGAGAAGCCTCAGAGAATAACTGAGGCAGCAGGTACCTGAATTTCCACATAGCTTATCTCCCCTTCCCAAGTACAAACACAACTTCCCAAGGATCTAAAGTACCTGTTACATCCTGTCCACATGGATAAGTCATTTTAAATCACCCATATAGGAAACTTACAGAATGCCCTGTGGGAGGTCAAAGGGATCTGAGTGTCTATGAATGAAATTATAATGAATCTATACAATATAATAAACCAGAGCTAATACTGTAGAGGTATAATGCTAAATGTGTCCATTAAAGTAACCATATATAATAAAAAGGGGATATGCAAATTGACTATCACTCCAACACACAACATGGCCATCCCCATGTGAGTAAAAGATGGCCAACCCCTATACGGATATAAGATGGCCACTACAAGATGGCTGGCAGGGGAAGGCAGTTGGGGTGAACAGACCTGCAGGGAAGGGCAGTTGGGGGTGGCCAGGCCAGCAAGGGAGGGCAATTAGGGGCAATCAGGAAGCAGGGGAGCAGTTAGGCATTGATCAGTCTGCCAGGAAAGTGGTTAGGGGGTGATCAGACTGGCAAGCAGGCAAGTGATTGGGAGCCACCAATTCTAGATTGTGAGAGGGATGTCCAACTGCCCATTTAGGACCAATTCCACCAGGATTGGGACTAAACAGGCAGTCAGACATCCAGCAAGGGATCCCAGATTGGAGAGGGCACAGGCTGGACTGAGTGACACCTACCCTTAGTGCATGAATTTCATGTACCAGACCTCTAGTAAATAAATAAAAGTGCCACAGACTTCCCTCTTTAAAGGCTAGAGAAAAATTAAATTGTCAGATATCCTCCTTTGTATCAACTGGAACTGGGCTGTTACCCCTAGATGACAAAGTGGACCTGGTTGTTATGGTGATTATCATATAGATAAGTTAAGAACTTATTAGCTCTCCAAGTAATTAAAGGCACCACAGCCATTATTACAGCCATGGTCCCATGGTTAACAGTGATTAATGTGGACACCAAACCTACTGGGAACCTCGGTACTCAGACCTGCTCCTCTGGGAACCCATACTCCACACTAAAAGCAGAGATATCAGTCATTCAGGAATTTAGAGTCAACTGGCCATCCTAGGTGTTTGTTCTCCTTAGGCTGTGGGAATGGAAACTAAATAGAGAAAGAAAGAGTCAATTTAGTTCAGGATGATAATTTATCATGCCACAGTCTCCCCTGTAGAATATAAGACATATAAAAGTAAGGAGCTCATTCTCTTGTTTATTTTTTAGGATTCCCACTAATTGTAATTGTCTCTGGCTTGGAAAATTTCTCAATAAATATTTGTTAAACAGATAGTTATCCATGGATCCACACATTAACAAACATATAGTGATTTCCAAGTTTCTTTTAAGCAATAAAGACTAGCTATTTACCAACACTCAATCTAAAATTTTAAGATCTGTCTTCAAAATGACCTTTTCCCTGTTCACTGTATTTCTTCCTTGGTCAGCACAACCTGTTAGGGGAGAAAGGTTCTCTGTGGCTGTGTTCATGAAAGAATTAGTTTAGAGGTACAGCCTGAATCCAAACTTCCCCTGTAGAAAAACTCATCATGATTTTGATAATATGAAAATGAACTATGATACTGACACTCTTATAACTTCCATTGATAATATAGATTCCTTGTTGTGGATTCATGATAACAACCTATTTTAAAGTTGGTGACCATCTGCCTTAGCCACTGGAAATTCTGAATATACTTGAACTTGGCTTATCAATGCAATTTCTTATGCTATTTCTTTTCTAGACAAGTCAGAGTATGTAAATATAAATCTTGGTACTAGTAAGCCTTCTATGAACTCGATGATAGTTTTCTTTCTGCCCAGGTAACATGAGGAACCTTTTAAGAGGAATTGGATGGGTGGGCGTTACTGCTACCTGCCTTCCTGCTGATGCATGCCTCTCCCCACTTGGCCCACCATAGCTTCCTGGATTCATTTCAGTAAGACATACTAGTCATTCAGTAAATGTCTGTGGAAGTAATAACATCTCTTATCCTATCTAATAAAAGAGTAACGTGCAAATTGACCACACCTCTGCTATACTCACAAGCCATGCCCACCAGTCATAGCCACTAGCCAAACAGAGCGAGTACGTGAATTAAGTCAAACAAGATGGCTATGGCCACAGAGAAAGCAGGAGGGAGACTTGGGTTGTCCTTGATGATGGAGGAAGCCAAGCTTTCCACACACCCTGGCCTGTGCTTAAGGCAACCAAGTTTCAATGTCTGTGTGAGCAGAAGGCTTGACTCCATTCCAGGCTACAAAGTTTCAAATGTAGAAGATAAATAAATCCCAGATACCAGGGCCTCCACTTGGGTTACTGGGGCATGTGGATGGCCTGCAAACCACCACAAACCCCTCACCCAGGCCACCCCACACCCCAAGGGCACACCTGCCCTGACCAGAACACCCCTCATGGCAAACCAGGTGACCCTCACCCATGCACCAGGCCTCTATCCTATCTAATAAAAGAGTAATATGCAGATCAAACATCACTCCAAGACAAAAGATTACTGCCCCCATGTGTTCACAAGATCCTGCCCCCATGTGAACACAAGATGGCCACCACAAGATGGACAGCAGGGGCAGAGACCAGGCCTGCAAGAAAGGGCAGTTGGGAGTGATCAAACCTTCAGGGGAGGGCAGTTAGGAGCAAACAGGCTGGCAGGGGAGCAATTAAGCATCAATCAGGCTGGCAAGAGAGTGGTTAGGGGGTGATTAGGCTGGCAGGCAGGTAAGCAGTTGGGAGCCAGTAGTCCTGGATTGTGAGAGGCCTAAATGGGCAATTGGACATCCCTCAAGGGGTCCCAGATTGGAGAGGGAGCAGGCTGGGCTGAAGGACACCCCCCCCCTTTATGCACAAATGTTGTGCACCGGGCCTCTAGTTACAATAATAATAGCCACCACTAATGTTCATAATACAACTTGCCAAAATCTATTTACTTTTCTTTTTTAATTAAATATTTATTATTCATATTATAACATTTATTTCTCCTTTTTCCCCTCCATAGATTCCCTCCACCTGCCTCCCAACCC
The DNA here is from genome assembly GCA_004026805.1 of Lasiurus borealis. NCBI lineage: Eukaryota > Metazoa > Chordata > Mammalia > Chiroptera > Vespertilionidae > Lasiurus > Lasiurus borealis. The sequence continues at coordinate 455,220 of PVJN01000005.1, forward strand.
TCCCTTTACCCTTATCTCCCTCCCATTGATCTCATCCATAAGTGTGTGATTTTTGTCCAATCTCTCCCTGTACACCCCTCACCCCTTTCCACCTAAGAATTATCAGTCCACTCCCTTTCTGTGCTCCTGATTCTATTATATTCACCAGTTTATTCTGTTGATCAAATTTTTAATTCACTTAATTTTTAGATTCACTTGTTGATAGATATGTATTTGTTGTTCATAATTTTTTATCTTTACCTTTTTCTTCTTCCTCTTCTAAAAGAATAGCTTTCAGCATTTCATATAATACTGGTTTGGAGTTGATGAACTCCTTTAGCTTTTTCTTATCTGTAAAGCTCTTTATCTGCCCTTCAATTCTGAATGATAGCTCTGCTGGACAGAGTATCCTTGGTTGTAGGTTCTTGCTATTCATCATGTTGAATATTTCTTGCCATTCCCATCTGGCCTGCATCATTCTGTTGAGAAATCAGCTGACAGTCGTGTGGGTGCTCCCTTTTGGTAATTAACTGTTTTTCTCTTGCTGCTTTTAATATTCTCTCTTTGTCTTTTGCTCTTGGTATTTTAATTATGATGTGTCTTGGTGTAGTCCTCTTTGGATTCCTTTTATATGGGGTTCTGTGTGCTTCCTGGATTTTTAAGTCTATTTCTTTTACCAGATGTGGGAAGTTTTCAGTCATTATTTCTTTGAGTAGGTTTTCAGATCTTGCTCTCTCTCTTCTTCTGGCACTCCCACAATTCTGATGTTGGTATGCTTGAAGCTGTCTCAGAGGCTCCTTACATTATCTTCACATTTTTGGATTATTTTTTCTTCTTGTTTTTCCAGTTGAGTGTTTTCTGATTCTTTATATTTCAAATTTTGACTTGATTCTTGCCTTCCTCTAGTCTGCTGTTAGGTTTCTGTATAATATTTTTTTTTTATTTTAGTCAGTGTATTTTTAATTTCTAGTTAGTCCTTTTTCATCTCTAGTTGACCCTTTTTCATCTCTAGTTGGTCCTTTTTCATCTCCTTTTGGGTCTCACTAACTTTATCCAACTTTTCTAGGATATTCTTGAAAAACCTTATAAGTGTGGTTTTGAACTCTATATTCGGTTGTTTGTTTTCCTCCATTTCTCTTGTTTGTGATCTCTTTCCTTGTCTCGGCATTTTCAGTATGCAGGGAGAACTTCTGTGTTGGATTCAGCCTTATGATACCAGACTTGCAAAACTGCAAAAGCCTCTCTGTTGAGCTTGGGATGGATGGAGTCTCAGGGCTTAAGGGACCACCTTGGCTTCCAGTCGGCCCCGCCCTCCACAACCCCTGAGTCTCACATGACTGGATAATCGCTGGAGCGGTCCCTGTGTGCGCACGCTCTCTTGCAGTGCTTCTAGACTGCTGCCTCTGCGCTCCAGGACCATATGATTCTGGGTCCCCAGGACTTTGCCCGAATCTGGGGTTTAGTGGAGTTAGAAGTGATGCAGTTGAGATGCTTTGTCTCCCACCCTCTTGTGAAAGCCAGCAGCACAATCAAGAGTAGGTCTTCTGCCCACAATGAATGCCGCCTGACTTCTGCCCTCCTGCCACTCCCCCAAATTTCCATGCACTTCTCTCTTTTCACAGACCAAACTCCCCACGTATGAATTTCGGCTGGATCTGGGGTTTAGTGTTGTACGATAAGGGATTCAATGGCGTTCAGAGTCTCCGTTTCCCTCCTACCTACCAGAGAAAGCCAGCCAGGTATTCTGTCACCCGCTCTCTCCACACACACATCTCTGTACCTCAGCTTTTTGCAGCTCCTCTGGGTCTCTGTGAGCCCCTCTCTTTCCTTCTAGTTGTAGAATTTCCACTCAGTCAGCTTTCCTGTGTTTCTGGGTAATGTCCATTCTGTCTTTTAGTTATAGTTTTGAAATTTTTGTGTGAGGCAGCAGTGTAGGTGTTTACCTATGCTCCCATCTTGGTTACCTCTCGCCAAATCTATTTCAAGTGTTTTCCATATGCTATTTCCCTCAGTCCTCTCAAAAACCAATGTCAACAAATGATTGCCCAAAGAGCATACTCTTTTTTACTCATTCCTATTGCTTTGAATGTGGGTTCTTGTTCTAGTCAAGGACATTTACCACTTTTGAGGTGTATAGGAAAGTACATTTATTTCCTGTTAGATTGATGAAAAGCTCAGCTATTGACTTTCCCGGCCTCCCTTGCCACATTGGTATGCCAGGTACTCCATGCAGCACACATTTCACAGATATTAAATGGGAGACTAGTGACAGAATAACAAGTGCCAAAAGAATCATCCCAGGTGGAGTGGCAGTTACAATCAGCTTAATTGCACACTGTCTCCTTGTAGCAGGCTATTCCTCTGGCCCTCTGCAGTGGTGGGGTTGGTGTCCTAAATAGGAATCCTAAACAGGTTGACTTTGTGTTTCCTGTGGCTCTACCCCAATGGTGTGAAATCGGTGCTTTAGGTTCTGAGTGATTTCCCAGCTATATGACACTATCTAATGAATTATCTTTAATCAGCCTCAATATTTTCTGTTTCTTGCAAATACACTCTCTTATTACCTTAGCTCAACAGAGATATTTGAAATTAATATGTGATTACTATAATTAGTTAATTTGATACTTTATTGGGTGTATGTTGTGCTGAGCCTGGTGAGAGTAGGATACTGATTACCCAGTTCTTTGGGTCTGGATTGAGCTGTAGATGAGTTGACTTGTTGATTGTTAACCTTTGGTTGTATAGAAATACAATATATGCACTACAAAGAGGAATAAAATATTCCAAGATACACTGGGCAGTGGGGGCAGGAGAAGACTATGTTCTCCAGTTTTCTGGGAAGCTGAATTGCAGTAGGAAACAACTGCCTGGTATAGTTTTGGCTTCAGAGTGAGGATGAGGTCCCAGGCTGTCTGTTGAGAGAGTTTAATGGCCTTCTTTTTGTTTGAGTGGAGCAGATTGAGAAAGGCTTAGCCGAGGCCATAGAGGCCAGTGATTCTACCTTAGGGTATCCCATGATCATTCTAAGATGCAACCAGATTGCAGTTGTTTGAATGAAGGTTTGTCATTGTTTGGAAGCTCTGCCTCTGAGTGGGCTCCCCTGTGTGTTACCAGTGAATTCCCACTTAACACTGTCTTCACTCAAAAAGACAGAACCCACATGTAACACAGCTGTGAATGTGTAAGACATTTACCACTAAGTGTACAAATGAGCCTGTGCATGACAGCAGCCACGGTAGAGCCTGGAGGACAGAGCTTCGCCAGCTTAAGATATTTAGTTTTGTGTTTTTCAGACAATGCTGATGAAATAAAAAGCCTTGCAGATAGGAGTTTCAGATTTCAAGCCTAAGATTACATTCCTAAGGGTACCTGGGACATTTATGAAAAGAATGACTAAATCCGGTGGTAAGTCAGGAAGTTTAGTCTGATGGTGGCCTTTAAGTAAACCTGGGAACAAAATCACTCAAGTTCCTTTTAAGCAACATAAAGAATTACCTGTGAGTTACTCTGGCAATGTGCTATGCTTAGGTAATTGGTCTTGCTTAAACACATTGGCTTACCCTAAGAAGTGAGGCATGAGTCCACCAATTCCTTGTCATCTCCTAAAGTATGTTGGGATTTCTGCTACTACCTACCCCATCTTCCATCAAATTTCTACACTAAAGATAAAGGCAACAGGAACTGCTCCCCCAAACTTACAGCTCAACTCTCAGGCCCTTCCCTTTCTGTTTAAAATAATATATTTTTTTGATCTCAGAAAGGAAGGGAGAGAGAGATAGAAACATCAATGATGAGAGAGAATCATTGATAGACTGCCTCCTCGCCTGCCCTCCAACCCACCCTACTAGGGATTGGGCCTGCAACCAGGGCATGTGCCCTCAATTGGAATGGAACCTGGGACCCTTCTGTCTGCAGGCTAACCCTCTATCCACTGAGCCCAACCAATTAGGGATCAGAGTCTTCCCTTTCAATCCTCTTCCAAGTTTTTTTTTCCCCTCATTCAGAAATTTCACCTATTTTTTTTTCTGTGGGAAAGAAAACCTTTCTGCTACTATTCTGTATTTCTCTAAACTTTGTTTTAAAAAACAAAGTTTATTAAACTTTATTTTGGAAGTCCAGGCCAAACTTATTGGAAATAAATGTGTGTGTGTTTTAATATTGCAGATGTATAGTTCTTGCTATCAAAATCCAAACTGAATTTAGAATCCAGAGCCAATAGTTTCACATGGTTTTTTAATTGGGTTCCTTTGGAATTAGCTGCTCTCTGGGGCAATAAGGCTTCACCAATATTAATTATTAATGGTCTAAGAACTGCAAAAAGAATGCATTTGTTATGAAGGAAAACTAGGTTGTGTTTTAATTCAGAATATTATATTGCTATAATAAAAATGTAAACACTATATCAAAAATGTTCATTCTTTTCTTATGCGATGAAGAAACTTTAACCCATGGAAAGAAAAAGAGAAGTGATAAAGTGGATGAAAGAAGTAACACTCTAACTATATCTATTCTAATAAGCAATAGCATGAAAGGTGTAAGACATCCCCAACTAAAGGCTTAGTCAATTGGATATATTTTCTTCCCATCACTTCCATCAAATAACTGGTTCTATGATCCATAGGTTCCAGGCCTGATGTGCAAGTGCTCTTTAAAAAAGAGGCACAGAAGGGGGCCTATAGATCTAAATATCAATGACAAAGTCATACTAGTCTTTCTCCACTGTGTCTGATTTTAATAAATTAAGCTATAATCCTACTTTGTATTTAGGGTGAGAAAGAAGGAAATGTCAAGAAGGTTACATACCTATTTGATAGCATAGAGACCTTTAAAACATACATTCACACACATGTAATAACATAACTAATGGGCAATTCATTTTTTACCTTTTCCCCTGATAGCAGAGCTTAAAAAATAATGTTCTTGCACAAGGTCCAATTGTCTACTCTTCTCATTTCTGCATAATTCCATAAATGAGTCTGTTATGGAGCAATTTCTGTTTGTGGAAATGTGATTCAAGTAAACAGAACTCCAGTTATGCTTCACTAATAACTACTGAAATCTAAGCCAATAAATTAACCTTTTGACCTTACTATTCGGCATTGAAAATCTTTTCTACAAATATGATTAGTAAAGTTAATTTCATAATTTCACACTAGTTTAAACCTCATATAGTCAGAATGGATGAGCAAAACCAATTTAAAAGCCAGGATTTGTAAACACTGTACATTTTGCTCTATAACTGTTATGAAGAAGATGGGCTCTTTCTGTGTTTGAAACCTTCCAAACAAGTGTGTCTGTTTCACCCATGGACCATATGAGCCAGAAGCCTTTGCTTTCATAGTTAAAGGCTTTCCTGTAGCAATTTGTAAATGCATGTTTCAATCAAGATGATCTGCAGCCTTCAGCTATTCAAAAGAAAATATGGCTTGGCCTCTTTAAGGTTTGAAAAAGTCTCATCTTAAAATATAGACTCGTGCAAGTAAACTGTCTGAACTTAGAAAACTCCATAACCTCCTAACAGAGGAATGGCAAAAGTATCTTTCACTGGGTTGGCATTGGAAGTTTATGTGCATAATATAAGAATATGCCTATTATGGCACTTTAAAAGTAAGCATCCTCTGTACCTCTAAGGTGTTCTTAAATAAAGGAATCTTTATGCAATCTTTTTAAAGGATTGTTATTGTCTGTTCACAAAGCTGCAACCTGGACTTCAAGTCTGCAAAATGGCTAACCCCACTTTCCAGACATTCAAGTACTCTTACCTGTACAGGTGCTGACCTATACCTGTCGTCATTATTGCAAGTACATGGCTCACAGTTTGGCATCTCAGAATCTTTTTTTTTTCAATTTCACATCTTTATTTTGGAATGTACTTTCTATCCTAGCCATAGTAACTATCCCCAGCATCTAGTAAAAGGCCAGGCAAATAGTCAAATTGCAGCAAATAGCAATGAAATGAAACATATTACTAACAGTTATGTTTTTATTATACCTACATCTTGATTTTACTTGATATCTAGGTTCTAGAAGATAAAAATGCTTCAATCCCTTCTGAAGTAGAGTTGTGAAGAAAATAATGGTTAAATAAACACAGATCTTTATCTGGGTTGAGTCTAAAATATGTTTCTAAATTACAGGTCTATGTCCTGATTATAATATATACTAGAAGACTGGTGCACAAAATTGGTGCACAGGAGGAGGGGGATGTCCCTCAGCCCACCCTGCAACTTCTCCAATCTGAGAGCCCTAGAGGGATGTCAGACTGCCTGATTAGGCTCAATCCTGGTTGGGATTGGGTTTAAATAGGCCATCAGACATCTCTCTCACAATCCAGGACTACTGGCTCCCAACCGCTCGCCTGCCTGCCTGCCTTATTGCTCCTAACTGCTTCTGCCTGCTAGCCTGATCACACCCTAACCACTCCTGTCCAGCCTGATCAACACCTAACTGTTCCCCTGCTGGGTCAATTGCCAGCCTGATAGCCCCCAACTGCCCTCCTTTGTATGTCTGGTCTCTCCCAACTGCCCTCCCCTGCTAACCATCTTGTGGAGACCACCTTGTGACCACATGGGTGCTCCCATCTTGTGTGTTGGTGTGATGGTCAATTTGCATATTACCTCTTTATTATATAGATTCTCTAATTCTTCCCTTTTTAATTTTGAGCTTTTTTATTATAATATCCTTCCAAGCCAATGTGTAAGCTACAGAAACAATCAGTGCTCTTGCTCTGTACCTTGTTCTGTGAAATTCTATGTAATTAATAAGATTAGCAGGAGTATGATCTTCTTTCTTTGTGGAAGATTAATCCCATTGAACATTTAGACAGCAAGTCTCAAACAGAATGGCTAGAGAAACTGCCACAGAAAGAACATCCCACCTTTTCTGATAATGTGCTTTCTGGGTTCATATTGAGCCTCTCAGACTATAAACACTAATATAAAAGTTAAAATGGACACACATCCTGTTTCCCAGGTTCCTTGCTCCTGAAGAGCAGACATATGGACCAGCTTTGGGTGACCAAATGCACTTGCCTAGACCTTTTTCAGAACCTAGTGAACTACGGGAGACAGAATAATATGAGATATAATTTTTCCTCCTGGTGCAGATTGTGGCAGAGAGAACACAGTTCTGAGCTGATTCTTGGTCATAGAAGAGGCATTGTTCCCTTCGGTGAGCAACTCTCTGTGTTGTGAATCTGAGCAGCAGTTCTAGAAGCTCATCCTAGAGTCCTTTTCTTCAGGCATTCCCACATATCTCACATCCATTTCTGCTTTCTCTATCCTAGATGTTCTCTCCTATACCCAAGAAATGTAATCACTGTAATAATTGACAGCAGAAATGTTTTCATGTAAGATGCTCCTAGAAACTATAACCTGGGATTGAGTCACTGATATACAGGGTGCAGAGTCAGTGGGGTGTAGCTACACTTAAAGGGTAGATGGTTAGAGACTCATGTAACATAATTGTGAAACAGTTACCACTCCTATTCACCTGAATTGAAATGCCAATGGCTGATGATATTTTGATAGAAAAATAGATTTCTCATAGAGTCTTATGAAGGACTTGAAGAAAAGCACCATCATAGTGGGTTTAACTCTTCTCAATGAACTAGATAGATTAAATAAAGAAATATTTAAGATACAAAGGTTTTAATTCTCAGATGACCACACTGTAGAAAACCATCAAGCATCAATGATTATTTCTTGTCTCTTTCAGCTGTGAAGCTGACTAAGTCTTGAAAAATATTGTTCCACCTGCTATCATAACTTGGTTTCAAACTCTATAAGTCTCTTACAAGAAAGTTAAGGCAATGATTGGTGAAGTGTCTTGTCCTTAAAATTAGAAATAAAGCAATTTGGAGAATGTCAAACCCCTACCTCACAGAACATACCATATCATGAGTGGTGATTCTTTCAGTTTGGGAGGACAGCACTGATTTCTGTGAGAACCCTGTAAATAACATATCTGAGGAACTACAGTCATCTTAAAAGACAATGTTAATTCTCATAGTCATCCACACCCATAACCAGACTTCAGGTCCAGCATGCAAAGAGAAAAAAGATTAAGTTTAACTAATGAAGAGAAGGTTTATACATAAAACACATGGGAAGAATGTGCATGGGAAAGGGTCTTGGAGAGAAGAAGAAGAATTTATGTCAAGCTGAATTAATACCATGAGTCTCACTTTTAATAAGTTTGTTTTAATAAACTCTCAAGCACTTGAAATTGTTTGTTTAGTTGAAATCTAAAACCAAGGGGCACTAATTTTAAATAAAATGTATTCCAAATGATTTGATCACAAAAATGTTGGAATAGATTTATTATATGTAACCTACTCATTCAGCCCTTATCTCTATCTTCAGCAGACACACATAACACTCTCTTAACCATGGGTATTAGTTTCTAAGCACTTTAATAACAAAATGCCACACATCGGGTGTCTGAAAACAACAGAAATGAGTTCATCTTCAGATATGGAACCCAAAGTCTTCAGTCAATAAGCTAGAAGGGTCATGCTCCCCCTGAAACCTTGGATAGAATATCATCTCTTGCCTCTTCCAGTATCTGGATGCTCCAGGCATCCCTTGGCTTGTACAGCATCACTCTACTCTCTGCTGCACATGTGTCTCTCTGTTGAGCTCGCGCGCGCGTGCATGTGTGTGTGTGTGTGTGTGTGTGTGTGTGTGTGTGTGTAGGGTCTAAACTTCTGTAGTTCACGAGTCCCTTAGGAGCCCTGATTGTCCATGATGCTGGAATAAGAATTTGTTGCTTTCTTGTATATATATATTTTAGCTTATTAACCTCATCCAATTTATTTCCTGGACAGAAGTAATTTGCTGGTAAAATTTAATGTTGCATCTATATTGTTAACCACTACTCTTGATCCTAGGGTTATATATTCAACAGCCTACCAATATTTCTATATGAATAAACATAAAATTTTGATTTTATATATTTTCATATTAAAGATAACATTTAAAGAGTTTTTATAGTCTTTTCTATTTGTCCAGGAAAGCTTTTTAAACCAAGAATATCCCCCATCAGTAACTCTACATCATTCTCCTTTGTGCATGCCATATGCTTCATTGGTTATCTAGTTTCTTTACCACTCAATATTAAAAATAAATAAATAAATAAATAAATAAATTCTCAGGACTTACATAAAAGCAGCAGCTCTCCTGTCTTATTAATAGCCTGCTGTTTGGTCTTTTTGTTTAGTCTTTTTCCTCTTTTCAATTTATTCTCTAGTTTACATTTTAATACAGAGTAAAAAATAGTCAATAAGATAATTTACATGATCTGACTCCATTGGATTTTGACCTCATGTACAATTGTCCATATTATTCACATCACTGTAACTTACTGGTAGCTTTGTAAATGCTTGAATACCTCAAGCAGTCCCCATCCACTCCCTGTACTCTTTTCCAGGGCATCTATATCTGCATAGCTGGTTTTCTCATTTTCTTCATGTTCTGAATCAAATGCTATTGTCCACTGATGCATTTACTTGTGACAATATTTTAATGAATACTACAAGGGCACATTCCATCCTTCTTTCTTGATTTATACATTCTTCTAAGCACAAAAAAAAAAAAACATGTTCGGTGCATACAATGTGTATGTGAGCTATGAATTTCTCTTAGCAAGAACTTTCTGTTTAAATATCTAAAACTTGTATTCTGTTGCCTATCATGAAAAATACTGTCCATTAGATAGGGTTATGGTATGTGACCAACCATGACAGGGACATAGATTAGTGCAATCAGAGTGTGGCAGTCATGACCTCATTCAGCACATAATGGATTTAACTATGGATGAGTATCGTCATGCCTAAAATGTCATTAAGTTTTACAGCAGAAGGCAAAAGAAAGGTCTTAAAATATTCCAAAATGGGCATTTCAACAATATCTTTAAGGATGACAACACTATTGTAATGAATATAGTATGCCTCATGGTTATCACTCAAGAGAAAATACTACTTGGACTTTAAAATTCTGATATATTTGTTTAAAGTATTTTACATTGCTTATTCTCAGTTATATATAAAACACAGTTATTTCAAGCAAGAAGCAAAAATATACGTCTCATGAAGAATTTCCTTATATTTGACAATGAAGAATTATGGAATTAGTGGCTTTGGTTGCCTTATGTTAGTAAGCAAAAAATGATGACTACAGAGTATTTGTATTCAAAGATTTATACAACTGACTATGGTATCATAAAAATCTAAACTAGTTCATTAGAAATGCACAGCCCCATTCTCTTTATAGAAATACATTTTCATTTAATCTAAGAGAGTTCACATTTTTACATGTTTTATGCCAAAGAAGAACGTGATTGCTCTTCAGTGTATAGAGCTAACATGCTGACACCTGAAGTCACACATAATGCTTATGTTTTGCCTGTTCATTGTTCTTTGGATAAAAATATTGAGTTCAGGCCTAGTGATATTGGACTAAATTCCTTAAAATCAGAAATGGACTATCCTAGAATGTCCAGCTTTCCTGGACAAATAGACTCCCTAATTTATCCATTAAGTTAAACCTACTAGAAATGTAACTCATTTGCCTGAAAGAAAAATAGATTGGTTGAAATCTAAGACCAACAGACTCTACTAGCAAAAAAGGATCATGTCTAGAAAACCTTTAACAACTATCTGGCTTCATTTTCAGTGGCCTGTATTGTAATAACAAGCTGACAAATCTGGTCAGTGTGCTCTAACAGAAGACTTCTTACAAATTCCCTCTGCAAATAACTAACATTAAACACTCACTTTAATTATAGGTAAAGATGTATGCAATATATATGAAATGTAAAATGTTAATAATAAGATATAATTAGTAATTATAACCTTTACAAAGATTGGACAAAAATCATTGTTTGTTGGACCCACAAAAACACACTGTATGGAGAACATAGGAATAGCATATGTGGGTGTCAGGAAATTGGTAGGAGTTGAGAAAAGAGGAGCCTCCTGTATTCATGGAGAATGGCAATTGCTAGGACACACTGCAAACATCATCTCATAAAACTCTCAATACAAATAATAAAAACAAGAAATATCATGTCATTCTACAAATTAGATAAATGAAAATCTGGACAAATACATTTTCAAGTGTATTGGAGCTCTTCAATCTTCATCCACACAACACTACTTCTTGTTAAAATATCAATTTACAGGGTAGGTGGTTTTTATCTCAAGAGTAAAAGCTTTAGCTTAATTATCAGCACCTTACCATGGCTTCATTGTCAAAAGAAAATGGGGAATCGCTATGATTTAATTTAAAATAAACACAATTATCATGTATTTCTTCCCCCAAAAAGAAAAGTACTTAATATTCTACTTCCTAAATAATTCACTAGTAAGTTCTTATTCTATGTTACTATGGATTAGATTTCCTCTAATAATTGTATAGATACTATTGACTTGGATTATATTTCTTTATTTATTTATTATTTTCTCATTACATTTACTGTTACCATAAACAGAAATTTTATTTTGTGTATTTTGCCAATGGAATAAGAAATATAAGGTGAAAAATGTATTCTGAGTATTAAGTTCTCCAATGCTTCACTATGGCTGAGAAACCACTATTGGTTACTCCATGGTAATTTGCTTAAAGCTTGTAGATAGAGCACTGTGCTAGACAGAGTCCCTCCAGCTTGCTTATTTCCATGTAATTAAATATTAATATTTTAGCTCTGCTCAAGTGACATGAACTTTTAAAATGGAAATATTCCTTCATCTATGTTTCAAAAAAATTAAAACCATGTACATATAAGGATTTGAGTCTTGCATAAAAATCATTGGATTCTGATAAACTTCTTTGACACTGAATTCTATTTGTTTACATGAATGCCCACTCTAGTTCTGCTCCCTAGCTCTCTGAGAAGACTTGTATTTTAATATATGTACTGGCTCCATTATGTTAAAGCTTCTATTTACTTACATTTATTGTCTCCTGCTTTTGAATGCAAGTCCCTTTGAGTGAAGATTATTTTACATATCTGTGTCACTAACATTTAGTCAAATACCTTGTAGTCACATTGTGAGCACTCAAAAACTGTGTTACAAGAATGATTAAATGGATGAATGAATGTTTATAATACTGGAAATTAGCATTTTGTATAAAAAAAATGACCTAGAAAAGCATAGTCATTGATGCTAAATACATGGGACATTAAGCCACAACTATTATGTTAGTGACATGAATTAACTGTGACTTTGGATTTACTGCTGCTTTCCTTTTGCAACTCAGTCTTACTGGACCCTTAAGCTGCCTTCATTTTTCTTGTAAAGGCAAGAGAAATTCTGGAAGTTGTATTCTTCATCACTTATATCTTAGTAAAATGAATGTTCTGAGTCCTCTCTCCTGGTTGCCTACCACAAAGGGAAATTCGCTTCTTTTCAGCCTATTTAGTGCCCTGCACTAATCCCAAATCTATGAATTTAAAGGAAAGTTCTACTCACTCCACTCCTAAATGAAAGGGTAGGATTTCAAGGGTTTAGGACAGTGGTTCTCAACCTGTGAGTCGCGACCCCTTTGGGGGTCGAACAACACTTTCACAGGGGTCGCCTAAGACCATTGGAAAACACAGATATGAATCATAACAGTTGCAAAATTACAGTTATGAAGTAGCAACAAAAATAATTTTATGGTTGGGGGTCACCACAACATGAGGAACTGTATTAAAGGGTTGTGGCATTAGAAAGGTTGAGAACCACTGATTTAGGAGGATCCTGAAGTGTTCTGATAGAGCATCTTCCCCAAGTCTCAATGTTTCATGGGCAGTGACTCAGCATCCAGGCATGCCCAACCCGGCTCTGGCAATTTGTCAAACAACAGTCAGACAAGTTCTCCATGCAAAGGCAGATTAAGAATATATTATGCAAATAACATATTAAAATAATCTTATTTTTACTCTTGGCTTGAATTAGGGTTTCTTGTAATTGAGCATGTCTTAGCTCTTCTCTTTTTGTTCTCAGATAGGATTTCTACTCTGTTTATCTCACATTGATACTTACTACCTCTTCCCCTTAAGGGTTTCATTAGTTGGCCACTTGCTGTAATTTGAGTAATATTATATTATAAATCCTAGAAAATAATTTTATCATATTTTATGTTTATTCCATATACAGATAAACAAGGTAGAGATTTTGTTAAGAAAGTGGTATCCTAGGATGAAAGTACAGTTCAGATCAATGAGCTCAACAACACTTTTATATCTTGAAATTGAGTTTCCTGCGGAGTAGTTTTCCATCAGTTTTGTGCATCAGCATAAAGCTTGAAAATTTCTGCAGTGTTTCAAACTCTGATAATAAAGTTTTATCATTTTGGGAACTAAGTCACTCATTGATCATATTTGGAAAACAAATCAAGCCATGAACAGACATACAGAAAATTACCTAGCCCTCACCTGTTTGACTCAGTAGATAAAGCATTAGTCTGTGGACCAAAAGGGTTCCATTCTGGTCAAGGGCACATACCAAGGTTGCAGCTCCTCCCAGCCTGGGCCCTGGTCAGGGCATGAGCAGGAGGCAACCAATCTATGTGTTTAACACACATCAATGTTTCTCTATGTCTTTCACTTTCTCTTCCACTCTCCCTAAAAATAAATGGAAATATATCCTCGCGTGAGAATTAACAAAACAAAAAAGAAATTATCCATTGTGAATGATTTCTGAGGCCTGAGCATGTACTCAAATTTATATTTAAAACAACTTACATCACTTTAAAATGGTCACATACTTTAAATATTTTATGTTACATATATAATATTTATTGTCTATTTTTAAATAAAATCTTAGCTTTAAAATTATATTACATGCAAGTCACTGCACTAATTGCTTTATATATTTGGTAGGGTATTCTGTGTATGTGTGTGTGTGTCTGTGTCCATATGCACACGTGTGAAGTTTATCAACAAAGCTTAATCCTGTAGAATTACTACATGGAATATGATTTAGCAATTCATGGTGGAGGGAACCGTGGAGACACTTTCATCATAGGAAATACAGGAGATGCGATGAAAAAAGATGATCATAATGGGATAATAGAAAAATTCTTCCTTCTACTCAATACAGCAAGGAGAGACATGGAAAAGTGGGCAAGTGTTGGGTACCAAAAGACAAAGAGAACAAGTAACTAACAAGGACTCACAAAGAGGTAATCGAGGAAAGACAGAATACAAATAGCCTACCATGAAAGATTTACAACCGCTGAGACCCAGAGCCAAAAGTGAGAAGACAAAATCAATAGAAGGTTTCCTAATGCCAATAAATAATCCATGCATTGACCCTCTGGTTGACACAGTATGTTTGGAAGAAACTATTGAAACCTAATACTAGTATAAACTGTATGCATTCTTACTCCCCATATGTGTTTGCTAGTAAAATCGTTAAATAATAGAAAGGGCCTCTCTCTCCTGAGATATCAGCATAAAATTGATGCAAAAATCATCTCATTCCCCATTGTTGACAATATAAAGAACTGAGCTTTTTATTACACAGATGAGAACATTGAAACTGTTAATTAGAACAGAAAATTGAACTCAAATCTCATTGGTTTGAAGACATGCTTTTCAAAAGTGATACTTTCTGTTTAATTTTTTGACTATGCATGTATTTTCCTTCACCACACTGAGCTTTATGAAAACAGGAGTAGCTTTATGGGACTAAAATAAATGAACACAGACGTAGTGGCTTAAAACAAGAGAATATTATTATCTAGTAATTCTTGAGGCCAAAAGTTAAAATCAAGGTGTCGGAGAGAGTCCTTCCTTGGCTTTCCCAGATCTTGCTGACCAGATGGACCTTGGTATGGGTATATGATTCCAGTTTCTACTTCTTTCTCTGTATTGCCTCATCACCCATCTGTCTGTCTTAACTCTTCTTTCTGTGCAACTCTCCCCTTATCTTTCCCTTACGCAGACACTATGCTCTGCCAATCTTGTATGGCTTCACCTGGAGATACTTCCTTTAGTTACATCTTCAAAGACCTTTTCCAGATATGGTTCCACACAGATTCCAGGAGTTAGAAAGTGGGTGTATATTTCTGAGGTACCATCTTTCAGGCTATGATGCAGTCACTAGGTAATATGGGTACAGATGTAAGGGACCATTACAAACTCTCACATTGTCACTGAAATGATAACACACTAGAGGCCTGGTGAACAAAATTTGTGCACAGAGGTGGGGGATCCTTCAGCTCAGCCTGCAGCCTCTCTCAATCCAGGACCTCTTGGGGCAATCAGACATCCTTCTCCCAATCCAGAACCTCTGGTTCCTAACTGCTCTTCTACCTGCCTACCTGCCTGATTGCCTCTAACCACTGTGCCTGCCTGCCTGGTCGCCCCTAACCACTTGCATGCCTGCCAGATCATCCCTAACCAATCTGCCTGCCTGTTTGTTTGCCCCTAACCATTCGTCTTTCTGTCTGATCGCCTCTAACCACTTCTTTCTTGGCCCCCGCCACCACAGCTTCATCCAGAAGGATGTCCAGAATGATGTCCAGAAGGTCATTTGGCTGTCCAATCTAATTAGCATATTACTCTTTTATTATTATAAATGACAAATTCCTACTTCATCATATTGATATCAGATTATTGGCTTGGTGTAATTGTACTTTCAATGCCATTGTGTATTTTTATATCAATATGTAGGAGTCATAGTGACTTGATATATATTTTTATATAGTTACTATGATTAAATGTATCCGAATAGCTACATCAAGATGGAGAAAACCAGTGGTTGTGGAGAATTGGTTTTTACTTAATTTAATGTCAAAAACCCTGAAATCATTTGCTTTATAGAAACAATAAAACTTCTTATAATAAAAATGCTTATTATAATAGTGACATGTTTATTATTAATGATGATCAGTCTCATTAACATCATAATTAGTTTTTTAATCTTTAAGTGTGAAGGAATTCCACAAGCATAGCACCCAGTAATGTTGCCAGGTAGGTCTTTTCTCAGTTTGCCTTAAAATTAAGTTGGGGGGATTCATGTGATTTATTTCTGCCAATGAAATCTGAAACATAAGCTACTTTATAATGTGATTTTTAAAGCAGCCTTGCACTCACTACTTGAAGCCTCTTTTCTCCTTACCTAGTGACCTTACATTTATGGCTTCCTTATTGCATCACTACTTTATGGAAAGAGACACTATTGTTAGATTTCTAGAAGAGCCAAGGATGGTGTTTTGTATTCCTCTGTTTGTGGAATGCATGACAGATACATTTTTTTGTTGTTGTTGTTGTAAGATACTAAGCTATTGGGATTTCTTTATTACTATATATAATCTCACCTATTTTGATTAAAGGAAATACTTCAATAGAAAACTGCTTGAAAGTATGTAGGAGTAACTTACAATAGGCCACTGATCCAAAGTATGTCTAGCCTATATTAACATCTCTCATTCACATTTAGAAAACTTTATAATTTGTATTTTTAATTGATTATTTTTCCCTTTCCTTGTCCATGAGGATTAAAATCCATGAGGGCTAGATGCATTCTCATCTTGTTTATCAGTATATTCGCAACATGTAAAAAAATTCATTTATTAAAGCCACCATATGCCTTCATCATATAAGGGGGAAAAAGGCTTGAATATCAGTTTGCAGGGGTAATAAAACATACCTCTGGGAAGAACTATAGATTAACCACATTGAATTTTAAAATGCAGAAGGGCTGCAAAGTGCTGAATCTTTAAAAATATACTTCTTGCAAAGGTTTGCTCTTACTAACACCAATGGGGAAATAAAATATTAACTCCTGCCAGAGAAGTGAGTTATTGTGATCACAATTCAAAGGAAATGAAAATCAGGCGATACCAGTTGCACACGCATAGGAAAAATTATTCAGGTTAATTCCAAGAATATCTGGAGGGATACAGGCATTTGGATCCTTAAAAGAAACGTGTGATGCAAACATTAAATGTTAGGACCTGCCGTGGATTCAGACCATGACAGACAAGAGTTTTACATGTGATTTAGTCCTATTAATTATCACATAAAATAAAGCCTTCTTTTTTTTCTCCTCTGGCAAATGAACCTTTATCCTACTTTTTACATAGTCTTTCAATTAATGCTCATTATTGAATTTTTTTCAGTGTGTTCTAACTAAGTTTCTCTTTTCACTATAGTGTCACATAAAATTACAAAGTTATCCATATTGATAATCATTCAATATTTTAAATTTATCATTAACTCTTTTTAATCGAAAGTGTTATGGTATGCTTTTGAAAGCTACTCAAAACCTAAATTCAATATATACATATCAGATAAGATACGGAAATGTAGGCTTCAATATATTTTCAAATTCCCTTCAAAAATAAGTTTATCCAGTGATCCTCAGTATCTGCCTTTGGGTCCCAAAATAAAAGTTTCAATAGTTATCAAGATAATAACATCTACAGAAAATATATAATATGTTCAAAAGGTACACATCAAATTATTTTTCTTGAATTTAATCAGTATATTTTCAGTCTATCAGTCTCCAAATTCTATAATGAAACTGCCATGCATTCAATTGCTCAGAAAAGAACTCCAGTCATTCTGGATTACTTTCATTCTTCATCCACATATGCAATGCACCAATAATCACAGTTGCTTTTATTTACAGAATACAACCCTAACCACTTCTTACCATATATACTTTTCCCCACAATTCAACACCAGCATGAATTTTAATTTCTCCAACAAAAAAAAACACACTGCTAATTGGTCTCCCCTTTTCCCTAATCACATTACAATTCATTCTGCACATACCAGAATAAGCAGCATGGTCTTCAAAATAAAACCTTAAAAGCACATAAGATCATTTCACTCCTATGTTAAAATATTTAAATAAATGGTTTCCAAAGTTATAATAAAATTCATATTTTTATAATGACCCTACAGGACTCAACATAATCTATTGCCTGCTTGTCTCTCCAGCCTCATTTCTTATTATTCTCCTATTTCAATTAAGATATTCCCACAAGGTGTGTGTTTCCTTCTGTTCCAGAATGACAGCCCCTTTGCAAACTTCATCCCTTTAGCAAGGGCTGGTCCCTGGGGTTCTGCATGGTTCCAGGATTATGTATATCTGATCTCAAAGGCCATGTCTTCACCAGAGTTTCATCTGATTGCCATAACTAAAGGAGCAGTAATGTCATCCTTCATAGGGATTAATATGAAAGCCACTTTTGCAATCTGAAAAGATTATATTTTTGTTTTTACTTTTACTATATATTTTCTTCTCGAGGGGGACCTGCATAGCTTATCACTGTATTTCTCAAGTGTAAAACAAACTGCGTGTTGTCAACATTTAACAGCTATCTATTGAATGAGTGAATTTGTTAATGGAAGTATCTTAAATGCTAATGAACTTCTCTTTGATTAGTAAACACATAAATTGGCATTATTATTCTTGTGAAAATTGATTCAAATGAATAGGCAGATTTTGTGCCAATCAAAGCAGATCTCTACTATCTACGCACATGGACGAGTTCAGTATTTAGAAGACAAGACTAAATGGATAATCAGTATGTGTAGAATTGCCTTAACTTGACTTTAGTCTTAGAAGGTATTGTTTTTGTCTTATAATTTATTGTGCTTTATTATCCTATTTTATGTCTTCTTCACAAGTCAAAACTGTCATAAAACTATGTCAAAACCAATGATGACATGTTGCTAATAACCAAAGCTCCTACCTCTTTATTTTTTTAATTTTTGCAGACTTCTGTGTTTTTTTTTAAATATAGTTTATTGATTTCAGAGAGAAAGAGAAACATCAGTGATGAGAGAGCATAATTGATCTGCTGTCTCCAGCACGCCCCACACTGGGGATATAGCCCACATGCTCTGACAGGGAATCTAACAGTGACATCCTGGTTCATAGGTCAATGTTCAACCACTGAGCCACATCAGCCAGACAGACATCTGTTTTTAACAGAAATCAGAAAGAAACAATTGATATAAATAGGTCACATCTTAAAAGTTGAAAGAAAAGGGCATTAATGAGACACACTCATTTCCTGAATGGGAGGTTAAGGAAGTAGGGGCTCCCATTGTGCTGCTTCACACTTCTGAACAACAATAAGGAAACACAAAAAGGGAATGCAATGTGTCTGTCAATCCCATGAGGATTTATCTTCATAACAGAAAACAATAAAAGCTCCACAGGACACTCTCAGAGAAACCCAACACTATCATTTGTATCTCTACTATCTCCTAACAAGGATAAGTGTGAATATATGACCTTGAACTATAGAGTTTGCCATTTTAATTTCCTCCTTTGGAAAAATCTATAGATTGTTAGGCATTAGAAATGACAATGACTTTAATCAGTAAGACAGAAAAAAATCAACTATCCATATAGAAAGGGAAGAAAAATAAATAATAAGAAGAGGGAAAAGAAACAGAGCATAAATTCAAAGGAAGAAATAGAAATCCAAAGAAAAAAGAAGGCAACAATGAATTAGGGTTAGTTTTGTGATAATTAAAAATTAGGTCATTAAGTGTATAAGCAAATTCTCATCTTCAAATAAAAGAATTATTTGAAGATGTGGATTCAAAGAGCTACATATTACTCATTCAACAGCAATTTACCAAACACTTTAGATTCTGGGGACACAAGGGTGAACAGACGGGACAAGTCCCTGTTTGGATAGAACTTATACTCTATTGGGATGAGACAGATAAAAATAAACAAAATAATTCCTGATAATAAAACTTTAGGGGAAATATTATATACAAGCTGCTACATAATAGTGATTTCTATAGTTTGGCCGAGTACAGCTTTTGTTAATCAACAATTCTATCAGTGTTTAATACTTCAAGCAAACATAATGGTAATAATAATAATAATATATGAACAACCTGAAAAAATTATCATGAGCAGCAATATGATAGATATTCAACAAAACAGTCTATGAAATTAATCCTAAACTATAGCATAAATACATCTTCTATTTTATTTTATTTTTTTGTGTGCATGTGTCTACACATTTAGTTTTGTTCTAACAAAGCAACGTGTACACTTTTAAAATTTACAACTAAGCATCATCTTTCCTTTCCAGTGAAACAAAAAGCACAAAAATTACAATAGAGAAATGTGAATTCTGAATTAGATCCTACAGGTTCTGCTGATTCTTCCATCCAGTGGCAGGGCTCACTCATCATTAGGAGAAACTTTTATTTTAAAAGTTTCATCTTATACTGCAAAGATGTCTGTTAAACATCACAGTTAAACATGCCAAAGGAGGAGCCATGTTGTCAAAATGCCCATTTAACCCACACAAACATTTCAAATACAGCCTTTGCTGATCTTCTATACCCTTCTTTTTTAAGTTTTTTTTTTTTTTGAAAGCAGAGAAAGTAGACAGATACATGTTGGTAAATTCTAACTGTCCGTATTCACATAAAGACACAGTATAATCACTAAGCCCAATATAGAGAGAAAGGAAGAAAAAATTAGACTTCTATGCACTCCTACACAGAGTCCTAGCAACCTTCAGCTCCCAGCTAAGGGAGCAGGCTTTTCTTTTTCCCCACAGAACACAGTGGTGTTGACTCCATAAAGCTTTCCTTGAGACAGGAATGGAAAAAAATGAATTTGGAACAGAAAGATTCTTCTCTAGGTACACGCCCCCCACCCCCGCCCACCATAAGGAGAGAACAATGTTATAAAGGAGAGACCTCATAAACAGGGTGACTGAGAACAAGTGGGGGAAAAAAAGGACTGCAATTTCCTCCCAGGGACTGGGGAAAATTTTAAAAGGTTGGAATCTCTCAGTGTTCATTAGTCATCTTCTCTTTCATCTTCCTTTCTTCCTCCTCCTCATCATGTTCATCTTTTCACCTTCCTCCTCATCCCCTTCTTCATCAATATCTTCCAACTTTTTCTCCTCTTTTTCTCTTTCTCCTTCTCCTTTTCCTTCTCCTTCTCCTCCTTCTCTTTCTTCTTCTCCTTCTCCTTCTTCTCCCCTTCCCCTTCCCTTTCCCCTTCTTCTTCTCCTTCTTCTCCTTCTTCTCCTGCTCCTGCTTTTGCTTCTTCTGTTTCTTCTTCTTCCCCTTTTTCATCATCCATGTCAGGAAACAAGTAGTTTGTAATGGATTTGGCCAAATTGCATCTTTAATGAATTCTCCTAACTCATCTGCACCTGCATCAGAATGGTCAGTAAGCCAGGTAAAGAAGCTCTCTGATTCCTCATGCTCTCTTCCTGCTCCCTTTGTTTATTATTATTATTATTATTATTATTATTATTATTATTATTTTTGGTTTGTTTTACTTGAACATTTCCTCAAATCCTTTCCATATTTTCATTTTATTTTAATAGACTTTGAAGATAGAGCACCACTCTCATTCCTATGAAGTTGTTTAGAGAGAATTTTATTTTCAAAGGAAGGGTTTTCAACAATAAAAATGTATTTTGTAACCTGACTTAATATCTTAAAATTCTGTCCCTTCAACTCTTGTCAAATAATGCAGTGCCTCTTCATCCTCCTCCCAAAGCAATGCAAACACTTGTGGATGGTTGACAAATGTTATTACCCAAAAATGAGGGATTTTGGCAATCAACTCTGATCTCTTCTGAAAAAAAAATGGTTGGTGGAGTTTGTTATATTTCTCTTCTACTTTCAAAATCTCCTCACTGGCTTGTTCATGGAGTCTGTCTATTTAATTTTGTACTTCATCAATATGTTCAATTGCTTCTTAATGTTCTTTTCCTTCTTTGGCAAATCCTGAGGGATTAATTTCCCTGACTAGGGGATAGGAGGCAATTTTGGTTTCTTCACTTGATGTGGGAGCAAAAGCTGGCATTTGGGAACCATGCTGTGAGGAAAGTCAGAGACTCTGAAAGGAAGTAGCTGGGCTAGAAGGCACTTTGAGAATCGATGTTGTCTTCTATTTTCTAACCACAACACAAGTTAGAAAGTAGCACTCACCTTGAAACTAGAAAAAAATACTCATGTTTTATGAATTAGTAAATATAGTGTTAACCCACAGATTAAACAAGCAATTATAATAGAAATATAAAACTAATGAAAATGAAAAAATACTACTCATACTTCTTATCAAAATATAATAGTATTAAACAAAATACAAATATAAAATTGAAAAAATATATAAGTAGTTTCTTGAAAAATCAAAACTTAACAAGTTTTTGATGACAGTATAACTAAGAGGAACAGAGAGAAAGCTAAAATAAAATGAAATTATAAATGAAAATACAGAAATATCTAGAGATGTCACAGAGGTAAAACTATGACAATATAGATTGAAAAGTTTTCTGGCAACATAATTTTTAAATAATCTATATGTACATAAATTACTAGAAAATATATTTTCACACTCACTGACATAGTAAAAAACATAAATGACCTCAAATTTAAATTAGTAAGTCAATCATTGTAACAGAGTTATAATAATTCAAATTATTAAATACCTTGAAGGTACAATAGTAAAGCTACTTCAAGCTTCTAAGTCAATCAAATTTCATTTCATATTTCAGCTTTTCAGGTTTTCCAGATGTGTAAGATCTTATAAAAAATTATGCCATTTTATGCACCTTTTTCTGTCCTTAAGATGTCAATATAGAAATATATCATAAAATAGCTGGTCAGCTTGTGAAAAATATAAGTAAAAACATAATCCAGAACATGCAATAGCCCCATGATAAACACTATAGTGTTCATACCTCTTCCCTTACATCCTACTCATACAACTAATTATATGTAGGAGACCTTTAAAGATATTTCATACATAAAATGGAAATATACTTTTTATTAGAAATTACTAGATTTGAATCTGAGATCTTTGTTTTCCATTAATGGGCAAATGCGTAATTTCATTTTCATCTTTGATACTCACTATGCCCATCTTCAGAAGAACAGCAATAGAGTTGTCATTAGATAAATGAGATAATATATATGTATATATAGTAATTAGCACATAAAAAGTGTTTAAAAATAATGCAATAGTTCTGCGCAATGGTATTTAGAATGCCAATGCCTACAAGAGACCTACATAAAACTTTCAAAATTCAGTCATCAATTTAATCTCAAGAGAAAAACCAGTGTTAGGTCATCAGAAAGAATCACCTACTAAAAATAAAGCTGCAAGTTTCACTAGATTGATTGGCCTGACTTTGGGTACCTTTTTGTTTGTTGGTCTGTTCTAATTAGAAGTAATAATTGATTAAGTGTGCTAATCCTAAATTAGAGATGCATGCACGTGTAATGCAGCACACATAGTTCCCTGTTTGCTGAGATCCCTGGTTTAAATTAGGCTAGTAGATTGGACAAGCTGGCTTTGGGGAATGTCACAGGTTGGGAAATACATCCTGGTTTACATGTTGGAATCATCACTTCCTACTATGTGTGCTGAAGAAGCAGCATTACTTCCCTAAACCTGTTTCCTGAAATAGAAATGAACTTTTCAGATAATTTTGAGAAAAGAGTGAGCTAGTGTTGTGAACAGTTAGTTTAGTGTTTGGCACCATAGTAAGAAAGTAATTTTTTCAAGAGCTTTACAGTATGAGAAGTTCTTTGCTAAACTGCTACTTATTTTATCAGCAGAGTTACAAAAGCAGGTACAGTGGTACCTAGAGATACGAGTGCCCTAACATACGAGATTTTTGAGATACAAGCCGTGGAGCGAGTGATTTTTGCTTTGAAATATGAGCAACAGTTGAGATATGAGTAATTGCGCAGATGGGCAGGCTGCACACGACCCACCAGTTTACCGAGACTCCAGCGTCTCATAGTTTCCCACACCTCAAGGTTACGGAATGAATTAAACTCATATCTCGAGGTACCACTGTATTACCAATAGAAAAATAAAATGTGACCTCTATTTACAGGGTGGGATATGTTATATACACTGATCTTCCCACAATCATATCCTTTCACCACTGGAATCACATTACATAAACATTTTGATTTTTAGATGAGCTGCTATGGAACAAAAGCTTAAATGGGTCCCACAGCCAGGTTAATGACACATTTCCTATCTCTCCTCATCGGGTACTAGAAATATTAGGGGAAACACTTTGGAAAGTATATGATTGTCCAATCACTATGCTGTACACTTAATACAAAATAATCCTGATGTAATCTGTAATTCAAAAACATTTTAAATTAAAAATGTAAAAAAATAATCCTACATGCACACTCACACAGAAAGAGCATGTGCCCATCCAAATTTATTGCCATTATTCTAAACTCCTCCTGTTTTCCTACTATTTCTAATGTTTATCATTAATGTTCATAGTCTAATTATTCTTTGCATATTCAAAAGCTATTTTGAGAAGAAAATGCTATGGATGGAATATTTGCTTCTTACTTTCAATTTCCCTCTGGCTTTCTGTGTCCTCCTTGCCTGGGAAGAGAGGTGTGCCCACTCTTCCAGGTGCAGAAATGATGTTCTCTGTGGGCTAATTCCATGGAGTTGCACTGTTTAATAATACTGTTTACTTCAAAGTGTTTCTTTGTAAAACCTCCTAGGAGTTTCCTGGCAGCCTTTGATTACACTGTTATCTACTTAGGAATATAATCACGTTCATGGAGTTTTATTTAGAGAATACGCATTTAGGTGAACTCTGAGTAATGAAAACTCATAGCTGTCTCCAGACAACTAATCTGGTTTCCTTTGTCAGTAGTAAAGAGATATTGTTCTATGGTAGGAAAGCCAGTAAAACCCATTAAGACTAAGGACTTTCATCCCAGTTGAGATAAAAATTCCTTGCAGTAAAAATACTTTCAAATTAAAAAAAAATCCACATATTATAAACACATTGATATTGAACATTGAAGACTCAAAGAAGGTTTCAAAAATGTTTAGAAGTTAAACATTTACCAAATTTTGAAAAATATATTTTTAAAACTACCAAATTGAAGTCTGTAGAAGATGGCATGAAATCTAACCAAATATTTAAACTCACAATGGATATCACTTATTATGAGATAACTTAAAGTATTTATTTAAAATATTATGTATGTATATATATATATATATTTTTAAAGGTCTAAAATATTTTAAATTCCATATGTCATCACATATTGGACATTGTCAAGAATTCTGTATCAACTAGAACAAACTTCATTACAATACCTGAAGTGAATCCATTGAAAGAATCAAGAGATAAAAATTTACTAAAGTTTATGACAAGGTTAATGGAAATAAAAAATGTCAGCTTTGTCTCTGAGCCTCTTATATAAGCCTCTTAGGAATTATGAAAAGGACAAATCTTGAAGCAACAGAAAAAATAAATATTCATTTACACAAAGTACAACCATGAGCATTTATGCAAAGAAATGTAATAAATAAAGAATGCATCTGCTATGAATGTCCTGATCACATATATATATGAAAAATTTTTCAAACAAGTTTATATTTATTTAGTATTTATATTTGCTTTATCTCAATTATTTCTAATGAGTATAGAGCAGGCAACAACATTTTAGAAAGGAAAAAAAATATTAAAACATACAAGAGACTTAAAAGGTGTCATTAGCTCACTAAATATTTCAAATATTAATTCACATAAAAATTCAAACTAACATTCTGAAGTAGCTATAATTACTTTCTCTGTGGTGGGGATGATAAAATGATATTCAGAACATTTACATAACTGGTTCATCTTCCATGGGTGGGCTGGACATCTCTGTTCTTAGCATGATGGTCTGCCTCTAATGTTCTGCCTCTCACAATTAAGCTTTAGGAAAGGACTACACTCAAGATTATACTAATGGCTAAGACATAGATCAAGAATTCAAAAGCAGTAGTCTGAAACCTGGGTAATATTGCCTCTGGATTTAATATCTTCTCTATATTCTATCTATATCAACCTTGGATAACCCCATTCTGTCCCATGACTAGATCCAGAGTTTCATTTGTAGCTCCAACATTTCCCTTGATATCAAGAAACATACACCCAACATCCTACCGAGTGCAGTACTTGGATGTATATGCTATCCAGTAACATTGAGTTTGGAGGTTTTTAGGGGTAGATTTATAAATAACTAACAGGAATACGAATTGAAGCTTCACTCTGTGTGCTTAGAAATTATGTTGGACAATGTACTTAGACTTGCTAACTGTCAGTTTTCTCATCTGTAAAGCCTTAAAAAATAGCATCTCTCTTTAAATATGTGGCTTAAATAGATTCATATGTGAATTTAAAAAAAATGTATTTTAAGCCTTGAAGAGAGAACAATAACAACAAACATAAAAAAAGAAAAAGTCAAAAGCGAGAGAGAGAGAGAGAACACAGAAAAGAGAGAAACATCAGGGAAACAAAGAAGGACTGGAAGGACTGTTAATGTGGATTCGGTTTGAATTATGGGTGTTAACGTAAGGAGTCTATTTTGTGTGTTAGACACAGTAAACTGCTACGATGCTTGTGTGTCATAGAGTGAAAGTTGTGACCAGAAGTGTACTTGGGAAGTTTAATGCAGATGCTGTGTAAGAATGGGCATAGTCAGGAATGAGGAGGTCACTGGCCATTGAAAACATGCTAGGATCTGTGTGCCCTGTGTGTGGGGGCTGCTGTTTTAATCTAGGATGTGTATCATGGAGGCTGCAGGCTAGAACTGCTATAGGCTCTCTCTTCAATGCTTGCTGTGCTCCTCTGACCCTCGCCCACTTGCCCATCTTTCTGCCCTCTCTCATTAGCTCACTCACTGTGCCTTATTCCCTAGGAATACCAGGCATGGACCTTGGACAGGGAAGGAATTTTCCATTTTTCTAAAAAATATATATCTTCCTAAATAGAACCTTACATCAAAACTTAGGGTCTGATTTGAAAACAAAAGACATTTGGAGTGAGAGGAAATTGAACGGCAGGAAGACATTCAGCAAATATCCATTGGTTTGCTCCTCTTCTGTGATAGATGCCCAGGGAGACTTCCAGACACAATAAATTTGGAAAGACTACTGTGTCTAAATTTGCTGCCAAGGGGAGGTAAGTGCAGTTGGTAATTCATTGATTCTTTCCCGAGTTCTCGTGATCCCTGGTTCAGTCTCCCTCTGAGCAGCCTTCATTTTACATCTTTGAAGAACTGCCTCATCCTGGCACAGGTAATCAGAAGAGCAGCAGGCAAGCCGTCCAGCCAGTAGGTGGTCACAGGTCCTCTGCCTATTCCCACAAACATCCTCTTTCAAAAGGCCACCTCACCATGATGAGCACTGGAGCAGAGAGGAGAAATGAAAAGGTGGTGCTGAAAGGAATAAAGACAAGACAGGGCAAGTCTCTATTATGGAACTTTGTGTTTAAGTGGTGGTGTGTTTAAATGGATTGAACTGATAGAAATGGGAAGGGGAGGTTCAAGGGCAAAAGGTCCTCATGTCCAGGCACATAAAAGAGTGTCTGCAGGTGTGGTGAGAACTGGGGACTGCCACTCTCTAACCCCTAATGGTTTTAAGAGAAACCAAGTAGCAAGTTAATTTATAATGCTCCTGGCATTCTGGCTGCAGATGTTTAAGGCATCTGCTCAGCAGAGAAAGTGAAAACCACAGCAGAGGAAATAAATAAAATGTCTTCACTGTGTTTACTAAACCCGGGAGTGGGGGGGGACAGGGGGAGGTGGAGAGGAAGGAAAATACAAAACATGGTGTCTCATAGAAAAACAGGGTACTCTCTGTCACCAGGACACAGCCTTAGGCACTATGACATCTGTGGCCTTCCACACTGCTACTGATGCTACATTCTCTTGCTAATAAGAGATGCAGAGTATGGGTGTCCTAACTTTCCCATCTGCCCCGAGCCTTGGTATCATATCTGGAGATCCTCAGATATGATTAAGGCTGGGTCCAGCAGCATCCCAAACTGTGGAGGAAAAGATGGGTGGGCAAGGTGGGAGAAGAAGTCCCAGGCAAGGTGGCCACTCCCATTCATCCCACCCAACTTCTGTGACAGACAGGAAGGTGTGGATGCAGAAGGGTCTGAAAAGCAGTCATAGGGCTTGAAAAGCACACTATCTTTCACAGTAACAAGAGTCATAGCTACTGAAGATGCACTAGGAACAAGGCACTGGGCTAATTAGGTCATTTACTTTATTGTACTTAGTGTTAAAATGTACATATTATCCTGAAAACAGGGGCACTGATGATCAAAGAGGAAAAGTCCTGAAACTAACACTCAATCTCAGGCAGTTGGACTTTCATGGTTTAAACCACTTTGTTAGTCTAATCAAATGAATGTGGATCCTTTACATTATTGTACTAAAACTAAGCCACAGTTCTGCAATTGTACTGTTTATTTTCTCTATTTTATGATGTCTTGGCATCTTATGATTCTCTATATCTAAGAGGGATTTATCCTCTCAGACTTAGTGAATTCAAATTTGTAGGTAGAAAACAGTTTGCTTGTGAGTAAGGCTTTGATAAGCAGCTATCCCTAGTCCATTCTCCCACCTGCAGGTGAGAGCACTGATTTGAGTTACCAAGGCCCAGCACTGAACACTGAGGGAAAAACTCTGTAGAGCATAGGAGGCTGCAGTTATTGAAATCAGCTTGCTCACTCTCATGCATTCCACAACACACAATAACCTACATTCATGCTATTCTTCATTCCTGTCATCTCCTGTTCCTCCCTGGGGCCTCTTCAGAGGCCCTGCATGGTGTGAGGCACTCATCCCTACTCTTTTTCTTTTAAAGGACAGTCTCCTGATCTAATTGTTTCACTGTCCCTAATACATTTCCAAACATACGGATAGAAGATATGAAGATACATTTCAGACTTTTTAAAATCAGTTTGCCACACTCTGTCCTCCTGTACTTGTTTCTCTTCTCACCCAAAATGATGGTTATGACAATAACAAGAGCAGAACACTCAGCCAGGATTTATTTTAATACTTTAAATTACCTCACTTCTTTCTTTTAACAATTCTATCATTTAGGTAATATATATATATATATATATACATATATATATATATATATATATATATATATATATATATGCCCAGTGACTGGAATGGTGGAATGAACAGAATGACTGTAACAACTGGTGGCTATGACATGCACTGTGGCAGACAAGCAGTGTGATCTAGGCCCCCCGATCATAGCATACCCCACCCCCCAGGCTGGCTCCACCCCCAACAGGCCCCCCAACACCTCAATCAGAGGGGCCCAGCTGGCCAACCACCTGCAGCCCCTCTCCCCACCAACCTGGCACAATGGGCCCACTTCAGGGCGAGCTGAATGGATCCCACCCATGCAGAAATTCATGCACCAGGCCTCTAGTAGTATAATAATTAGACTGAAAAGAAAAGTTATTACAGTATCCCATATTTAAAATATTTTAAGAGACATTCCTTTGAGATTTTTAAACTTGAAGGCATCCTTTTGCTTATTGTCCTTGATGAAGCAAGTCTTTATGTTGGAAGGACCTCCTGGCAAGGAACTGAGTGTGTCTGCCAATCAATAGCTCACTAGAAACTAGCCTAGAAGGACCTCATTCCAATGGCCCTTTGGAACAACAATCTTTTTCACACTATCCTTCTTCAGTCAAACCTTCAGGTGAGACCCATCCCTGGTCAACCCTCATTTCATATGTGTAAAGACACTGAGGATGCAGAACCAGATAAGCCACTTTTGGTTCCTCACTGCAGTAGCTATGAGATAAACATGTATTTTTTAAGCTTTTATGTTTGTGGTAATTTGTTATTCAACAACAAATTACAAATACAAGACCTAACACAGGAAAGCTCACCTTTATCTCTACAGCCCCATTATGCCATCATAATGATGGAAGGTGCTGCATTCCATAGGCCTGTGTTGGTAAGTGCTAGCATTGCCCAGGAAAGTGACTGTAATGGAGATAAACTAGTAGTCAAAAGAGTTCATGCCTCATGCTGTATCTAAGATTGACCAAGTTGTGCATGCAAAAGAGCAAACAAATAAACTATGATATAATTATAGAGGGGGATTATTGTTATGTCAAAATATGTCATTGTTTCTGTACTTTGCAACTAGACTGTAATAGGCCCAGTCCTCAAAAAATACTGTTCATAGAAATGTCCAGAGAACTCAGATAACAGATGCCCAGTTCTGTTTTGGCAAATATCTCGTTACCTCACAAAACTGTTTCCCCAGACCTGTGGTTTCTGTCCATAGGAAACTCCTCTAACCACATAATCCATGAAGATGCACAACTCCAAAGCTCATAAACGCCCAGAAACAAAAGCCCAGCTGCAGGTGTCTCTTCCCAGTGGAAGGACCTGCGCAGGGCTGGTCAGAGCTGAGATGCATTGGACCATGCCAGGCAGGCCAGGCAGACCTTCCTCAAGGCTATTGCAGTCAGACTCAACTCTGCTGACCGAAAGCAGAAGGGCTTCTGAAGAAAGGAGTGAGAGGCAGTTTCTGTTTTTGTGTTTTAGATATTTTTATGAGTTAGCAGGACTCTGAATTATTTCTAGTGCTTCACTGCAGTCCCTCATCCTTGTCACCGACACTAATGTCACCTCTTCCTAAGTGTTCTTCCCACCAGTGTAAACAACAAAATGTTTACAATTCACCTAGGATGGAAACTTAGGGACTAACCTCTTCCATAGTGTTTCATCTTCCCACAATAGTTTCCTGCATGACAGGGTTTTATGTGAGATTTTCTAAGGGGAGAAATGGATTATGAGTTCAAAGAGGAAATAGAGGGTGATTTTTTTACCTGCCCTAAGTTTTTTAGCAAATGGTTGCCTATTGGTCAATATGTTAGAAGGCTGTTATTTAAAGAGGGTAGAATACCAAGATGGGGGAATTTTAGGGAGAAACAGAGGATAATATTCAATCCAGAAAAATGATCAATTTAAAGGATATTTGCTGAAAAAAAGCAATATTAATAATGGGAGATAAACTACATTTGGAAGAGTAGGCAGGATAGCTATAAGCACACACATGCACTATGTGTGTGTGCGCACACGCATGCATATGAATCTCTTACTTCAAATTTTAGGAGTCAATAAGCATTTGTTGAGCCTGGGATATTTCAGGTACAACTTTAACCATTTGTAATAAAATAAATGAATAACTAAACAATACGAGAGCCATTAACAATGAATTCATATAACAGCTATATTGCATTTTGCACTTCCACTTAGGAGGCTAAACCAGGATCAAGTATTTTTTTTAACAGATCTTTATTATGTTTCTGAGTGGACAAAACACACACCTAGAAGGAAAATCACAGATGTGTCAGATATTAAAGGCCTACTGTGCACCCAGATTATGCTAACTGCTCAGACTCCAGGCCAGGAGGATCTAGGTTTAAATTCCCACTTTTATACTGTCTAGATGTGTGACTGGAAAAATATATTTCTTTCTACTAAAATTACCAGATATTTTTTGAGTATCTATTATTAGAATGTAGGAAAATCAAGGTATTCTGATAATGCTAAACAGCCACCAGCTCTAACACCTGCTTCCAACCTGAGAAGCTCATAAAATCTATGGGTTCACATTTCAAATGAATCTAAAATTTCATTAGTAGTTACTACTTGAAAAATGGATCATTCGTGTTCACAAGATTTTTATAATTAATGCAATGAATACCATGAGAGTTTTTAATTTTAAAAATGATGTGAAATAGATAAATATATTTTAATAAACATCTTAAAAAGTATTACACACCTGTCACCTAATTGTTTAAAACCATGTGTCCACTCCTAGATTTGCAAACATTTTATAGAACTAATAGATACTCCTGTCATTATTATGATTATATAGTCACAGTTTTTGTGTGTTTAGAGCCAAACAATTTCTAATCTGGTTAAATATGTTAGTGGGCTGAATATCTGAAATTGAATATAATACTCCATATCTGCTGAAAAAATCAATTTATTTCCCACAGCAGGAATGGAGAGCCACTTCTCCTCTGAAGCTTTCACAGACCCGTTTCTCCTTGCCAGATGAGGAGAGATGCTCGCATTCAGTGATTCCATCATTTCAAGTAGCTTACTGTGCAAAATATTCTAGGCTGTACCATTTCCATCCTCAGATAGCAAAGATTTAGGTAGCAAATGTGACAATTCTACTAGGGTCCAGCTTTTAATCCTGATATTAGCCTAACACTCAGTGTTAAAGAACAAAATATATAGGGTACAACATTCCTGTTTCTTGTCTGTCTCTGTAATTAAGGCGGTCTCCCAATATCCACACATGCTGCCAAAGGGCACCTGAGGAAGAATCAGGAAAGTGTGAAGAATCCTAGCACAGCCCTGTTTTCAAAGTGTAATTGCTTCTGTTGTGTTTCATAGCCATGTGGCTCTTCATCTAAATTATGGGCAATTAGGGGTTGCATATTGAATAATTTCTACAGACTTACTGCTACTGAGGATTGGATCATCTTAAACTCTAATGATCTTGTCCAGTTACCTGGGGATCACATGGCATTCGTTAAATAGAACCAAGGAAGGCTGCAGCAGTGAGAATGCTTCTTGAGTAATAAGTTATCAACTTCAATGAAACAGCCTGAACCCCTTTTTAAAAGTAATTGGAATGCTTGGTCTTTCTAGTTCATGACAAGGGAGAAAACACTGTCATATGTAAGAAGAATAAGAAAATTCCATCTTAGCCCCCTAACAGTGTCTTAGTTATTTATTGTTTGTTAATCTTATACTAAAAAATATTGTCTCTAAATTTTTAGCTTTCACTTTTATCCTTATTAAAAGTCAATATGGCTTTATAAGTTTGGATTAAAGAAGTAAGAACACACTTTTTCACAAAAAGGAAGTTTGGAAAGAGTCCCAAAATGAATTAGAATTTATTCAAAGCTTTCTGGATTAAAAACTGCTGTGAAAAAGTTCAAACTTTCACTCTAGCCATTTTTGCTCAGTGGTTCAAGTCCTATAACAGCATTTCTCAACTGGTGGGTCACAACCCACCAGTTGAGAAATGCTAGCAAGGTCACCTAAGACCATCGGAAAACACAGATATTTACATTACAGTTCATAACATTAGCAAAATTACAGTTATGAAGTAGCAACAAAAATAATTTTATGGTTGGGTCACCACAACATGAGGAACTGTATTAAAGGGTCTCAGCATTATAAGGGTTGAGAACGACTGAGTTAGGGTGTCAGCCTTCAGATTGGAGGGTCATAGGCTTTAGGGTCAAGGAAACATACTTAAGTTGCAGGCTTGATCCCTAGTCCCATGTTGGGATGCCTGGAGGAGGCAACCAATCCATGTGTCTCTCACATGGATATTTTTTCTCTAAAAATCAATGGAGGAAAATATCCTCCAGTGAAGATTAACAGAAATCAGTTCAAATTTTCAAGTTACACATTAAAGTTATAAGTGTCTCCTATTTAATCTCAGCTAAAAATGGTATCATAGGAACTACTGAAATATATATATATATATACATATATATATATATATATACATACATACATACACACACACACACATATACCAACAATAGAAGACAAAATATTCAATTAAATTTTGGAAACCCAAATGTGAGCTAAATTTGGGAAGTGAGAGATGAATTAGATATCAGAAGTGGCTTGAAATTTTCTCTGAATAGCTTTCAGAATCAATATTGTTATTCACTTTATTTATTTAAAAAAAACACAGAGAGACTTCATACTTTATTTTGAACCCAGTAATAAAAATAATGAATAATGTTATTTTTGTCACTGTCTATACACCTGTATGAAGTAACTGTTATATAAGTAATATGAACAATTTCAAATGAGGAGTTTCTGTGTTAAATATCTAGTATACATTAGTTGTCCCAAGTATCTTTAAAAGTATTTTAAATATCACTAGCCAACAAGCTTTAACTGACCATAAATTTATCTCAGAAAATAAGCAAAATATAAGTGATTTTTAAAATATGCAGAAAATTATACCTATAGAATTTCTTCTGTAAAAACTTCATTGTTATGAGATAATCACTTATTTTTAAAAAGTATCCCTAAATCAAATAAATGTAAGTATTTTATAGTTATCTTGATTAATAACATTTCCTTAATACTTGTTATGGCTATATGGGAGCTACAGAAAATAAAGAATAAAATGAAAAAAAGAGAGAGAAAAAAAAGGATGTGCTTAAAATTCAAGGAGAGCCATGGCTGGTGTGGCTCAGTTGGTTGGAACATTGTCCCATGATGCACCAGAAGGTCTTGGCGCCATTTTGGGTCAGAGCACATACCCAGGCTGCAAATTCGACCCAGTTGGAGCATGTGCAGATTGTAGCTGATGGACTGGTTTCTCTCACATGGATGTTTCTCTGTCTTTCTCTCTCCTGCACACTCTCTAAAGTCGGTAACAAAACAAACAAACAAACAAAATATCTAAGAAGATACCTGATAAAATAAACATTAGATAAAAATCAATACACCTTGTAGATAAAATTGAATACAACATTGGCAAATATATTAATCATTTCCAGAATTAGATGGCAAACAATTGTATCTGTAAAGTAAAAAACAAGGTATCATAAAAACGTTTTTTATAGGAAAGAAACCAAGATGGCAGTATAGGTGAACACCTAAACTGCTGCCTCACACAACAATTTCAAAACTAAAACTAAAAGACAGAACCCAGATCATCCAGAACTACAGGAGAGCTGGCTGAGTGGAAATTCTGCAACTAGAAGGAAAGAGAGGGGCTCACGGAGACTCAGAGGAGCTGTAAAAAGCTGAGGTACAGAGACACACACGAGGAGAAGATAGGCAGTGGAGAGTCTGGTTGGCTTCCTCTAGCAGGAGAGAGACAGAAACTCCCAACTTCACTGAACCCCACTTCTGACTGCACTGGCGAGACTCATACAGGGGGAGTCTGGACTGTCATGAAAAGAAAGTAGTGCACAGAAAATGAGGGGAGCCACAAAAGGCAGAGGTCTGGAGGCTTGTGCAAAGAGGACTGACTGCTGATTGTGTTCCTGGCTTTCTTTAGTAGGAGGAAACCAGAACCTCCCAACTGCACTGAAATCCAGGTCCGATGGCACTGAACCCCATTTTCGGGAAGACCCTGGGAACCTAGACTTATACAGGTTCCTGGAGCATATGGAAACTCAGGGGAGCCAGAAAGGCAGAAATCTATAGGCATGAGTGTGCACACAGAATGGGATGCAAATATTACAAAGGGGCACTGAGATCATGTAGGGCAGGGCTGACAGGAAGCCAAGGCTGTCTGCTCAGCCCTGAGACTCCTCCACCTCCAAGCCCAGCAGAGAGGCTGTTGCACTCTTGCAAGTCTTAAGGCTGAGTCCAGCACAGAAGTTATCTGGGCAAAGACACAGCTGATCCTCACAACCAATTGGCTTGGAGGTCAATTCCTTGCAGTGATACCAACAACAATCAAGACTTAACTACAACAAGACTGTACACACAGTCCACAAAGATGTCCACCAAGAGTGTCCACCTCAGATAACTGGGGAGGCAGAGCTGCTGGGTCATATAGGACACCTAGAACAAAAAGCTACTCTACAACTCAGGGAAAGTAGTGAAAATATGGAGACGAAGGAAGAGATCGCAAATGAAAGAAATGGAGGAAAACAAATGACTGGATATAGAGTTCAAACCACGGTTGAGACTTTTTAAGAATTTCCTAGAAAAGATGGATAAATTTAGTAAGACCCAAGAGGAGATGAAAAAGGACCAACTAGAAATTAAACATACACTGACTGAAATTAAAAATATTATACAGAGACCTAACAGCAGACAAGAGAATGCACGAATAAAGTCAAAGATTTGAAATACAAAGAAGCAGAAACACTCAACTGGAAAAGCAAAAAGAAAAACAGAATCTAGACATGTGAAGATAATGTAAGGAGCCTCTGGGACAACTTCAAGTGTACCAACATCCGAATTATGGGGATGCCAGAAGAAGAGAGAGAGCGAGATACTGAAAACCTATTTGAAGAAATAATGAATGAAAACTTCCCCCACTTAGTGAAAGAAATAGACTTACAAGTCCAGGAAGCACACAGAACTCCAACCAAAAGGAATACCACACCATAAGACACATGATAATTAAAATACCAAAAGCAAAAGACAGAGAGAAAGTATTAAAAGCAGCAAGAGAAAAACAGTTAATTACCTACAAGGGAGCACCCATACGACTGTCAGCTGATTTCTCAACAGAAACGATGCAGGCCAGGCAGGAGTGGCAAGAAATATTCAACGTGATGAATAGCAAGAACCTACAACCAAGATTCCTCTACCCAGCAAAGCTATCATTCAGAATTGAAGAGCAGATAAAGAGCTTCACAGAAAAGAGAAACCTAAAGGAGGTCATCACCACCAAACCAATATTATATGAAATGCTGAAAGATATTCTTTAAGAAGAGGAAGAAGAAGAAAAAGGTAAAGATAAAAATTATGAACAACAAATACATGTCTATCAACAAGTGAATGTAAAAATCAAGTGAATTAAAAATTTGATGAACAGAATAAACTGGTGAATATAGTAGAATCAGGGGCATAGAAGGGAGTGGACCGATAATTCTTAGGGAGAAAGAGGTGAGGGGGGCGCAGGGAGACCAGAAAAATAATACACCAATGGATGAGGACAATGAAGTGGGGGGGGGGTGGAGTAGAGGCAGAGTGTGGGGTGGGAACTGAGTGGAGGGAAGCTATGGTGAGAAAAAAGAGGAACAATTGTAATAATCTGAACAATAAAGATTTATTAAAATGTTATTTATAAATTTCATATTATATTTAAGTAGTAATTAAATATATTTCTCAACTTAAATAAATGAAAACAAACATTTAAAAGCTACCTAACATGCTATTTTAATGACCAATTATTTATTATAATTACTTTTTTATTCTACCAAAGTTTCTTTTTTGTCAACCAAAGTATTTACTTACTAAAGCATTTGTTTTTGTTTTCCCTAAACTTTAACAGCGTCGTGTATAGTTCACTTCATTTTCCTTGACATTAGGTATTTATATTTTAAATGGGTTTCGGTGATTTCAGAAGTCAGAATCTTAGGTTTCAAAACTTTCAAGAAACTTACCTTGAAGAATCTGAATAATATGGAGGGCCTTCTAACTTTCCAGTGGCGTCTGGAAGGTGACTAGATGGCTATAGAATAAAATAGGAAATAACAGTTTTGAATTGATTATTGATGGAATGTTTTATGTATTTCTTACTAAGTACATTTTCTTTTATTTTTATGATTTATCAGGTATGTATATTTTGTGCATGTAGTCAAAATTATTAACTATTAAGCTGAAGCCAGTTCAGCTCAGTGGATAGAGTGTCGGCCTGTGGACTGAAAAGTCCCAGGTTCAATTCCCGTCAAGGGCATGTACCTTGGTTGCAGGCACATCCCCAGTGGGGGGAGTGCAGGAGGTAGTTGATCAATGTCTCTCTCTCATCGATGTTTCTGACTTTCTATTCCTCTCCCTTCCTCTATGTAAAAAATCAATAAAATATATTTTAAAAATTTATTAACTATTTAACAATATATGGTTATTTGGAAGAAAAAAAGTATAAGGCAAGATCCTTGTATTCAATGAACTTTAGTTGCACTCCACAAGTAAACACCCCTAAACCATTAATAACATATTTTTTATATCACATAAATAAAGGTTTATGTAGCTATTATTTTTATCTAAGTAGTTTTAATTTTGGTCCTACATCAGGAATTAAGCGAACCTTCGAAAGACCTGCTGTGCTTACTAATTCTTCATTTTCTGGTTAAAAGTAACTTTGTAGTTTTCCAGATTATGAAGTATTAAATTTTAATTAAAAAGGCCATATCTTTATAAGCCACTGTTAAGAGAACCACTGTCTGTTTCTAATAACAATGAGGCAGTGATGTGCTTTCAGCTTAATATAAGTACAGAGGAACAACAATGTTTCATCAACATTTCTAATTTAAAAATTATATCACTCAATATGCATTATCAAATATATATGCCCTGAAAAATGCCAACAATGTCACTGAAATGAGATATTTTATTCTTATAACTTTGACATTTCACTTTTTTATTAATGTGTTACAGGTATACACATCTTCCCATTGCCCCCACCCCAGGCATATCTTAACCCCCAGTGTCTTGTGTTCACTGGTTAGGCTTATATGCATGCATACAAATCATTTGGTTGATCTCTTATCTACTTCACCTCTCTCTAAACTTCCTGCTGTAATTTGACAGTCTGTTTGATGCTTTAGAACCTCTGTATCTATCTTTTTGTTCATCAGCTTATAATGTTATTTATTATCCATAAATGAGTGAGATCATGTGGTGTTTTTCTTTCATTGACTGGCTTATTTCACTAAGCATAATGCTTTCCAGTTCCATCCAGATTGCTGCAATGGTAAGAATTCTTTCTTTTCATGGCAGCATGGTATTCCACTGTGTAGATGTACCATAGTTTTCTGATCCACTCATCTGCTGACGGGCACCTAGGCTGTTTCCAAATTGTAGCTATTATAAATTGTGCTGCTATGAATATAGGGGTGCATAAATCTTTTCTGATTGGTGTTTCTAATTTCTCAGCATATATTCCTAAGAGTGGGATTGCTGGGTCAAATGGCAGTTCCATTTTTAGGTTTTTGAGGAAACTTCATACTGTTCTTCACAGTGGCTGCTCCCATCTGCATTCCCACTAGCAGTTCACGAGGGTTCCTTTTTCTCCACATACTCGCCAACATTTGTCATTTGTTGATTTGTTGATGATTGCCATTTTGTCAGGTGTGTTGTTTTGACTTGTATCTCTTGGATAATTAGTGACTTTGAGCATGTTTTCATGTATCCCTTGGCCTTCCTTCTGTCGTCTTTCGATCACCTGACATTTCAAATATGCAGCACAAACTTTTTTCATTTTATGGGAACCTAAATAGTAAAGTTCATCCTATATAATAAAACCCTAATATACTAAGTGTCTGGTCATCTGTTCTTTTGTTCAATCAATCAAAGGCTGGTTATGCTAAGGCTGCTTAACCACTCGCTATGATGTACACTGACCACCAGGGGGCAGACGCTCCAACCAGTAGGTTAACTTGCTGCTTAGGTCCATTTGATTAGGACTGAGCTAGATGGGCTGGCAATGCCCTTGGAGCCCTCCTGCAGTCATAGGGGCCAACCCCCTATGTCCCTCCCTAGCCCCAATCATGCACCGGTGGGGTCCCTAGTCTTGACCTACACCTCTCACAATCCAGGACCCTTGCAGGACATTGGAGAGCTGGTTTTGGCCTGAATCTATAGGCCAGGCGGAGGGACCCTACTGGTGCATGGATTCATGCACTGGGCCTCTAGTTTAATTATAAAAAACATTGTATAAATCCTTCTAACTGAGCACAAACAACACTAAGCCTGGTTTTATGACTATTGCTAATAATTTGAAAAGAGAAGGTATAGTAAAACTTGCTTATATTGAAATTGAACACACCAAAATGTAAGATATAATGAAATAATTTAAACATTTGAGTTTGTGAACTCACATCTGACCAATACATTAGTGTTAAACAATAATCAATAAGGTAAACTTCCAAATGCTCTTAATGCTTTCAATATTGAACTGAGTAGGGAAAATGTTCCCAACATACATGGATGTTCCTATATCTTCATGTTTTCTGCTAAGTTTTCTTTAACTATCCCAAGTTCTCTTATATCTTTACATGTTATAAGTTGATTAAAACACACACAAACAAAAGGAAATCACAACTTTTCATTGAAATATTTTGGTTATGCATACCTTGTCTATTCTTTCCTGAGCTGTCACTTCAATCCTTACTCTTACTAAAGCATTGCTGGATCCACCCAATACAGACTGCCTTGGAAGCATTGCATAGCCGCCAAAAATGCTGAGCAGGTAAAAAATCAATGAAAGGAAGCCAACAGGCTCTCACACTGCCAAGAGCATGAGTCATCAATAGGAGAGAATTCAAAGAGGTGAAAGCAAAATCCTTCAATAAGAACCCTTAGCTGCTCTGATTTCTTTCTGTTTTATTTCATAGTGACATCAACCACAGTTTCTTCAGATCCTTAAACCATGGTCTCTTTGCACGCTGATGAAATAAGCTGCGCCTCTATTTTGAAAGTTTACCGGTGCATCAGCAGAATAATATCAGGTGGCAGGAGGTCCCCAATTATATTTATTGGAAATAAATTAGCAATACCTTAAAAATGAATAATATCCTATTGAAAATACCACAAGCATGGATTATCAGATCACATCATAACAAAGGTAGGAAAAACTAGAAATTATAAAAAATAATGAAACGTATATCATTTTCATTTTGTTGCTAATATCCCAATTTGTTCATATGTCCTCAATATAGAAAACTACATATGAAATACACATTCATTTTTTGTTTAATTCATAAAATAATATAAGATAACACATAAAAATGGACCATTTGGGGAAACAAAAGCTTATGAAAAAATGGAATTAACAGATGTACTCTAAACCTCCTAGTAGCTAAAGCAATGATAACAATGTAAGAATTCCAAGAATCACTGCATTTCAGAGACTACAAGCATTGCCTTGGTTCCTAACAATAATATCCCCATTGAC
The DNA here is from genome assembly GCA_004026805.1 of Lasiurus borealis. NCBI lineage: Eukaryota > Metazoa > Chordata > Mammalia > Chiroptera > Vespertilionidae > Lasiurus > Lasiurus borealis. Next base: position 495,670 of record PVJN01000005.1, read on the forward strand.
ATCCCTATAGTTTTTATTTTAAACCCTATGTGATGTGAGAGATAGTATCCTCTGAAATATCACTGCAACAAATAAAAGCACACATTTTATCTTTCATATGAATTCTGAAATATATGGCCTCAAAATAACCCAAACACTTGTTTGTTTTGACTACTAGACTGAAAATAAAGTAATTGTTTAGAATCAGAATCACTATGTTAGCTTAACTAAACACATACATATCCTCTCCTTCTTAGTCATGTAACAAGTCCCTTTTCCTTTTTCATTAATAGCCTTGTCCTCTCCTCCTACTTGGGTTTCTCCTGAATCAGTGCTTTCACAACAGCTGTTCTTTTGGATCTCAAATAAACTCTGATTGACTCTCACATTTATATTATACATACACATATGCATGAAGGTATATATTTTGGATGATATTGATAACTATGACTACAAGTGGAAAGAATACAATTCATCCAAGGATAAGCTCTTTGCCAATTACTGATAAATCTTTGTAGAACAAGGACTGGGTATGGGTTGGTGCCTAGAATATGGCAGAATGGAATAAAGGGGAATGTGTGGGGGGTTGAATGCCTCTCCACATGCTTTCACTGCTTTCAGAATTTCCATATTGTATTCTCTCTCCATTTTATGTTACTCACACATGAAATCAAGACCTTATTGAACTCTCATGTCAATCCTAAGAAATCAGAACATTTGATAGCTCTTAATAGAAGCTCGTTAATATTTGTGGATTACTTAATCAATGATTTGTCTCATGAGGGAAAAAACAGATAATACTGGCATGGAAAATTCATGACAAAAATACATTAGGAATGCCATGAACAAAACCTTTTCCCTTCTTATTCCCCAACTAATTATATGGTGAGGGTCTCAAAGTATTTTAAAGTACTTATAAATTATTAGGAAGTAATATCTTTAATTTTTAAAAGTAAACACGTTTCTGGTTTGCATTAAGAAGGTATTTTAAAATAATTAAAAATATTTTAGGAGCAGATACCAGGAGTGAAAGAAAACTTAATCACATTTGGGAAGGACATAGCTACTATTGTGAATATAAGCACAGAATTAGGTCAATACCAAGTCTTTTGTATAATTGTTGCAGAAGAAAATTGAAAAATAAACTTCTACAACTTCTTTAGTTGGGACTGGCTTTATAATATATCTTCATATTATTGCATGACTATATTGCCTTAATGGCTTAATTGTGAATACTATCATTCATCATTTACAGCTTTCTGAGCTGTAACATCAGAGAAATCAATGCACATGAAAAAGGAGAACCATAAAAAATGCAGTAAACACAAGCAATTAAAAGTGCAGTGATAGATTACCTTGTTCCCGCCTCGTCTTATCTTAGACCTATAAATAAGCATGGTAGTGAATAGTCTTTTTTCTCTGCATTTTTATCCAAGTAAAATGAAGTAAGAAGTTCACACCATATTTTAGGTGGATCCTGGCTTATTTTTGAACATTTTAATGAGATTAACTACCTATCTTTTACATTGTAGCTCCTTTGAACTTGTTAGTTTATTTGAATAACCTTGAGTATGCTTGTGTATACAGAGAATTAGAACCTGAACAGAAATCAATAGGCCACTTGAGAAATTAAAGTAGGCAGGGAGTATGTATGAATTTAATATGAATAGAAAATGAATTTGGCTATTGATTTTTCCTGATAAGGAGTCTCCATGAGAACAGGAATGGTAATCAGTTTTGTTTACCACTGCATTCCCAATGCCAGCACTGAATGTGGCATCTCAGGAACTCAGTAGATATACACTGAATAAGTTTTCAGAGCTGTCAGCACAACGAATACTATGGATCCCCTACAGACTGGGGAAGTCATCTGTGAGCAACCTTCTGGTACAAATAAAAGAGAATGCATGATATACTTTTACAAAATATCTGCTCCATGGTGAGTTTTAGAATATAGAGAATACTACACTCACTCTGTGAAATAAAATGGAGCACTTTATTTGTAAGTCAATGGAATATCAAAGAATGCAATGTAAAAAAAAAAAAAAAAACAGAATACGGTATGGAACAGCAAGATAGTCTATCTTCCAGTCACCCTTACTCCTCAACTTCTTGGCCCTTCTTGACTCATTCACAAGCCTTGTCAAATTTTACTCCTTGAAAATTCCTTTCTTCAGAGAACTGCATGTACATCCCAATGTTCTTGAGTTTCTCTTTCCATCTCTGCTTTAGCTGGCTGGTCACCATAGGTTATTTTTCATAAGTCAGTGTATTCATTGTGTTCTCTCCTAATAAAACCTCTTCTGAGCATCCCCATTGCATTTTGTATAGCATTTTTCATTTATAGTACCATTAGATAATTATCAAATTCTATTGTATATTAATTTTCCAGATGGCTGTCACTATACCTTAACTGTAGCTTTTTAAATAGGAGCCACTGTTTGTTAGATATTTTATGGGCCCCACTAGAGTTATTAATGTACTTATCACTTATTGCCGAATTGCTGTTTCATGATTATCTTGCCAAAAAGAGTAAAATGGGTAACTTATCCTCATGCATTTGTTTATAACATCCAAAAATAAGCTATACTGAAATTTCTTGAAATAGTCTGCATTATTTTTTTTTTCTCAGAGTGAAGAAAAAGAGAACACATTCCTCTGGCCCAAATGATTTGTGGTGAGGGCGGGGGTTTTAAAAACATACATACAGAATTATCTATGACTTAATTATCTCATCTACATATTATCTTAATCACTGATTATATGTTATCTTCAAAATTGACTGTAGTGCTTCTAGCAAAATTATTGGACTATTTTCTATTAATGGCTAGCCAAATTATCCAATTTATACTCATGATTATCCACAACAACCTACTTCTTGGTCCTTTTCCTCCCATCAAGGTTGCATGATTGTTCTTAATGGCTGCCATACTGTTCCATATCTCAGGACTGAGGTCACTTGTTGGAATCATGGATGGGTCCTTGTAACTGAGCTGCACAGAGATCAATCCTCTTGGCCATTGCAGTTGCCCCTTTGAAATCTTCATCATGTCACAGCAATTTTAGCTCCATGTGGAATCCACTAGAAGGGATGACATCTCACCTGCTCTCTCCACCTTTTTCAAATGCCCCCCTACCTCCACTTATAGCTCCATACACAGACATCTCAGGCTTCAGATCTTTAATTAAATTTCCCCCAAGAAGTTGTCAAAAATGCAAAGTCCTGAATTCTACCAAGATGATTTTGGTGTAGGTATTCCACGGTTTATACAAAACAAATCTAAATTTAAAAAGCAATTACAACTTAGCATGACTTAATAATTGACCTTAAAACATGTCATTTAAAAACATACTTTCCCTTAGTCTAGTCAATCCAGAATCACATTATATCATGCTGTAGTGTTCATCTCATGTTCTATTAATGAAATCGCATAATCATTGACTTATATTCTAAGAGAACAAAATTGTTGAACATGTCACTAAACAAATGCAAAAGTAAAATTTTTAAAGATTAGTGACATTAAGACTTTTAAAACTTTCTGTGTTTGACCTTGATTACTTTAGCATCAACAAAAATATAATTTTTTTTTGCTTTGTATTGATCATGTTCCCAGAAAATTTCAAAAGAAATATACAAATAAATCTTTAAGGAATTCTTAGAGCACTGTCTGTGGTAGGGTAGTTCTTTTTTCTAACATTATTTTATAGCATTACACAGTGTCAATAGGTATGTTGTAAAGGTATTTTAATTGTGGTAGTTTATAATAATTTAAGGAGATAAAGCATCTTATTAAACATTGACAGCTATTAACCAGAATCAAATATTTAAAAAAATCACAACAATGCATTGATTACTTCACCAAGATTAAGTAACATATTTCTACTGAAAATATAATTAAAACTTGGTAGAGTTATTGATAGCATCTGGAATTTGTCCTATTTTTCACTATGAATCATTAGATCTTATATTTTACATTCCTCATATTCCAATCCCAATAGCTACATTTTTAGAAAAGCCAATACTTAGTATTTGTTACTTAAGGAAGTCATTAAAGAGAATTTTGTCTTAATTTAGAAAAAACACTTATTCTAACCAACACTTCAACAATTTGATAAGCATTCTTACTCTCAATATACTTAAAATATTAATTGAGCATTCTACACATATCAAAAAGCAAGTATTCACCCCAAAACATGCATTTTTAAATAGACTCTTCTAGAGAAGACTTCTCTAGATTAAGCTAGCTTGTAGTATTATTCAACTTCAGAGGTTGTTTCCATTGACTATTTCTTTCTTTTTCTACATATGGCCACATTATCTTATTTCTGAATCTCTTAAAGTTTTGGGCTAAAATGGGATATTTTAAATGTTTTATATATTGATTGATTGTAAAGAGAGAAAGAAGGGAGAGAGAGAAACATTGGTATTTTGTTTGACTTCTTTATGCTTTTATTGGTTGCTTCTTGTACGTGGCCTGATCCTCTGGCTGGAAAATCAAACCAGAAACCTTGACATCCCAGAAAGATGTTCCAACCAACTGAGCCACCTGCAAAAAGCAAAATAATAATAATAACAATAAAAATAAGTACATATATATGTGTGTGTGTGTGTGTGTGTGTGTGTGTGTGTGTGTGTGCGTGTGCGTGTGTGTGTGTGTGTGTGTAAATAATTTGAAGGCCTTGTCTGGAAATAATACCCAAACCCTTGAATTCGCTGTTTTTGTTGGTGTTGCTTATTATTGGTTCAGTGACTCCGTTGAACTAATTCTGTACATTTTATGGTGTGTAACCTCTAAAGCAGTGGTTCTCAACCTTTCTAATGCCGCGACCCTTTAATACACTTGCTCACATTGTGGTGACCCCCAACCATAAAATTAGTTTCATTGCTATTTCATAACTATAATCTTGCTACTGTTATGAACTGTAATGTAAATATCTGATATGCAGGATGTATTTTTGTTATTACAAATTGAACATAATTAAAGCATAGTGATTAATCAAAAAAATGTTTAATTATATATTGTGAAGTATTTATTTCTAATTATAAATAAATGAAATTTTTGTCTTGAATCATGGTGTAGCATGGGTCTTCATATGACAACAGTAAACTACATTGCTACACTTTGTTACACCGAGGAGCGGTCTGTTGGTTCCTAAGACCATGGGAAATAGGTGTTTTCTGATGGTCGTAGGTGACCCCTGTGAAAGAGTCGTTCGACCCCTGTGAAAGGGTCCTTCGACCCCCAAAGGGGTCACGACCCACAGGTTGAGAACCACTGTTCTAAAGTCTCTGTTAAGTTAACTCAGTGATTTTAATTAGCATCAGGAGATGCTGAAGAAGTTAGTATGCAGAACACAGTCTTCACTAACTTCAATCATTGTGCATCCAATTTTAATTAGATAGATACTTAATTCGATTGATAACTGGTTTATCGATTTCCTTAAATGCCCCTATATAATGCCTTCACCTTTTGTCAAGAGGCTTTGGTGGATACAATTTCAATGGCTTAGCCTTCATTTCCATTGGGAACACAGCCTGGGTATCAGCCAGAAGTAAGATAGTGGGGCCTTTCAGAGTCTTCTTGGACATGTACACAGCCCTGCCCATAAGCACAGCTGGCTATATCTTCAAGAACATGTGGGAATCTGTCAAGCCCCATATGGACATTTTTCTTCCTATATTTTTCCTTTTCAGGTATTGACCATCCTTGTGTTTTCTCCAAACAGCATTGAGATCACAGTCAGCACTGTCACTACAAAGCCCTGTCACAACAAAGGTGAAAAGATTTGGTCAGGCAATAATTAGGACCAGCCCTGTGAATAGGGATTTTCATGGGAGTCATCAGGCAGATCAAATTGTGACAAATTTCCAGGAATGGGACATTTTGTGTTGTTCCAAACCTACCTGTCCCCTCCCAAGATGGCTGGCTGCTGATGTTCCCCAGGACTTTGGAGCTGAGTAAGGGTAAGGCATTAAACATCTCAAGCTCATTGTTCTACTGAATGAACTCTCTTCCACTTTCTGCAAACCCTTAGTTAATATACAGAGTGCTGAAAATGTTGATTTTTAAAAGCTTTCTGTTGTTTTTTGTGTTTGTTTTGTTGGTTGGTTGGTTTTTGTTTATTTGTTGTTAATCTTCACAAAATTATATATTACATATATATATAACTTTTTAGAGAGAGTGGATGGGAGAGAGGAAGGGAGTGAAAGAAACATTAATGTGGGAGAGACACTTTGCTTGGTTGCTACCCACTCACAGCCCCAATTGAGGTGGAGATAAACCTACAACCCCTGACATGCCCCTGACTGGGAATTGAACCACTATCTTTAGATGGGCAGTTTGATGCTCTTACCACTGAGCAACACCAGCAAGGGCTTTCTGGTGTCTTTTTTATTTTATAAGAGAGAGGATTTTAGGAGATGATTTCTACTTCATGTGAAAGTGCTTCTGTATTTATTATTCTTTCTGACTTCTGTGCTTTATCTTTACTGAATAGTAACAGGAGCTACAGGAGCAGATTTTAATTAGCATGAGGAGACCCTGAAGACTTTAGTATGCAGAACATAGTTTTCATCCAACTTCAATCACTCTGCCTCCAATTTTAATTCATGAGCAAAATAGTAAAACATATGGACACCAGACATTGAGCTAAGTCTGATGAGAAGCTATGATATTAAAGAAAAAGAAAATGTTCATGGAGCTACAGAGAACATCTTACCAAAATACTTTTTTTTCAGACAGAAATGGTTAATTGATAGTAGTTCAAAGAGGCAAAAAGTACTTTGAACATTCACTCCAATCTCATTTTCTTCTTACAACTTGTTTTCTGGCCAAAGTCTATGATCATGAGTGTCAAAATTTTGAGAAGCTGACATCCTGCACTGATTCTGGTTTTGTTTGCTGACTCTCTAGTGGACTGCCCTTATTCCTGCCCCATCCACCCAATAGAACAGCACATGGCAGCCACTTCCTCTTCCCCACTCCTCTAATGAGAAAGAAAAGTAACCAGACTCATGTACTGAATATGCTACTTTAACAATTAATGCTCCAACTGATGACCAAGACCAAGAAAGAGCCAAACATCAGTAGAAGAGCTGCTATCTCTACTCACATATAACAGGGATGCACTAGGACTCTAGAGGTGATGCCTCATTAGACTACTATAACTGTAAGCATTGTTCAAAATTTCCCCAGGCTGCAGCTGAGGCACTAAAACTCAAGATTTTTCAGCTAAGAAGAAAAGAAAAACCAAACAACGTTGCATGAATCTACCCAGTGCTTTTACCCAGGGATTCCCCTTTGACTGACTGCTTCCTTCCTTCCCAGAACACCTTCTCCTCTCCATCAGCCACATAGCCCTCTATTCTCCCACAGGGAAGAGGAAATTTAACAGGCTGAATTTCTAAGCAGCTGGTTTCCACAATCAGTAATACAAGTATCAGCAGGTTGGATAGCCTTCCATTGCCATTCTTTTCTTTCATACAGAGTAGATTGCCTGGAGAGTGAAATGCCCCAATGTCTGGAACCACTGAGGGAAGCTGAGTCTCCTTGATTTCTGAAAAATACCTTCTATTTTCCAGTTGTTTCTTGACACCTGTGATTCTGAACATTTCTCTAGAAGCCCTGTCATCTCAGAGTAGTGTGGGAAGCAGTTGTCCCCTATCATACTTCTTGGCTATGTCTAAACGAAATAAGGCATCCTATCACATTTCTTCCAAATAAGGCATCCTATCACAGGTGAATGGTACAAATCAGATGGAATATGAGCCCTTGGTTATTTATATTTACCAAAAATAGTATAGACACGAAATGTGCATATATGATTTAGTTTAAACATATTTATTTTAATAATTATGTATGTTATAATATTATATATATATATATGTTTTATATTCACATGTTTATATTTGATTTTGTATTTTTATTTTGATTATTAAAGTTAAAGTTACCTACATTTATTAGAAAATAAAAAAGTGAAAATGGGATTGCTACATTTCACATTTGAGTTGCTTCAGAGAAACAGGTATCAGCTACAGAGGGAGCTTTATCTATAGTGTGAAGCTCGTTTCATTGTACTTCTAAGAGGTCGTGTTTCCTTTCAAACCAACAAAAAGAAGTCAGCACATTTGGGTAGCTTCCCTTTTCAGTCCTCTAATTCAGCTATTTTAGGTCTATTCGAATATTTAAATGTAAATTGTATGTTATTTGTATTGTGATCTCCTAACACAAAGGGACAGTATAGGATTTGGGCCACATTAAATGCAACTCCAGGCCAATGTTAACTTGTATTCTTTTAACTAATCTTTCCCCCTTACCTTTGGCTTCATTTCTAGGTATCAACCATTCTGACAACCATCCTTCCTGCTAACAATCTCTCCATCTATGAGCTCCTTCAATAGTTTCATTTCTTTCCTAATTTTGATTTGCCAGGACTGGATTTCAGCTGTGGGATCAATCAGTTTTGTGTTGTTGGTACCGGTGTTTGTCCTTAATCTCATATACATCAGCAAGACTCACTTTTTCTTCAGAGTGGTGTTTCATTATATCAATATACTGAAATATGAGCATTTCCTAGTGTATAAAAGTCTGGGTTATTTCTAGTTTGAAGATGTTATGAATAAAGCTGCTAATATAGTCTTTTAGAATTTTTTTGGTGGACAAGTGTTCACATTCTCTTATTATTTTTATTTTTTCAAAATATATTTTTACTAGAAGCCCAATGCACAAAATTCTTGCAAGAGCAGGCCTTCCTTTCCCTGGTTGCCAGTGCTGGCTTCCCTCTGGCACCAGGGACCAGGGCTTCCCTCATAGTTCTGACTTCATCCTGGCTTCGTCCAAAGAGTCATCTGGAAGGATGTCCAGTCTAATTAGCATATTACATTTTTATTATTGTAGATTGAATTCAGAGGAATAGGGATAAAGAAATAGAAACACCAATGATGAGAGAGAATCATTGATTGGCTACCTCTTGCACATCCACACTGGATGGACACAGAACACACAAGCACATGCCCCAACTGGGACTCTAACCATGGCTCTCTGTTCAACATTCAACCAGCAGCAAGCCATGTCAGTGAGCCAACATTTTAGAACTACACTCATGAGTGAAATTTCTGGTTAGGTATATATTTAGTTTTAGATAAAATATGCCAAATTTCTAGTTGTTGTACATATTCTATCTCACCAGTGATGTATGAGTTCTGCTGCAATACATTGTCACCAACACCTGTGATGTTAACCTTTCTATGATTTTTTCCAGTGAGTAAGTGGAGGTATATAATTGTGGTTTAATTTGTATTTTCTTAATGCATAACAATATTGGGTACTTTAAAAAATAAATCTTTATTGTTGAAAGTATTAGAAATGTCCAATTTTTCCCCGAATTAGCCCCTTCTAGCACGCCCCTATCTTCCACCCCAGGCCTTTACCATCCTATTTCCTTTGTCCATGAGTTATGCATATATGTATACATGTTCTTTTGTTGATTTCTTTCCACCCACCCACCCTCACCTTCCCTCTGAGATTAAACAATCTGTTTCATGCTTCTCTATCTCTGAATATATTTTGTACATCAGTTTATTTTGTACATTCCTTTCCACATCTGAGTGAGATTATGTATATGATACTTTTCTTTCTATGCCTGGCCTATTTCACTTCGAATAATGTTCTCCAGAATCCTCTATGCTATCTCCAAAGGTAAGAGATCCTTGTTTTTATTGTTGTATAGCATTCCTTGGTGTAAATGTACCAGGACATTTTTATCCACTCACCTACTGATGGGCACTTTGGCAGTTTCCTGATCATAGCTTTTATAAATTGTGCTGCTATGAACAAAAGGTTCATACATTCTTTCTGATTGGTATTTCAGGTTCTTATGATATATTCCAAGAAGTGGGATTACTGGGTCAAATGGCAGTTTCATGTTTAATTTTTTGAGAACACTGTTTTCCATAGTGCCTGCACCAGTCTGACATCCTGGCCAGCACTTGTCATTTGTTGATTTGTTGATGGAATTCATTCTGACAGGTGCAAGGGGATACCACACTGTCATTTTCATTTGCATTTCTCAGATGATCAATAACTTTGAGCATTTTTTTCATATGTATCTTGGCCATCTTGAATGTCCACTTTGGAGATGTATCTATTTAGGTCATCAGCCCATTTTATAAATGGGTTGTCTTCCTTTGGTTAAGTTTTATGAGTCCTTATATATTTTGGATACTAATCCTTTATCAAAAGCCCATACAATAGGCTTCATTTTCATGTTATTTTTTTTAAATTAAATCTTTATTATTCAGATTATTACATTTGTTTCTCTTTTTTCCCCTCCATAGCACCCCTCCACCCAGTTTCCACCCTCCCTCTGCCCTTAGCTCCCTCCCATTGATCTCATCCATAGGTGTATGATTTTTGTCCAGTCTCTCCCTGTGCACCCTTCACCCCTTTCCCCCTAAGAATTAACAGTCCACTCCCTTTCTGTGCTCCTGATTCTATTATATTCACCAGTTTATTCTGTTGATCAAATTTTTAAGTCACTTAATTTTTAGATTCACTTGTTGATAGCTATGTATTTGTTCATAATTTTTTGTCTTTTACCTCTTTCTTCTTCCTCTTCTAGAAGAGTACCCT
>PVJN01000006.1:0-152500 GCA_004026805.1 Lasiurus borealis
TTCTTATCCAATTGATTACCCTATGTCTCTTGATTGGATCATTTAATCTGTTTACATTTAAAGTTATTATTGATAGGCGTTTATCTGTCGCCATTTTTAGTCTTTAGCCCAGAGTACCTTATTCTATTCCTATTTCTTTTTATTACAGCAGACCCTTTAACATTTCTTGCATTGCTGGTTTGGTGGTAATATATTCCCTATTCTCTTTTTGTCTGGGAAGCTTCTCATTTCACCTTCAATTGTGATTGAAATCCTTGCAAGGTACAGTGTTCTTGGATTCAGACCCTTCCTTTGCATGACTTTGTATATTTCATTCCATTTCCTTCTGGCCTGATGAGTTTCTGTTGAGAAGTCAGTAGCTAGTCTTATGGGGGTTCCTTTGTGGGTAATTTTCTGTTTCTCTCTGGCTGCTTTTATGATTCTTGCTTTGTCGTTGCTGTTTGCCAATTTAATTATAATGTGCCTTGGTGTCGGTTTTGTGGGGTTTATTTCCCTTGGAACTCTGTGAGCTTCTTGGATTTGTGTGGATTTTTTCTTTTCTATACTGGGGAACTTTTCTGTCATTATTTCTTCAAACAGGTTCTCTAATCCTTGTTCAGTTTCCACTCTTTCTGGAATCCCAATTATGCGGATGTTGTGTTTTTGTGTGTGTGTGTGTGTGTGTGTTATCCCAAAGTTCCATTAGGCTCTCCTCTTGCTTTTTAATTTTTTTTCTAGAAGGTGCTGTACTTGGGTATTTTTTCCTACCGTGTCTTCAAGCTCACTGATGTGGTCCTCTGCTTCTTCTAGTCTACTTTTGATGCTTTCTATTGAGTTCTTTAAAGCAGTGATGTCATTTTTTATTTCTTTGTGCATTTCTTCTTGCTTCCTCTTCATTTCCTCTTGGTTCTTACTCATATTGTCGAATTTGTCTTCCATTCTTTTTATCTACCTTATGATCATTTCTCTGAACTCTTTCTCTGGCAGGCTAATTTCTGCTCCTATTTCGTTTACTTCCTTTTCTGGTGATACTTGCCTATCTGTCGTATGCTGGCTTTTTCTTTTCTGCCCATGGTTTTTCTTCTCTGGGTGTCTGGTTATGTAGTTCTCTCTCCTACGTTGATTCAAAGGCACAAACTACAACACTACCTGATACAGCACACAAGGCACTGAACAGAAATCTATTCACAATGTTAATAATCACCAACAAGGTGACCACCAATTAAAGACAAATTAGGGGTAAGTAGAGAAAGAAGAAGAGGAAAATGAGGAAAAAGAAAGGATAGAAGTGCGAAAATCTAACTGGGAGAGGGAGAAAAAAATAAGCAAATAAATGAACAAAAAATAAAATAAAATAAAGGAGAAGAAGAAAAAGAAAAGAGAAAGAGAAAGTCAGAAAGAAAAGAAAGCGTATAAGAGAGAAAAGGGGAACAAAATGTAGATGTCAGGAGAGAACTCCAATAAAATAATCAATAATCCCAATAAAGGCAAGGAACCAGCGTTGAGAGATTAATACCAACTGCAAATAACAACTGGTATCGAGGGAGGTGAGGGAAAAGAGGTAAAAAACAAAGCAAGCATAAAGCAAAATAAAATAAGTTAAAACAATCTTACAAAAAAGTTCAAAAAATTGATATAATCACTGTTCAGGCAAATAGCAACAAAAGGACATAGAGGAAAAAACAACTTTTTGGTTAATGAAGAGAAGAGAGAGGTTTCTATAGACTTATAGTATGGGATTTGAAATTTGATATATAAGTGGGGTAAAATTTTAACCAGGTAAAGAGAAAGAATAGGGAGAATCTAAGGTTGGAAAAGGGAAAGAGAAACAAGAGAACAAAATAGGGAAAGATAGAAGGAAAGTGTTGGCATAAAGGTAGAGTTGAGTTGGAGTAAAATTATGCTAAAAAAAAAGATGAAAATGGAATGTAGAACTCTAATCCAGAAGTAAAATAAAGAGAAAACAAAATGACACTTGTTTTTTTCCAAATAGGTAAAATACTAGTAGTAATAATACTAGTTGAAAACAAAAATGTAATAATTAAAAAGGTAAAATCAATTGAGGTGGAAGGAAAAAAAGTCTTTTAATTAAAATATGTAAAAATGAAAAATAAATATAAATATAAAAAGAAAAAGAACGAAAAAAAATAGAATGGTCATTCACTTCCACTATTATTCTGCTTGGCACTCCTGTTTCCCAGTAGGGAAGGTATTGCAGTTCCCTGTGTACCACTATTGGTGTTTTAATCTCTTTATTCTTTTGTCGTTATGGAGAGTCAATTTGTGCATCTTCCACTGGGTGGCAGTGTTTCGGAATTAATCTCTGAGACAAAGCACAGGACCTCTCTAGGCTGAGCTCAGATCCTGCTACTCTGTGGTTCTCAAAACTGGTTTGTGGGTATTTTGTAGCCAAGACACTGTAATAACTCCCAGGCTGTCCCTGTGCCCCAGATAAAAACGAGTTGTTTTCCAGAGTTCCCCTCTGTCAACAGGTGGGAGAATTTTCCTCCACACTTAGGGATCTCGACCTGTCCCACCTGCGCAGACTTCTCCAGAGGCAGCTTTCCCACAGCCCGGCTCCCACAGTGTGCGAGTCTCTGTTGTGCAGGATGGGAGACCTCACCTTATCCCAGGCGAAATCTATGTGCTGTGTGTATCTCTGAATCCACCGCCCGCGTGTCTGCACCGTTTGGAGAGTGGTGCTACGGGTCCCCGACTGTTCAGTGGGTTCCTAAGCAGCAGCCTTCAGACCACCACAGACATCCACCTCCCTCTGCAAGATGGCGTGGTCTCCGCGTTAGCGCTGACAGCTCCAGCCGACAAAAACAGGTGGCAGTGGGGCTGCCTGGCCAGGGGATCCCCATCCGGCAGTCCCCTGCCTTCTCCTGGAGGATAACTGACTCTTAACTTGCCAACAAACACTCCCCTTGCAACTCTCAGCTGCTCTCCCTCCCTCTGCCCAGCGACAAAGCTCCAGAGGCGTCTGTCTATTCTGCCACCATTTCGCCAACTCGACACATCTTTTTTCAAAAAGTTATTTTTAATAGCCAAACTATGGAGCAACCTAAGTGCTTATTAATGGATGATTGGACAAAGATAATGTTGCACAGTGGAATATCACTCGGCATTAAAAAAGAATGAAATCATACCATTTGTGACAACATGGATGGACCCAGAGCATATTATGCTAATTGAAATAAGTCAGATAGAGAAAGAGAAATACCATATGATTTATTTATATGAGGAATTTAAAGAGCAAAATAAATGAATAAACAATTCAGAAACACACTAAAAATTACAATGAACAAACTAATGATTGACAGGGGGAGAGGTTTGGGGACTGGGTGAGAAAGGTGAAGGGATTACAAAGTACAAATTGGTAGTTACCATATACTCACTTATATTTTAACTAGAGGCATGGTGCATGGAATTTGCGCATGGAGCGGGAGAGTCCCCTCAACCCAGCCTTTACCCTCTCCAATAAGGGACACATTGGGGGATGTCCAACTGCCAGTTTAAGTGCAATGTAGGCCTAAACTGGCGGTCAGACATCCCGCTGACAATCCTGAACTGCTGGCTCCTAATCACTCACCTGCCTGCCTGCGTGGTTGCCCCTAATTGTCCCTCTTTCCAGCCTGGTCACCCCAGGCAACCTGCTTCAGTCCTTTGGTCATCCCTCACTAACACCCCTGCTAGCCTAGTCATAAGCAGCCATTTTGTGAGGGTATGAGGGTTAATCTGTATATTACCTCTTTATTATATAGGATATGTATGGTGCCACGGGAGTACTAGACTTATAGGGGAATCACTTCATAAATTTAATATATATGTCTAACCTCTATGATGTGCACCTGAAGCTAATATAAAATAATCTTTAATGTCAATTGTAATTTTAAAATATTTTTAAAAATAAATATTTTTGAATAAATTTTTTCCAGTTGCCACATCCAAACAGAACAAACAACACAGATGACATTAGTTTCAACATCATTTAGCCTAACATATCCAATATGTTATTATTTCATTTCAAGATATAATACAAAAATTATTAATGAGGTATGTATGTCACATTTTTCAGACTTAGCTTTCAAAATCCAATATGCATTTTATACTTAAAAGACATCTCAAATTGGATGTTAAATTTTCAATACATAAAGTAAAACTTAATCCTCCCACATTAATAAACTTGTCTTCGAAGAAGTAATATTGCATACTGCTCCAGTTTTTAAATTAAAATGGCAATTAATTAAAACTTTATTTTATTTTATTTTAGGATTCAACTCCTCAGCTGCACTAGCCATATTTTGCATAATCAGTAGCTGCATTTGGCTCCTGGCTGCCATCTCACTGGGCACAGAAGGAGGGCACAGGCTTGGGGAGTGCTGGCAACATCACCTCATCAGTAGTGCTAAGGCATTTAAAATTTCAGTTCTATTCTAACTGTAATAAATAGCTCTTAGAGTTATATCAGGTTCCTGTTTCTAATATATCAATTTATCAGAAACTTAGTGGTTTAAAACAACCAAGTGTATTATCTTACAAACAATCAGGTCAAAATCTGAAATGAGCCTTACAGGGTTGAAACCCAGGTGTTGGCAGGGCTGGTTGCTCTGGCAGCTCTAAAGAGATGATATGCTTCTTACTTCCTGTTTCTAGGGGCTGCTTGCTGGTAGGCATACCTTCATCCAGGTGCTCACCCAGCAATGCTTCAGTTTCTGTGCAGTCTCCTCTTTCCAGCCCATCTTCTGCCTCCCTCTGCAAAGACTCTGTGATCACATTGGGCCCCCTTGAACATTCCAGGATAATTTCAAGATCCTTCACTAAATTACATTAGCATACTCGGCCAGGTAAGGCAACAACACCTCACAGGGTGGCAGATTACTAAAGGGACAATGTGTGAGGGCATTATTCAGCCTATTATGGGGAGTTTAAGCACAAAAGTAGCATGATCTCATACATGTTTCAGAGAAATCACACTGGCTATTAGGGGAAGAATGACCTAACGTGAAGCAGTAAGAAAATAGGCTGAGCCTAGTTGGCAGAATTCCAGGCCAGAGGAGTGAAGGCCACATGTCTGCCCTGTACTTCCCCTCCTCCATGGGGAAACCACTTGCCAGCTGAACTCAGGGACTAGAGGCAGCTGCCAGGGCTGCAAGTCTCGAGCGAGCAGGGGTGCCTGACTCTAGCCAGCCAGCATCATAGCCCATTCCCTGGCCATGG
This sequence comes from Lasiurus borealis, assembly GCA_004026805.1. Lineage (NCBI taxonomy): Eukaryota > Metazoa > Chordata > Mammalia > Chiroptera > Vespertilionidae > Lasiurus > Lasiurus borealis. The sequence continues at coordinate 5,200 of PVJN01000006.1, forward strand.
TGTCTGGTCCAGGAATGAGCATGTGACTCAAAATGAACATTTTGAATTGTATAGTGTGCAACTAAAGAACTGGCATTGCCTTATGGCTCACTGCATTGGGAGCATGCAAATCAGGGTCCACAAGCAGCTGTGTTTTGTGCACCTTAGAATTCTTAGAAGGAAGACCATGAAGCCAACCCATGAGCCACGGACTGAGGGAGCCTCTGGGGATGGAAGAGGCAAAGAGACTTCTTCTCTGGGTGTCTACAGGAATGTAGCCCTGCCATTACCTTGATTTAAGTCCAGTGCAAACCAAAATTAATACTAGATTGTAAACTATACTAATATAAGGGTAATATGCTAATTAGGCTGGGTCAACTGGACGACTTCTGGTTATCTGGTCTTCCTTCTGGGCAAAGCCACGGTGGTGAGGGGCAAGGCAGAGGTGGTTAGGGGTGATCAGGCTGTCAGACAGTTGAGCGGTTAGGAGCCAGTGGTCCAAGATTGTGAGAAGGATGTATGACTGCCAAATTATTCCTAATCCACAGGCCTAAACTGGCAAGTGGATATCCCCTGGGGGGTCCTGTATTGGGGAGCTTGCAAGGCAGGGCTAAGTGACACCCTCCCCTCCCCATGCACAAATTTTGTGCACCAGGCCTTTAGTAAAGAATAAACAGCATTTGTTTGAGCAAAAGGAAGGTGAGCATAGGAAAGAGAGTGACCTCATCTCACGTCCTTTCCAGTCGGCAGAGCCCCTGGCAGAGGGCTGCAAGGCTCTTATTATTTATGAAATTTGGGCCATTTAGTTGACCATGGACAGTCTTTCTCAGCAGATAAATTCCTTGAATGTTCACATCAAATGAATCTTTTTTCTTGGGTTCCATACCAGTGAAACAGATTTTGGACTTCTGACCTCCAAAACTAAATTTATACATTTGTGTTGTTTTAAGTGTAGATAATAGGCCTCTATGATCCATCTTCAGCATAGTCAATGTTTAATGGAAACTGTTACTGAATTTTCCCAGGGCTAACAGAATGTAGGGAGGATGGGAGAGGATATAATAACAAAGAGCTGTGTGTGTGACCCACAACACATTTTTCAGGAAGATCCACCCACCATAACTAAACAGAGAGGTGGAGACAACTAGAACAAGCTTCAGCCATTTTTTTAAATATAACCCAATAGGAGACAGTAAGGCCTAGGGGACATATGGGAAAACTGTTAACTCCTATCATCTCAGCCAGTGAGGAGCCAGGAGAGGGACTCTCACACCCTAGGAATAAATAGCCTGTGGCCACTGCTCTGAGTGTGCCTGCCCACAGACACCTGCTCTTGTAAGACAGCAAGGAAGGTCTCAATTTCATCATGCTTCATGTCTCTGAGTCCATTATTTGAATTTGGACAGGTGAGCATTTCTCACATCAGTCACTAAGTTTGTGGTAATTTCTTACAGCAGTAAAAAGGAAGGAAGAGATACCATCATGAGCCTTTTTCATCTAGATCTTGCTCTTCAACACCTCGGGAAAACAGAGGTCTACAGCAAGAGAAACAAAGCAAGTTAGGGTTTGGTTTGTGGGCTTGTGAGAGGCACATCTTAATGATTTAAATTCACAGCAAGCTTTTAAACTATATATAATTGTGTCCCCAGTTAATGACGTTAGAAATGAAGTCTATTTGAACCTAATAAAGTGTATGGTAGTACAGCAGGTTTGCTCTGATGCAAGACCAAACGAGAAAAGAGCATCGGGGGCATTTTAGGTGGGCCTTGGAGGTGAGTAGGATCTCAGCAGGAGCTTAGAAAAATCTTGCTTCATTCCTTTCTGCGGACCCTGCAGGAAATAGCCCTGTGTAAGTCCTGCTCAGGTGACCTAGCCCACTCATTTTTTGTGGATCCCTCCACCTCTGCTCTTACTATATTGCTTACCTAGCCCCACCCCTTAGCCTTCCTTCCAGTCCTCGGCCTCCCTGACCCTTCTTCCAATGTCAGACTTATTCCAAAGATAAATTCCTACACGGTGCTCAGTGTCCAGCCCTCACTAGACTGTCAGTTCCGGAGGGAGTAACGGAGTCTGTCTTGCTCTCTATATTATGAGGCTCAGAGCAGAGCTCTTTGCAAAGACCTGAGGGACTGGCATTTAAGCTGCAAATGTAGACAGAGCAATTGGTATCTTGAACTCTGTGGGACTGGCACTGTGCTGAGAAGGACTAGGAGCCACACCCAGTTGCATCAGGAGGGAACGCTATGGCTTCTGGTGGGAATGGCAGTAGCCTTTTCCTTGTTCTTCAATCCGTAAGCAATCTGGATTATTTCATCTCTCATTACAAACATGAGGGTCCTTTCCCGGGGAGGGGAGACATCCTCCAGGACCACTCAGCCTCGCTTGTCCCGAACATGGAAGTCTCTGAGTGCATTGTATGAAACAGCCTCTTCGAGTGAAGAAATGGGACGTTTTTCCGGAGCTAAGCTGGGGACTCCCAAACCTGGCCTGCTTTCTCAGCGATGCCCTGTGCAGAGTGCCGTGGTGCCCAGTTGGGCTGGACATCCGCTTTTCTGCTCCCTTGGTGCCGCCCAGCAGCACACAACCACGTCGGGGAGTCACTGTGACCATTGGGAGTTACATTCTACTGACAAGGAAAGTGTTGCTAGAGCAAGATAGTTGAGGGGAGTGATGGTTGTGTATTCTCATTATCTGGCTTTCAAACGGAAACATTTTGGCCTTTAGGAAGCATTTGTTTCTGAAAACAAAATGAACATAGGCAGCATTCAAAGGGGCTTCTTAGAAACTAGATTCTTTTTTACCTTTTAATGAGGCACTGAGCAAAGAGGGTGTCACCCTGCATCTAGGCCTGCCCTGTGGGTGCGGGGAGCTCATTGAAGAGAAGGGGCACCAAAATTAGACTGGCTCCATTCCCAGCCCTGCCTACTCTTTGCTGCTATCCCTGGGATGCATCCCCCTAGTTCCACTTTGTGTCCCAGCCCCCTCACTCTCTGCTGCCACTGGCATCCCTCCCCCCTCCCCCCACCACCCCCAGCACAGAGGTGGGAGGCTCACTTCGTCACCTTTAAGCCCCAGTGCCTGCCCTGGTGTTGGAGCCACAGGTCATCTGCTGAATGAGGAAGAGAAGGAGTCTGTCACCTGGGCCTTCAGGCGATGCCCCCTCTTGAGTAAACTGGATTTGAAACCTTTCCATCCCTGAGAAGTGCTTTTCCTTTAGCTGTGAAATCACTGATGAAGACGTAATTTAGAACTTGGGTTTGTGCGGCTGGACAATCTAGGTCTGATCTTTTCCTCTTGCTGGGAAGTGAAGGCTTGACTTAGTTTTCCAAACAGGCAGCCAGGCCTGGCAGGGCTTGCAGGTGAGGCACCCACACTCGGTTCTCAGTTACAATCTGATTTTCATAGGAAAGCAAACTTCACTGCAATGTTAAATACAGCCCGGAAAACCAAAAGGCAGGCAGGGAATGTCCTGGCCAACTACCAAGACATTGCCTTCCACTGCTCTTCCCTCAAAACCTCCAGTCTGTCCCTGTGCACATCAGGGTACCACAGGGAAAATGGTGAGAGAAACCCTGACAGCCTCTGTGGGACCTCATTCCAAGTGGGCTTCCTACCTAGGAAACTGTGTGTGAATTCTGATCTCAGTTCCTTCCTCTGCAAAATGGGATCTAACCCGGACCCAGGCGTGGCCATGAGAATGGCGCTGGGCCAGGAGCCACTGCAGAAGGATGGCTGTGGCTTTGTAGTTGCTGTTTTTTAGAGCTTCTGCGACAGTTTCAGGTGGCCACTCTGTAAAGTGGAGCTATATTTAAACATGTTCATTAATATAATGTTACTTAAATGGAGTTTTCAAAACAGGAAAAAGTCACGAGGACCTGGGGAAGGGAGTCTGGGTTACTCCTGAATGGGCCCTGCTCCTGTCCCCCCACCAGCTTCCTCCTGGCTCCAGGTTCTGATGGCTCCCAGGTCGCCCTCGGCTGGTTTCTCTGCTTTGTCTCCACGGTCCTTCTCCTGCCCTCCCCTCCCGCTGACACAGACAACAGGGCACTGGGAGAAGGACTGCAGGCTCCTGTCCTGGGTGATGGTCTTAAACCAGCGTCCCAGTTGAATGTAGACCAGCAGAGCTGAAGGCGAGCAGGGGACACCAGAGGTCACGGACAGTGGGATAGCAAATGGGATCTCCTTCCTGCCTTACGGAGCATGCAAGCAGGTTGGAGAACACTCAGCGCTCCCAGGCATGAATGGGAGCTGCTTGTTCTGTCTGATGAAACTACATTTCCAGAGGCCTTGCATAATTTAAAAAACGTGACTAAGGCAAAGTATGGCTCTATCAGTATTTTACTGTCATTTATCTTGTTAACTATGAGAACTCCAATTTGCTTTAAAAGGTTACCAAACTGCAAATGTAAGAGTGTGACTGCTTTGTGCTCAGGCATGGAGCTCAGCACAGTGGGGCTAATAAATGAGAGCAGGACAAAGCCCTGCCGACTTCTAACACTTCCCACGTGCTTTCCCATGCAGAGCAAAACTGTTGCCACAGAGACCATGTGACCCATGAAGCCTAAAATATTCCCATCTATCTGGCCCTTTACAGAAAGTGTTGGCCCATTCATGGCAGCGAAGACAGAGGCAGGTGGCCCAAATGGACATCTAAAGCTGCCATTTACCACATTGTACAACTGCTCTAGGCCTCAGTGTCCTCGCCTAGAGATGGTGTTGGGGGCCGCAGTTGTTCACATGGCAATGTGTGGCTATGGGGTAAAATGAATCTCTGGCCGAGAAGGAGCAGCATCGATAGCAGTTGCTGCTGCTCTTGTTGCTGTGTCTGAGCTCCACTACAGAACCAGATGGAAACAGCGTGCAGGGGCCCTGGGAGAACTGGGAACGAATGTACAGCAGCCCTGTGCAAAGGAGATGCGGGCAGCCCGCAGGGGCAGGTCAGGCCCTGGAGGATGCAGCGCGGCTCTCAGACCCAAAGACAGAATGTGCCCATCAGGAAGCCATGGATGTAGGTGGGTGTTGACCAAAGATCCAAGTCAAGAAAAGAGGGCACTTGGACATCAGAGCTGGTACTGCCCGGCTTTGCCTGAGGGGAGGAGGCCACCTGGACTGGGATTTTTCTTGTGCCAAAGTAAAGCAGTTCCCAGCAAGGAGGTAGATGCACTCACTGTGTTTTGTCTAATGACATGAAATGTGTTAATGTTTTCTCACCAAGCAAGCTTTTAATTCTGATTTGGCTTCTCAACTGGTTATACTGGAAACTGGTATTTTTTATAATATTTTTATTCCCAAATACTGGAGGTGGTGGGTGGGGCTGGAGGACCCCTGCACCCCTTGAAATCATGGTCAGAGAACTCAAAGCTCATCCACTTTTCTAGAGAGAGGGCCAACAGCTGTGCACTTGGTCTAGAAGATGTTCTGACTCCAAAGTGACTCAGCACACACGGTGGGCCATGGATCCTGTCTCCTGGCTCACTGAGGATTCGGTGGGGACTTTTCCATCAGCCTTGGTGACACAATTAGCCTGTACAGAGTCCATAACAGGTGGGCTAACCTGGGCTGTGTGGCTGCTTCCCACAGGGGAGAGGGGCAGGAAGGTATGGAGGAGAGAGAGGGAGGTATGGGGAAGAAGGAGAGGGAGGTGCTGGAGGAGAGAGAGGGAGGTGGGGGGAAGGGAAATGGAGGTGTGGGAAGAGAGGGGGATCTATGGGGAAGAGGGAGGTGCGGGGGGAGAGGGACAAGGAGGTGTGAGAGAGAGAGGGAGGTGGAGGAGGGATAGAAAGGTATGGGGGAGAGGGAGGTGTGTGTGGGAGTCCTCAAACCTTATGGCCTTCTCTAAGATTGCCCAGGCCTCTCCAGGTCACTGCTTTGCCGTGTAAAGAACAATTCCAAAAAAAGCCAGGTTTCTGAGTTATCGAGAGAAAGAGAAGTCTTCACGTATCTCCAGGAATGATAAAGAGCAGCTAGAGAGGTTTGACTAATGAAGTGGGAGCTCCCAGGCTCAGCTCGAACCCCCCTCCTTGGTGAGCCGGGCCAGAACCTGGTGACAGCTGCATGTGAGCCCTCCCCCGCCCCTGGCGCCCCCATGGCAGAGCATAGGCCGAGGAGCAGCAGCTGGCTTTCCACAGACCAGGCTCAGCTGGCCTGGGGAGATGCCCTCACAAGGCAGCAGGTCCCGGGTGCATTTCATGCCAGGTCTCTGTCTGATCCAGGCATCAGACAAAGTTGTAGGAGAGAAGACAGAGTTTTCCCAACTAGCATTCCAGGCCCGGAAAGCACCAGCCAGATCCGTGAGGTATGTCTTTATTTTCTGCCTGGAAGACTCCTGGGGTAGGCTCCTACCCAGAGGAAGTGAACCGTGGCCTTCCCCGTGGTCGGCGCTGACCTTCCCGAAGGAGTACGGCAGCTCCACCCTGGCCATGGCCATGGGCTGCTCCATGGCTGCGGCAGCTGTGGCTCTGAGGACAGACTGGACGGGCCGGGGGCTCATGTGCCAGTGCTGCCCATCCCAGTGGGGTCTTGGCTGAGGCCTCCATCTTCAGTGCATGAAGAACACCTTCCCAGCAGGAGGTGAGGCTCCGTGAGGTGTTTCGCGTGGCGGCATGCCCTGTCCCGTTGCCATCAGAGTCAGCCCTAACGACATCTCATTGTGGCTCTACAGCCCCGTGCCTGAGGCTGCTCTGCCGCAGCTGCTCTACCAGGTGGCTTTGCAAAGACTCATTGCGGGTTTGCTCCAGCAGCCCCCCAAGCTTTCCCCACTCCCCTCTCCGCACAGGCCGCTCTGCAGGCCTGAGGCACAGGGAGCAACAGCCCTTGGCTCCCGAGTCAGGACTGGGCATCTGGCGGCTGAGCTGGCGGGTGGGCAGCTGCTGCTTACATGGTCTCTTTTGGAAAACTCTTAAGTCAAACTGAGCAGCGTTGGGGTTGCCCTCCCTGTCACTCGAGTGCTGGGAGCAGCATTACAAACTGCTCACTGATCCAGAGCTCTGCTGCACCTTTTCTCTTAGTTTTTGCCACGGTGTGACCTGGGCCCCTAGTCACCCTCTTGTTGTCTGTGGATCCCAAAGCTCAAAGGAGTTTAATAACTTGATGAAAACCAAACAGCTACAAGAGTGATCATGCCTTAGCACCTAGGACAGTGTTGATTGTGGTCAGTGCCTACTGCCTGCTGCTGCAGCTGCCGTTGCTCACATATTATCAGGGATAACGACCCATTGGCACTCAGGCCAGCTGCCAAATCTCTGCACATATAGCTCCTACAACAAGTTCTGCCCTAAGGAAGTCCTAAATGTTGTCACTTTGTCAAAGCTGAGGAGTCAAGACCCAGGTGCCCCAGAGACTCGTCAGAGAAAAAAAACAGTGAGTGACCAGCCCTGTTTATACCGATGCCAGGCTGCGAGGAAGGACCGAAGGCAGGGGGCAGAGTGGCCCTGCTCTCATGGGCAGCTGGTGAGAGAGGAGGCGCAGAAGGATGCCCTCCACTGTAGGGGGGCTGAGCCTTCCTCACTGGACCAGGGAGGGGCAGTTGCCATTCCTGTCTCAATCTGAGAAAGTGCCTTGGGACCTGCTTTCCACACTCTCACATCCTCACTCAAATTGGGATCCACCAGGGATTGTTCCCTGGCAGTCCCTCCTCCCAGCAGCGCTGGGCAGGCAGTTGGAGCAGGATGAGTCTCTCACTCCATCCAAAACCATGCAGGCCTCTCTTCCTACTGAAATGCCTGGTGCTGAGCCTTGCGGTCACTCCCTCCACATTGTTTCCTAACCCCAAACCCAAGGCTTCCTATGAACATGTCTAGGTCCTGCCATGTGAGGGGTTTTCTGACTGATGGCTAAAAGAGAAGGTAGGTGCTGCCACAAACACAATTGACAGAACACTGCCAACATTCCATCATCAAGGGGTCGTCAGAGACAGAGGCTCCATTCTGGCTGCAGCCCAGGATCCACAAAGGCTGGCTTTTACCTGTTGCAGGTGAGCTTCTTTTCTTGCAAAAAATACACAAAAACAGACTCTCGCTAACAAGCAAAGAAACGATACAGAGGGAAAAAATCCATTGGAATGCCTTCAACTAATTGTAAATGAATACTTGACTATAGTTGCTTAACCAAATGAGGATTCAAGTTTCCTTCAACAGCAAGAAGTCTGATCGCCTTTGGAGTTGGTTCAATGGCTGGACAATGTAAAGACTAGGTCCCTGGATTCTCTCCACTCTCCCTCATGCCACAGAGTGCCTGCCAGCAGGCCAACATTGATCCACTCAAAAGGCCCAAGGCAGTGGGAGCAGAGGGACACCATCTGTTCATCTCCCTGATATTAGGAATGCAGATTTTGCTTATGTGTTGCTGGCCAGACCTCTATCACTTGGATCCCTGTCATTATCTGCCAGCGAGACTGGGAAAGTGAGTATTTCTCACCATCAATAGGGAAGTAGGGAAGCAACAGGAGATTGGAAATAGATAGTGGGCTTGCCCACTATTTCTCAACCTTAGCAACGTTGACATTTGGGGCCAGGTAATTCTTTGTGATAGGGCTCCTGTGTGTTGTAGACTGTTTACTAGCATTCCTCCCCTAGTTATAATTACCAAAATGTCTTCAGGTTTCACCAGAACTCCACTAGAGGGTAGGAATCATCCCTAGTTGAGAACCACTAAATTAGTCCATCCACAGCATCTGCCACAGATGACTGGCCAATCCCAGAACCAAAGGCAGAGAGAAGGAGCCAGAGCAGTTCTTAGGTGCTGGGGACCACGACTGAGAGACAGCCTCTACCAGGCAGTTACCATGAAATGAATCCACTCTGACCACTTTTAGTCTGCTATGGCTCAAGACATAGTATTGTCCCAGGATTACAAGCCCATAATTGGTGAGGCAAGGACAGGGTACCTTGACTGACTCTCCCAAAAAGTCTGTAGCCAGAACAAAAAGAGTAGATCCCCAAAGTGCTTCCCTGAGGGTTGGAGGCAAGGGATGATGTGGAAGTCAGAATACACACAGGGTATATACACTTTAACGGCTGAGAACTCAGTTTTGAAAATGGAATGTATTGTAACAAACACTGCACCTTACATGTGTGAATACACTTTGAGAGACCATATATAGACAACACAGAGAAATGACTGCACAGCTGGTCCTCCTTCTGAGGGGTAGTTGAGTCTCTATATTCATTTGAGAAAAGTGCTTCAGTCCAGTGTGGCTGCTTGAACTCAGACAAAGGACATCACCTCTGCACTCCTCTGCATTTATGTATAAGAAAAAGGTTGAGGCAGAGGTTCTCAAAGACCCCTTCTGGTTCTAGCACTCAGCATCTTGACTTTCAGAAAGCGGCTCCAGCTTCCTCATTCCTCCCGTCTACATGCCTCAGTTTATTTCATTTTCCAAAGCCATGCCTCCATTGCCTGGAGCTGGGCCGTCTTGACAGTGAGAAGCAGATGGGGTTGTAGGCTTGAGCAGGAGCTTGGCACCAGGTGCATATAAGTAGCTTGAGAATTTTTTTTATCTCATCTGGGACCTACTGAATACATCACACTCTCAAAACAAAGAGCAGCTCAGGGACCTGCAAACCTCTTACAGGAAGTACAGAGAAAATGACCTTGCACAGAGAAAGTGACCTTCTCCTACAGAGGTGGCAGCTGCCTGCAAATTCTTAAAAGCTGATGACAGATTCCATAATGGAGAAGACTGCCTGGCCCTGCACTCGTAAATATATTTAGTTCAGTGGTAAAGAGGAGAGGAATTGGAGCAAGGGATGAAGGGAAATTGGATTAAAACTGTAAATATGTGATTACTTTTAATGACCTTATTACTTGACATAAAATATGTTTGTATTGACAAATAAATGTGCAAATGTTTATATCAACACTCACTTCATTAAAATAGTAAATGGTTGACGTTAATATTAGTGCAGCATTGAAATCTTGAGTAGTTTTGATTGCATAGCAATAAGCTACTGATGAGTATCATTATGTACCAATCATATAAAAATGAGCCACCGAAGGCCATATTTCCAAAATTGGGTTGAGCAAGTTTACCTACAAAAACAGAGAGAGATACAAACTAAGTGACAAATGTATTCCCTGCCTTCAAATCCAAGCATAGTTTGAAGGTAAAAACCAGGAAACTGCATGTGCAGAAATGCAACTGGATGTGTATTATGCAACGCTTCCCCCAAAAGAAGCATATACAGGTGTTTTACAACCACATCAAACTCACCTCATTTATTGACATGCTTGGTTTAGACTTTAGAGACTCTCCCTATCCCTTGTATATCATCCACCTCCATTTTCTTAATTTTTTTCAAGTGGTGATTTTTTAGCTTTAAAGACAAGTTATCTTTAAAATATTGGAATCTTTACAAATAAGCTGGCATAAGCTGGGCTGGGTAGTCACATAAATAAGGACCTTGTAGCATGTGACTCATGTAGCCTTTTGGTCAGGAGAGAGTATGTTGTTCTATTAGTCTGACCTTGAACTCCAGTTCATAGGTCTTGCCAACACTTCTTACGGGACTCCTCAGTTTCCCAACTGCCCAAGATATAAAAAAGAAGAAGAAGAAAAGAAACTGCAAATCATGGAAAATAACAGAGCCTGGGGTCTGGATTGCCAGTTAGCCCCATGTCTTTTCTAGAAGATGGGGACTCTGGTGCAGTGAGTAAGGATGGGCCTGGAACCAGGTATCAAGCAGCTGAAGTTCCCCATTTACTTAACTACCAAGACTTTGTTTTTCTGGCAGGGAATCAAGCTGGGGCAAGATCTGAACTGCTTGGCATATTTCGCATAAATATTTACTCATAAGTCACTAAGGAAGAAGCTAATAGGAGAGACTGGAGGGGAATGGAGGGTGAGAGAGGGCAGTATGTGAGATCCCCACATTTCTGCTCAATCTTCTGAAGAATTATCACTGCTCTGAAACTAGTCTATTAATACTGTTGACACTCTCAGTGTTGGATGAGGGAATGAACATTTTCCATGTTTTTCAGTGAGCACGTAACATTTTATTTTCCTTCGGTGCCACCTAACTTAAGAGGTCCTATGAGACGCTGGTCCCTATGGCATCCTACTTACCTTTACTCAGGATCACTGTGAAACAATATTCAGTCTTGAGAGAATTAGAAAAAGTTGCCTCTTCCCCATGGCGCTAGCCTGTGGCCAATGGTAGAGCTTTGTGGGTGCTCAGCTCCCTCCTTCTCCCTGGTAGAGACCAGCGTAGGAGCAGACAAACCTGCATGGTGGCCCTGTCACCTTTTTCTTTCAGATGCCTGTTCACAGGAGAAGCACAAGTGTCTGTACTGCCCTCCTCAGCCAGTGCAGCTTCTCCTCCCAGAGACCTGGGCCCCTTAGGGCACATCCACCCTCCCTGTATTTATGATTATCGACCAGGGGAGCTGAAATATGCTGCTGGCAGCGACAAATGAAATCCCACTAGCAGCCCCATCCACCTGACAGGGAGGGAGCTGTCAGAGCTCTCAGGCTTGCCTCCTTCCAGAGGCCCTTGAACAGAGCAGATGCCTTTGGAGCTGGGGCATCCCATTGTCTGAGGCAGGGCCTCTGTTACTTACATGACAGGGAGGGCAACTACTCGCACAGGAGGTGAAGGCTCAAACTGCTGTGTTCAAAAGGCTGGCAAACTGGCCGCATGCCTCACAGAGGCAAAGGAAGGGCCACACTGCATGGTAAATAAAGCTGATTGCGGAGCAGAAACCCTTCATTTTAAGTCTTGCCCTTGACTCTTACTAGCTGTTGGGCTGCATTTATAGAAGTGGAAGTCCTTGAGCCTCATCATATTCACCTAAAAGCAGGGATAATTGACTTGCTGGTGGTTATTATGTTAGATAAGATGGTACTATAGCTACCCTTCACCGAGAGGTGACTCTGTGCTAGGCCTTGGGCCATGAACTTTACACACATTATTTTATTTACTGCTTACAACACTTCACAGTAATGAATGCGCATGGCCAAAAGCAGGTATACCATAAACAATATTATTAACTCTGTTACATCAGAATCAACAGTTTTGACCAAAGCAGCCATTTCACATGACTCAGCTGGACAGCATAGGAGCAGAAGGGTTTCGAACTAGAGGTTTAGGAGTGTAGGAAGCGAGGTATAGAAGGGTCTATACCATAACGGAGCGGAGAGGATGGGGACAACCTTCAGATGACAGCGAGAAAGCAGAGCATAAGCTGTACCGCAAGCTCCTGATATTTGGCACTGAACAGTCAACTGAGGCAGGAGCTCTGCTTACAGCAGGAGGGCTGGTGGCCTGTCCATGCAGTTCCTGTTGGGTTGTCCAGCTCAAGCTGGTAGCTGATCCCCATGGAGGCTCATTAGGGCCCAGACTCTGGGCCCCCCAGAGTCTCCGGCTCAATAGGACCTGGTGGCTGAGTGCGCCTCTAACACAGCTCCAGTGGTAGCAGGCACTGCTGGTCTGGGAAGGGCCTCCCAAGAGCCACACTGTAGACCAAAGTTTGCAGACTGGGGCTCTGAAAATCAAATTCAACTGCCAGTATCATTTATTTTTCTTTCTTTACAGTAGTTTAAATATTTTGTAAAAAATCATTTCTTAAAAATCTGGAGATTTCACAAAAAAAAAATCTAGGTTTCCACCTTCAGAAACTGAGAGAATCTACAAACTTACATTCCCACATCACTCTCATTGGCAGGAGTAGTTGAAGGCCCCAGGGAGGTGGGTCTGCTCTGCTTGGCTCTTGGAAGGGACATCCCTGATACTTCCATGCTTAGCATTTGTAAGTTCAGTTGTGGATGCAGTTAACATCTGTATTTTAATGAACTGCTCTTTTCTTTCACACAGGCTTTAACTTATTTGACTAGGCAAAACTTAGTGCCAAAACCTCCCAGGGAGGAAAGGCCAGCAGGGCTGAGATGCTGGATGAAATTGGGTAGAGGTGCAGACCCAGGAGAGCCTATTGCATGCCTGTGCTCCCCCACAAGCCATTTCTCCCACAGAAACCTAACCAGCCATTGGTCTGGAAATCCAGCTGATTGTATTTTAAAAACCTATTAAGATTTGTTAGTCTGAATCATATGAGTGATAGATATCACAATTGCTAGTGCATTGAAATTTATGTATAAAAAATCAAAGCCGTCGTGCAGGAAGTCAGGAAGAACATGGAGGAGCATTTAGCAAGAGGTTGATAGACGCTGATGCCCCTGCTCTCCTTCAACATGTAGGGTTTTCTCCATGGACCTGCTACAGAAGTTGTGACATCTGAGTTGACTGGAAATAAAACACGGTTCGCATTCAAGAGACCGTGCCCCGCTGGTATAGAGCCGCCCATGGTCGGTCTTCTGTGTGGGACTGTTCTCACCTGAATCATCTTCCAGTTCTTCTTGTCTAGTGACTGTGGGAGAAAGGTCAGTCAGTCCCGAGGAAGGGCTGTGTAAAGGTCACACAGGCTCAATGCGAGTCATGCTTCCTGCAGTGCATATGTGTGTTTTCCTGGTTTACTGAGCTCTGATCATTTCAACAGTACAAGTATGTATGTGAAGTGCGAAATGTATGAATGTCAGGAGATGGCCACACTGAGTCCTCGTTGTGCAAGGTGTGGTCTACGGCCCAGGCATCTCTGCATTCCCTCAGAACCCTGTCATGAAGGCAGAATCACAGGCTCCCAGCAACCATCGTGGACTGCAGGGTGACAAGATTCTTATGACTTACTTGTGAAGTCAGGCTTTGAGAAAACTTAACATCACTCTCAGAGGAAACTGAGATCATGGATATGATGGTGAAGGAAGGAAGGAAGAAAGGAAGGAAGGAAGGAAGGAAGGAAGGAAGGAAGGAAGGAAGGAAGGAAGGAAGGAAGGAAGGAAAGAAGGGAGGAAGGGAGGGAGGGAGGGAGGGAGGAAGGGAGGGAGGGAGGGAGGGAGGGAGATGGGAAAATCCTGACAATATGGTCTGCATGTAATTTTTTAAGTTGGAGGATTCCTTGCAAAACAATATTAAAATATTCAGGAATCCATACGTGATATATGTTAGTGTGCATCTATTTTTTTAAAAAGCATTGATGTGTAACACTTTTAAGTAAGTGAGCACACTATTAATCTGATCAGCTATGCAATTTGGAAAAGATATATCTATTTGTATCAGAATTTTTTTTTTAGTTCTAGCAGCAATGCTTGCACACATATAGATTATCTCAGCCCTTGTCACTTCATAACTCACTGAGTAGCAAATACTGGTCTAGAGAAATAATGATTAATCAATTATTTTCACAGTACTTATTTCTTTCCTATGAAAGGGAACTAGAGCATTTGAAAATGATACACCCAAAGGGTTTGGACCACGTTCAACTTCTAAACTTAACTAATACCCCATAGCAGTGATTCTCAAACAGGAGTGGGAATCACCTGGATCCTGCTAAACAGTCAGAGGCTCAGGTCCTCGCCTACTTCAACAAGACTGAGCTTCCGGATTTCTCATTTGCTTTCCTGGTGGTTCTGACTCAGGTTCAATGTTTAGAATCATGGCTCTGGGGTAGGGCTTGTCAACCACAGTGCGACTGGCATTTCAGGTTAGATTCTTCAGGGGCCAACCTGTGTGCACTGTGTGGTGTTTAGCAGCACCCTCGGTCTCAACAAAAATTGCCAATGTCCCCTGGGAACAAAAACATCTCTCTCAGTTGAGAACTATCAGCCTACAGGGAGAAACCCCGGGTACTGGATCTCTGGAGAGAAACAGTCTAGCTGAGATCTGCACAGGGCCACTAGGACTAGAGGGCTGATGACTGTGTGTCCCTACCAAACATCCTGGCCCAACCTGACTATCGGTGGCTATGATTATGGGTCCCAGACTATAAAGGAATTATAGTCTATTCTGACCTTGACACAGTGAGACTAGCTAGCTAAATGATTCCAACATTACTTTGGGGTTGGAGTTGAATTCAGAAGCAATATGCAAGGCCCAGCCAGGCATTTGCCTTATGTCCGGGGCAAGTCCCATCTGTCAACAGAGACCAGACGGCTAACTGTCCCTTTGAAAAGTCTTTCCTAAAGCCAATTTGAAATCTGTGTTTGAAAATTGTATTTCACATAGATGAAAAACATAGATTTTCATTTTGCTTCAAATTAGCACGGTAAACAGCGGGCTCTCTTCTCTCCTATGGAGGCAGGGTTCCATTTGTTAGCTCTGTTTCTGGTATTTCACCCATTCTTTATTTACTTAACAGAGTTTGACAGGAAATCTCAGAGAGATAATATATCTTCATTAATAGGGTGACTGGGGGGACATTTTCTAAGGTTTCAAGTGGAATGAAACAATAACTTATGCCTTTGACATTTTTGTCAGCTACTGTCCCATTAATAGCTTCCAACAACACTTCCCTCAACCCAGGAAGTCTTATGCATGTTTCTGTATTTTCCAGGTGATTCAGGCCCATTGCACCATAATTCTGTGAATTAAAAGGCTTTGTAAGAAAGGTAACCTGATTCCCATAAAAACAATATTCAGACATAAATCAAACCACTATAAGTAATTAAAATGAGTCAAGTTAGATTTCTGTCTGAATATTGTTTTGAAGGTCTAAGAAGTTATCCTCCTGGAGGTCACCAATGTGTGTTACCTCAGAAGTACATAAGTAGAAGTCTGCCCCCCAAAATGTAGAGTTTCACATACAGATAGAAGCTCCTCATGTTATTAAGCAAAAATGCACTTTCTTTTTTACAAGACACCAGGAAAAAACCCTAAACACAAGCCAGAGGCTCATCTGTTAGGAATTCCTTTATTGCTTTTTGTTGGTGTTTTGTTTTGTTCACCCCCATGAATTCCTTTATTGTTTGATGGCTTTTCACACTTGGCATTCAAAAAAATACCAGAGTGCATTAAGAGTGGTCTTTTTATTTTCAGTCAGATGGATGTCTGTGGCTTTGCCTTTATTTTATTTTATTTTATTTTATTTTACTTTATTTTATTTTATTTTACTTTTTTTTTCTTTCCCCTACCCTTTCCTTTTGACAGCCATCAGCTATTCTCCATATATATGGTTCTGTTTCTGTTGTTTATTTTTTGTTTTTTGTTTTTTTTTAAGATTCTACCTATAAGTGAAATAATGTGGCATTTGCCTTTCTCTGATGCATTTCACTCAGTATGATGCCCTGTAGTTCCATCCATGTTATTGCAAATGGCAAGAGTTCATTCTTTTTATTCCTGAAAAATATTCCATTGGATATAGATGTTCATCTTCTTTTTTCATATGTCTATCCAAAACACTTGGGTTTTTTCACGTCTTGGTCACCATGAAAATGCTGCAATGACCATAGGGGTGCAGATATCTACTTGAATTAGTGTTTTGTATATCTTTTGATGTATACCCAGAAGTGGAATTGCTGGGTAATGAGGTAGGCTTTTTATTATTATTATTCTTTGAGTAACCTCCATACTGTTTTCCATAGTGACTGCACTAATTTACATTCCCTTTTCTCCAACAATTTTGCTTTTTATTTACTGATGATAGCCATTCTGATAGGTGTGAGGTGATACCCATTGTGTTTTAATTTGCATTTTCCTGGTTATTGTTTAGGTTGAGCAACTTGTTATATATCTATTGGCCATCAGTATTTACTTTTGGGGAAAATGTCTAGGCAGGTCCTCATTTTTAAGTTGGGTTGTTTGTCTTTTGATACTAAGTTGTATGAGTTACTCATATATATTTTAGTTATTGACCCATTATTAGATGTTTTCTTGTGAATATATTCTCTCATTCAGTAGGTCATCTTTTCATTTATTGATGGTTTCCTTTGCTGTGCAAAAACTTTTTCACTTGATGCAATCCCATCAATTCACTTTTTCTTTTATTGCCCTTTTCTGAGGACATATATCCAAAAAGATATTGCTAATAGTGATGTCAGAAAGCTTACTATCTGTGTTTTTTTCTAGGAGTTTTATGATTTCAAGTCTTACATTTAAGAATATAGGCCCTGGATAGTGTGGTTTAGTTGATTGCATATCATTCCAGGCACCAAACAGTTACCAATTCAATTCTTGGCCAGGGCACATGCCTGGGTTTCAGGCTCAATGTTTTGCTCTCACATTAATGTTTCTCTCTCTCTCACCCTCTCCCCTCCTCTCTCTCTCTAAAAATCAATAATAAAAAAAAGATTTTAACACACTTCAAGTTCACTTTTGTATGTGTAAGAAATGATCTAGTTTTATTTTGATGCATGTCTCTGTCCAGTCTTTGCAACACCAATTATTGAATAGACTGTCTTTACTTCACTGTATGTTTTTGCCTCCTTTGTCATCAATTAATTTAACCATGTGAGCAAGAATTTACTTTTGAGCTCTCTGTTCTATTCCATTGATCTTTATGTCTGTTTATTTGTCTAGTACCTTACTGTTTTGATTATTGTAGCCTTGCAGTATATTTTGATATCAGATAGCATAATACCTCCCATTTTGTTCTTTCTCAAAATTTCTTTGGCTATTTGGGTCTTTGTAATTCCATATAAACTTTAGGATTAGTTGTTCTGATTCTGATAAGAATGCCATTGGTATTTTAATAAAGGCTTCATTTGATCAGTATCTTGCTCTAGGTTGTAAGGACATTTTAACAATATTAATTTTTCCAATCAATGAGCACAATATATCTTTTCATCAATTTATACTTCCTTTAATTTCTTTCTTCAGTGTCATATAGTTTTCAGTATACACATCTTTCAGCTCATTGGATAAATTTATCCCTAGGTGTTCTATGCTTTTTAATTCAATTGTAAATGGGATTGTTTTCTTAATTTCTCCTCATTATTCATTATTGATATATAAAAATGCAACAGACTTCTATATGTTGATTCTGTATCCTGAAACATTTTATTTACTACTTCTAGTAGTTTTTTGGTGGAATCTTTATGGATTTTTATATATAGTATCATGTCATCTTCAAATAATGACACTTTTACTTCTTTCTTTCCAATTTAGATGCCTTTTATTTCTTTTTGTATATCTGATTACTGGGAATAGGACTTCCAATATTATGTTGAATGAAAGTAGTGATAGTTGACATCCTTGTTGTATTTCTGATCTTAGAGAAAAGGTTTTCAGCTTTCACCACTAAGCATGATATTTGCTGTGGGTTTGTCATATACAGCATTTATTATGTTGATGTATTTTCTTTCTATATCCATTTTATTGAGAGTTAAGGATGTTATATATCCATATTTTACAGCCAAATTATAAGTATTCAACCTTGCAAAGTAGGGAGCAATTCCAACCATCTTTCAGATGTTTCTACTGTTACTCATGGCTCCAATTCTGTCTAAAAAATGTCTCAAATTATTGATAATGAACAAGATGTGCTCTGAAGTAACAATGCAATTTACAACAGAGAGATAAACCCAGATAGAATACCATTTACCTTGGACTGTTATTGGCATAAAAGATTTGAGGGTTGGTTCTAATAAGAATGTTCATTTAGAACCAAGACAGAGTGGCAGGGAAAGGGAGTCTCCTGGTGTGGAATTTCATCTTTTGACTTGAAAGGTTTGTGCTTTTGCCAAGTAGAATATTAAAACCTTTATTTTTAAGATAGTGCCATTTAGAACTCAATTTACCATTGATTTTCTCCCCAATATCCATAAGATTGCCTATCAAGAGAAAGCTTGTACTTTATGTAATTATACAGTGTACATTCTATAGAACATATTAAATAGCTAATATGTACAAATACAGCAAGTGGAATAATGTTCCCCACATAAAAAAAGATATATTCAAATTCTAACACCCTGTGAATGTGACATCATTTGGAAATAGAGTCATCACAAACTTAATCAAGTTAAAGAGAGTCCTAACTCCAGAAATGTTGTCCCAATAAGTAGAAGAGGGGCACACACATATAGTAGTTATGTGAATATGAAGGGGAAAGCTGAGGGATGCAGCTACAAGTCAAGTAAGGCCAGAGGTTACCAACAACCTCTGCAAGCCAGGAGAGAGACATGAGCAGATTCTCTCTCTGAGTCTCCAAAACTAATCAACTATGTATCTTGACCTCCAATTTCCAGCCTTTTTAACTCTGAGAGAATGACTTTTGTTATTTTTAAGCCACCCAGTCCATGGCAATTTGTTATAGCAGCCACAGAAACTAATACTACGTACATATATTTTTCAGTTTTATATTAAAAATATAAAATTGTGTTTTTATATTAAAAATATAAAACACTTAAAATTTGTGTTTTTTAAAAAAACTAAATTTAACCTTTTACCAAAGTTAAATGTTTTAAAATGCATTATAGACTAAAAACAAAGTAAACATTTAATTTTAACATACAAAAGTTGATTTATTTAACCATAAACCAAATAATATTATTTTCCTTTTAAAAGTTGTTCTAAAAATCAGTCTTTAGGCAACCTACAATATAAGCTCTAATTTAAAAAACTAATAAAGCAAAGAGTATATATAAACAAAAACTACAAATAAATAAAACAAAAACCTAAACCAACTCTGATTGCTTAAAAGAATTGTCACATAATTATGTTATAGCTCTTTCCTATAAATTTACTCATTTCCTAAAATCTCATACAATGATTATTCATTCTTATTTGACAAATATTTGTAACAATCTAGGTCATTTGCTCATTGCAAGCGAAAATTTCAATACACAACCAGTCACTGAGAAGGAAGAAAGGAAAATTTTGAAGGAAATGCTGAACAAGTATAGATATTTACAGTGCTAACCAAACTCATCAAGACAATCTAACTTCATGTTCCATATCTTCAGATATAAAAAGTCAGAAAAACCTGTAGGAAAGTGTCTGCTGGAAATGTTACATATAACATTCTTAAGAAAAAAACTTCCATTGTGTGGGCATTTTGCTTATATGTAACATCTGTTACTCTCAGTCTTTCTGATTACAACAAGTATTACTTTAGCTACCAAAAAATAACATTTTGATTTGGAAACAATTTTTAGTTAATTTTTTCTTATTTTGAAAATTCTTATGAATGTAAATTGGCCTGTATGTGATCTGTGTTGATATTTAAGGTGCTTACATAACCATATGGAAAACGAGATGAAAATTCCTGTTTACATTTCTTGAACATTTTACATATTTTTTAAAGTTCAAATCTTTAATGTTAAAAAGCGTTCTTGTTTGTAACACACATAAATATACTTCTCAGAAGAGTAATTTTTATAAATTTCTGTTTGCTTGAATTAAAAGGCAATTTTTTGACTTATCTTCTAATATAAGACTAGAAGATTGGATACCATAAATGGCAATCAAGTCATTAAATCATCTTTTTTGAGGAAAAACTAGTAGCTACTCACCAGTTCATTGGTCTGAGATTTGGATTGCAGACCTTCAGAGAAACAATATATGAAAACATAAGTGGTTTTTTTTCCTCTGCAGAGTTTCAACCTCATCTTGTGATCTTACAAACACATTTAGATGGCAAGTGTTTGTTTGCTTGTTTTAGTCATATTCGACATCTTAAAAAACGTTTTAAATTTGACTGCCTTTAGGCAAGGTTACGTTATAAATTTCCCTCAGTCCCCTTTGCTCTCTCGGTCTTATGCATGCCTGTTTCAATCATTTACAAATTTCCTGTCGGCCCCTCCCACCCAAGGCATCTGAGTTTTTTAGTCTGGCTACACCATATTTTCTCAGCATTAGTGAGAGAAAGTGCCAGTTTCATCTAACTTTGGTATTAGATCTTGCTCCTTGGAAAAGCGCTCATATCTTTTCAAATGCTTATAAAAATGTAGCCATATTCATGTGGATTAATTTTGCTGGAGTAGAAGGTTCATCAGGAGGTCGCCAGGTGCCTCCCAGAAATGTGGGAAAGGACTCAGACGTTGCGTCTCCTGGGATTCCCCTGTGTTCTTGCCAGGACTTGCAGAAGTAACATCAAGCAATTGCTCTTGCTGAGTGTAAACTCTCAGATAGCACTACTGACCAACTAATGCCAGCTACTTACTCAGCTTACTGAGATGGCCTGACCTAGCAGGTGCATAACCTAGTGCAATCACCTTGAAAATATTGCAGCAGAAAGTAGAGTGTGGATTTCACACTTAAAAATTAGAAGTTGACCCTGCTTCTTAATCAAAATTGAGATTGACAAAACAGAGGTGTATCTATGTAATCCTTTATACAAAGATGTAGTTCTGAATCAAAATTAGGGACCTGGAAAAAATAAAGCTGAGAATTTAGTCCTGTTTAAGTTCTTAAAAGAAACTCTTCAAAGGAAAAAGGCATACGAAACAAAGATATGTAGGATCAGCTGTCTTCGTGAGCTGTTTTGGGCTGATTGCTAACTAACACCATTCTGGCCGCGCTTTTTCCTGAGATCTTTTTCTGAGATCATTAAGTTTGGGTTCCAAGCTCCTAAACTGCTTAATTTTCTGTGTGATAATGAACCAAGGGTTTCCTGACAAGTCATTCTAGAATTAGAATGAAGTTGTCTATAATAAAATGCTGACCTCAGATCATTTCTCCATTGTTAGGCTTGATATGTGCTGCATGAAAAGTAGCACATCACAGATTAATTAAAGCAGATAAGAATCTCTTCTGTGGCAGCAATGCTCAAACAAAGCATTTACAGGATTTGTATACTTAAAAGTAGAAAATGCTGATTAAGAAAATCAAAGGAGACCTGAAAAAAATGGAGATTCATACTGTGTTGGTGGATTGGGAGAGGTAACATAGTAATGATGCAATTTCCCCCAAATTGATCTATATGTTTAATATAATTCCTATCATAATTTACAAAGCAAGATTTTCATAGACATAGATAACCTTATTCTAAAAACTTATATGGATAAATACAAAGAAGAATGAAGTGAAAGCCCTGCTTAGCAGATGCCCAGGCTCACTGCATAGCTACAGTGATGAAGAGGTAGCACACAGAGCAATGGAGCAGAATGGAGGACAAACATGTCCAACTGACTGTTGGCAAAGGTACAAAACCAACTCAATAGAGGAAGGATGGCCTTTTCAACAGAAGTTGCTAGAGCAATTGGACATTTTCAGGCAAAAATTAAAAAGTGAACCTAAACCACACAACTTATATAAAAATTAACTGAAATGCATCATGTGCTTACTTGGAAAATGTAAAACTCTAAAACTCTGAGAAAAAAAATGCATAGGAAAAAATCTTCATGATCTATAAACTAAGTAAAAGTTCTCAATATAACATCAAAAACATGATTCATAAAAGGAAATATTAATAAAATATTTTAATCAAAATTAAAATTTTTTTTCTCTGCCAAAGTCCAGGTGAAGAGATTGAAAGTCAGGTTATGGACTAGGAGGAAATATTTGCAAAATACATATCTAGCGTAAGATCATTATCTAGCATATGTAAAGCATTCTCAAAACTCACCAGTAAAAGAACAAACAATGAAATTAGAAAATGGGCAAAATACATGAACAGATGTGTCACTGAAGATGCGTAAAGGCAAACAAGCAAATGAAAAGATGTTCCACATGATTGCTCATTAAGGAAATGCAAATTAAAACCATAGTGAGTTATCACAGCATAAAGGCATCAGATATAAGAATGGCAAAGAAAGTATAGTAACAACACTAATGCTGACGAGGATCTGGAGAAACTAGATCACTTGTACATTCCAATGTTGGGGATAATGTAAAATGGGATAGCCATTCTGCAAGATAGTTTTTCAATCCCTAAATACATAACCATCATAAAACCCAGCAATTGCATTTTAGGACATTATCCCAAAGAAAAGAAATTTATGTTCACACAAAAAACCTGTGCACAAATGTTTATAGCAGCTTTATTTCTAATTGCCTCAAATTATGACTAGATCAGATTTTCATAATCCAACAGATGAATGGAAAACCCATTGTGTAACACATCCACACCATAGAGTACTATTCTGCAATTAAAAGGGACAAATGATTGATATGTGCAATGACATGGACGGGTCTCCAGGAAATAGGGCTGAATGAAGAATCAACATCCAAGGCCTCATATTACCTGATTCCACTTACATAACATTTTTGAAATGACAAAATTTTAGGAGTGGAGGACAGATTTCCAGGAGTTAGACAGTGGGGAGGGAGGGAAAGAAGGGGTAGCTATGAAAGGGCCACAAGAGGGATCTGTGTGGCTGTGAACAGCATTCAGTATCTGGATGTTGGGGATACATGATACAAACCAAATATAGAAGTTAATACACAACCTATAAATATGCAAGTGCCAATAGAACTAGGAAATCTGAATAAGATCAGTGGGAGGTCAAAATCAATGTGATATTCTACTAAGCTTTGCAAAATGTTACCATTAGGAAGACTAAGAGAAGCATACAAGATATCTCTGTGATATTTCTTATAATCTCAAAAGATTTCAATGAAAAAAAGACAATTTGAAAGTAAAAGTTAAAGTGCCACATACGTGGGAATTTAGAAACTGAAGAAGGTAAGGAAGTAGCTCTTTGATAAAGATAACACAAACATGAGATGCTGCCTCACAGGTCATTATGCATAGGTTTCATTGGCATCTGGTTTAAAACTGTAGCCTAAGAGCCATGTGCTCCAGACATTTCTAAAAGTGCACATTCTTCCTTCTCAGTTGATGTTTGTGATGATCTGATTCAAACCTCTGTCTGGTCAAATAGAAAATGTGTACTTGAACGATCAGGTCATCGTACAGAAATGTAGCTAACAGTGTACTTTGTTTATATGGGCATAAATGGATAAAACGACTCTCCTCTATATCCTTTCTAATAAAGCTTTGATGTTGAGATTTCTAACTATAATGTTGTGTTGAAATCTCTCTGAATCATCATCATGAGAGAAAGCTCTATTATTCTCTGCTGAAATTTCCCTTAACATTCATTCTTCCTTCTGGTTGGTATGTATAGGGCACCTATTACCATGTGCCAGCACTGAGCAGGGTACACCTCAATTCCCATCTCACACCCCCACAAATGGCCACATTCCCAGACCCAGCAAGGGTTCACATTGTCTGAGTTCACTTTCAGGTAAATACCTAAATAAATATATTTTTAAGTCCCCAAGAAAGCCTTGGTCTCCTCCATACTAAGCATAACACTGAAGTGTGGCTATTTTGATATGACAGGTGCATTGAAGAAAGCAGTAATAATAACAGTCACTCTCATTTAGTTATAATTTTTTTCAGCCATTGTGCTAAGCTAGAGGTCATCTCATTTATTCCTCCCAATCAAGAACCATTTTGATTTTCATTTTACAGGCGAGGAAACTTAGGCTTGAAAAAGCACAATGCACTCAGCAAGGAAATGGCATGCCTGAAATTAAAGTGGCAATCTGACCTCAGAACTCATGGGTTGGACCACCATGATCAGCTGTCTACAGGCTTCCTAAGGAAGCTCCTCAACCCTCTGCTTTTCTAAGAAGTGCTTTCTTTGAAACAGGTTCTAAATGTTGCCATTATTTTAACAAACTGAATCATATATATAAGAAACACAGGGGGGATATTTTGTAAAGTAGATGATTGTCTAACCACAATCCATGAAGTCAACACAAAATAATATTAAATATAAATTATAATTGGAACAAAACTGTATATATTACATATTTATAATAATACTAAAGGCCCAGTGCATGAAATTCGTGCACGAGGGGAGAGAGGGGCAGGCAGGCAGGGTGTTCCCTCTCCAATCTGGGACCCCTTGAGGGATGTCCTACTGCCCTATCACAATCCAGGACTGCTGGTTCCAAACTCTTCACCTGCCTGCCTTCCTGATTGTCCCTAACCACTTCTGTCTGCCAGCCTGATCATCCCCTAACCACTCCCCTGTGAGCCTGATTGATGCATAACTGCTCCCCTGCCAGCCTGTTTACCTCTAACTGCCCTCCCCTGTGGGCCTGGTCACCCCTAACTCCCCTCCCCTGCAGACCTGGTCACCTCTAACTGCTCTCTCTTGAAGGCCTGGTCACCCCTAACTGCCCTGTTCTGCTGGTGTTGTCCCTGCCAACTGCCCTCCCTTGCTGGCCTTCTTGTGATGGCCATTTTGTGTCTAATTGGGGGCAGGATCTTTTTTTTAATATATTTTATTGATATTTTTACAGAGAGAAAGGGAGAGGGATAGAGAGTTAGAAACATTATTGAGACAGAGACATCAATCAGCTGCCTCCTGCACACCCCCTACTGGGGATGTGCCCGCAACCAAGGTACATGCCCTTGACAGGAATCGAACCTGGGACCTTTCAGTCCGCAGGCTGACGCTCTATCCACTGAGCCAAACCGGTTTCAGCGGGGGACAGGATCTTTTGACCACATGGGGGCAGTCATCTTGTGTGTTCGAGTGATGATCAATCTGCATATTACTCTTTATTAGATAGGATAGAGGCCTGCTGCACATGTGGGGGCCAGCTGGTTTGCCCTGAAAGGTGTCCTGGATCAGGGTGGATGTTCTCTTGGGAAATGGGGTGGCCTGGGTGAGGGGCCTGTGGTGGTTTGCAGGTCAGCCATACATCCCCGGCGATCCAAGTGGATGCCCTGGTATCTAGGATTTATTTATCTTCTACAATTGAAACTTTGTAGCCTGGAGTGAAGCCAAGCCTTCTTCTTGCACAGCCATTGAAACTTTGTTGCCTTAAGCAGAGGCCTGGGCTGGCCAGGGTATGAGGAAAGTTTGGCTTCCTCAATTGCTATAGACAACCCAAGCCTCCCTCCTGCTCTCTCTGTGATCATAGCCATCTTGGTTGGTTTAATTTGCATACTTGCTCTGATTGGCTGGTGGGCATGGCTGGTGGGCATGGCTTGTGAGTGTAGTGGAGGTATGGTCAATTTTCATATTACTTTTTTATTAGATAGGATGTACTTCTATAAAAATAAAAGCATAATATGCTAATTAGGCCAGACAACTGAATGACTTTCTGGATGTTATTCTGGATGTCCTGTGGAGGTGGGGCTGAGACAGAGGCAGTTAGGGGTGATCAGGCAGGCAGGCAAGTGGTTAGGAGTGATCAGGCAGGCAGGCAGGCAGGCAAGCAGTTAGGAACCAGCAGTCTTGAATTGCAAGAGGTTGCAGGTGGGGCTGAGAGATGACCCCCCGCCATGCACAAATTTTGTACACTGGGCTTCTAGTGTATATTTAATTCTTTAAAGTCTGGGGAGTCATTACAATGTGCTGCAAATAATAAAGGTAGCCATTAAGTTTGGAACATCAAGTTCTCAGTATATTTTGAAGTGATTTTACATCATTTGCCAGTGGATATAATGTAGGGGATGAGAAACAGAAAGATGTTAAAAATCATCCAAAGATTTGGGACCCTAACAACTCAAAGACTTAACTAATACATTCAGCATATATATTTTTTATGACCTTACGTGAGACCTAGAAAATGATGTCTAAGATGAGGCCTGAAGAAGAAGTAGGAGTTAGCCAACCAAATAAATGGTCCAGACTTGCCTGAACAGGTGAGTGAGTGCTGAGATGTATGGAAGAGCATAGCCAACAGGGCAAAGAAAGCCACTCAGCATGGCTGGGGCCTTGGCAGCAAAGTTTGTCATATGTGTCACCCAACCATCACTACCACACACAGACTTCTGTTAGTGTCAGGTCTACTCTCCGTCTGCCCACTACCTAATTAAACAGCACTGACACTATTGTAGCAACCAGGTTATTAGTAACAGGAAAGGAGTGAAGAGAAGGCTGGATAACATGGGCATGCAGTTCATACAGCCTTGCCAGGGAGCTGCAGATTAACACTCTCCAGGTCTGTTCCCTGAAATCCTGGGGGAAGGGTCTTGCCAATAGACACAGAGTAAGGTGTGGTGACATGGGAAAGTGCTTGCCTGATGAGAATACCTGGGAACAGGGCATTGGCCAGAATGGAGGTGGCCACTGCAAGGGCGGAAACCTAAAATACATAAACTCCGGAACAGAGGAGCTTCCTTTCTCCCTTAGTCCTCTTGCTCTCTGGGGACTCTGGCTATAGCAGGTGTGCTCTAGTGCCCTGCACTGGCCCGCATGGCCCACAGCCATGTGGACTCCCCACACATAGACAAATGGGCGGTGATTAGCCTGACTTTGCTGCACCCAGCTTCACCATGGAATGGAAACTCTGGTCACTGTTTTGCTTTTAACTCTCCGGGATCCCCAGCTGCACCTTTTCCAAGACTGCTGCAAGGAAAATGGGACTTTGGAAACCAAGGGATATAACTCTGCCAAAATAAAAATCACTCATCCTCCCATATGAGTCTTAGAAATCCTTTTTCTCAAGATATTGTAAGATATCATAAGAACCCCATTCCCACTAGCAATGGAAAAATACCACCCATGCAACCATCGGATGATAGTACAACATCTCTGTTTCCAATGTCAACACTGCCTCAGCTGACTCATTTTTGTTGAGAACCTGCTTGTGCCCCACAGTCTTCTAGATTCTGGAAAGAGATAGAAAGAAAAACAGACCAAGATTCCACCCTCAAAGAGCTGATGTTCAAGTGACAAGTGATCATGAATTGTAAAATTCAATCATTGATTATTTCATCCATGGAAAAAAATTCTATTGACAAGAATCCCAATGAAAAATAAAATATAGAACATGTTGAGTAATGATGAAGGTTGGGGGTAAAAATGAACTAAGAAATTTGGCATACAGGAAGAGAGTGGGAGTTGTAATGTAAGATAGGTTACGTCTCAGACATGCAGGTTATAATTTTTTAACTACTCTATTTTTTAACTACTCTATTTTTTAAATCATAAATGTGGTTCAAATATGGACAGGCTTCCTCACTTGAATTTAAATCATTCCCCTTAAGAAAAGGTTACCAGTGAATGTTAATTCTCAGCTCTCCAAATTTCTGCCTTAAATAGGAACAGTCTTTTTATAATAAAACATCAGGACAGTAGCCTTTGAAAAAAGATGTACAATCTAATTAAAATGAAGAGATTAGCTGCCCTCAGAATATTTGCAAAGCCTAGGAAAGTAATTTAGTGAAATGTATACAGTTTTACCTGGCTTTAATTTTTAATGAGATGATTTACAACGTGTGCCTATTTCCTTCATTTACCTGCATTGGCCAAACCGTGTACCTGTTTACAAACAGACAGAGTTCAATTACAATAATGTGGAATAAGATCTTGATGTAAGGAACAACTGATCGGCACAAGACAGGAACTTCACACTTGCCTACTGATGCTACCTTTTAGCTTGGGTGGGAATGGGTGCCCAATTTGAGTTGCTGTAACTGAAAAACTGAAGCTGTGCTGAGAAATACTCTTCAGAGTGAGTTGCCAGTCACTGTTTTCTGACAGATGCCAACTAATGAGCATTAGGGGTGTTTTGATAACCACAGTAGCTGCTGTATATTTTTAAGTAAACGATTATTTATTTCTATCATGATGAAACACCTTTTGATATAGAACTTGCTGGAAAGTCTTTTAAAACAGTGGGGCTCAGTGGTTGAGCATCACCCCATCAAACAGGAGATCATGATTAAATCCTTGTTAGGAAAGGTACCCAGGTCACACAGACTAGATCCGCAGTAGGGTGCATATAGCAGGCAGCTGATCAATCTACCTTCCTCTCTCTGAAATCAATAAAAACATATTTATGAATATGCCAATTTTTCACTTCTAGACACTAGAGGATTATATTTTCTATCACCTGTGAAGGCAGGCATAGGGAGCTGTCTTGCTGTGGGCAATGAAATGCTAGGTGTTTTTCAGTGGGATGTTTTAAAAGACTACACATCATGCACTGGGCTTACTTTTCCCCCGAAATGACCATCATGGATACATGAGGCAAGATGCAGCAGCCTGGTTCCCAGAGTGAACAGAAGCTGAGACCTGCATACCCACATTGGTCATGTAACGAGAGGTGTGGGCAGGAGAAAATGTCCTCTTTCCTCTCTTTGTTCTTCTGACTGGTCTAATAATCAAACTGACATACAATACATTAACAGAAAAAAAATAACCACATTTAATTACCTATGTAAGTCCTGGGGTTTCATTAAAACACTGGCTCAATGGAGGCTTATTTGCCATCTTGAGCTAAGAAGAAAAAGGAGAGGAGTGGTTTGAACTTCAAAGGGAGAAAGGCAATTCAAGAAGCAAATGTCTGGTAAACAAATGTTTGCTGAGCCATCTTTAACAATGGACCCAGAGAAGACTTTGATCAAACAGGCCTTGCTTGTTCCTCCCTATCACACAAGTTCATGTTAAACTACAGTTATCTATGATGAACTCTCTCTTCCTGTATAAATTCTTTTAGGCATTTAGGGGGAAGTTCAAAGTTTTCTCTTGAGTCTTTCATTTCTTAAAAATAACCAGCTTAAAATAATCAATATCCCAAAGAGGTGTATTTGGGGTGGTAGAATGCTCTCTCTCAGTGTCATTTAAACTGAAATACTGTTAAGCACTAGTATATGGTGGAATTCTTATTATTACAGTGTAAACCATAGTATTAAGCCAAATTTGAAATGCTCTAAAAATAAAGAATATAAAGGAGATGCCTGAAGAAACTATGCCTACAGAGGAATCCTTTGACTTGGAAGTTTTGAAAGAAGAATATGTAAATGGAGGGTGGGAGGAGGAGAGTTAAAAGGGCTGGCATGTGTCTCTGCCCTTCCACTTTCAGGTGATCCACTTCAGGCAGGAATCCAGCCCTTCTGAGTCCAGGTCCTTCTTCAGTTACAGGAAAGCAATTGTGATAATTTCCAGCATCCAACACAAGAGCACTGGACTTAATAGGACTTGTAGTATCCTTTTCGCCTTCCTTGTGTGATTTTCATTGTTTTCATGGCTAAGAAATTCAACCTGGTTATAAGATCATAAGTCTCTCAGTGACCTTAAGCTTGAATAGGCAGTTAAACTGCATCATGAAGCAAGAAAACGGAGAAGAGCGAATAAACTGAAGCAAAGCCCCGGAGGTGGATTATCACAAACAATTGCTATACAGCCTTAGGGTCCTGGAGGCAGGCTTCCGGCAGGAGGTAGAAAAGCAGCCAGACAGTACCACCCAAGTTGGGTCCAGTGGGAGGGCACGATGTCCATGCTAACAGTCGCAGGGGAGAGCCTGGCCAATGGGGCAAGCTTTGCCCAGAAGGAAGCAGAGGACACAGAGGACTCATCTAATAGCTTCTGCAAACAACGTCCTCCCTCGCCACCATCTCCCTCCTCGCATCCATGGGCCCCGGGGCACTCTCAGCATTGATCAGGTTAGGAAGGGCGAGCAATGGTGAAACCAAACCACAGCCCTGAGAGCTGACAGCAGGGGTGCTTAGCTCTGCCCCCCGCATCATCTCTCCTGGCACCAAACTAAGGGTGTCCCACCATCACAGGAGAGGAAAAAAGAGCTTCTAACTGTAGGGCCATCACCAGCAGCCACTCACCACCGGCCAGGGTTCCACAGCCGCTGCTGGCACAGGAGGGAGGGAAGGTCTCCCAGGGGGCAGCCAGCATGGGAACCAGCAAAGCTCCCCACAGGCTGAGCCCTCTCCTGACCAGAGGGGCTTGCCCGCTGAAGGTACCCATCCTGGCAGCGTTCTGAGATATTCTCTTTGGCTGCCCTCTGAGGCGCTGAGTGTCTGCCCGCCTCCCTGGGATGTGGCCGCAGCAGGAGGGGGTATTACTGGGCCTTCAGGATGGGGCTCTCCACTAGACCCACTGCCTTCCCTCTCACCCACCTGAGACCGGGTGGATAGAACTCTCTCTGTTAGGAGCCCTCAGAGACGTCCTAATGAAAAGACATGCGATGGATTTCTCTATTTGACATGAAGCCACAGAGGATCATTCCAAAAGGCACCCAGTCTTATGGGAAACAGCGCTGGGCAGTGGACTGAGTGACTGTGAAGGAGCCTGTGCGCCCTGGGCACCCTGGCCTTGGAGCAGGAGTGTAGGTACATTGCTCTGGGCACCCTGTCCTTAGGGCAGATGGTTGGTACATTGACACGAGGGACACGGAGCCCCTGCTGTCAGGTTCTGTCTGTAGGAATGTCCATTTCTCTCTTGATGCCATTATACCAAAAGCTTCAATTGAGGTCAAATGTTTGAGGTCAAGTCACAGTGTGGGCTGAAAGGATTTGTTTGTAGTTTTAACCCTAATGAGGATAAAAATTATGTTATTCAAGCCTTTAAAGTGATATAGGCACTAATCCAACAAAAGAATACCTTTTAAAAATAGCATTACCAATGCCTATATATGACTAAATGGGGAATTATTAAAAGGAAAGTCATTGACTGATTCGCTGGCTAGTTGCATTCCTTTTGTCACATCTTACTGTCCAAACAATCTGTAAGCAAATGTGCTCCAGCAAACACATCATCCTGGAACGCAGGTCAACAGGGCACTCCTTAGCTGGCTCAGGGCTCTTCAGGCCACAATGCGGTCTGGCTAATGCGCCTTCCTTCAGGCTCTGCCTCTCTCTGACACGCCCCATCGAAATTTCTCTTCTAGTTACGGTTAATTCTGTGAATGCGTTGAAACATTGCTTGTACCCCTATCAAGATGCTCTATGCTGTGAACACTGAAACAACCCTGTCTTTCTGTGTGGGATGATCGGCATCCACTTTGCAATTCTCGCCCTGAAGATAACCCACAGGCAGCGGTGCTGCCGGCATGCGGGAGGAGGCTGTCCCAGCTTCATGCACAGCTACTCCTGAGCAGTTGAAGTGCAGTGCAATCTCCCGGCTGAGAATGTGTCTCCATCAAAAGGCATGCTGACTTTATTTTTATAATCACAATGCCATTGTCTCTACTGACAAAGTGAACACATTTCTTAGAAGCACCTGATAACAATCCCATATTCACAGTGTCCTTCTTGTTCCAATATCTCTTTGTACTTGGTTTGTGCAAACCAGAATCCAAAAAGGCCTATTACATCAGGGCTTTCCTGCATACTGGTTCTGACTGGTGTGTTTTTAGGTGCTGTTTGTTCCTTTACCTCCCAGATTCCCTGGAGGCAGGCTGCCAGATCTAGAGACTTGAATGAATTCTGGTTACGTTTTCTCTTTGGAAGTCTTCAGGGGTGGCGGTGCATTCCCTCTTTCATTATATCAGGGTGCACATGGTTTTGGGGTTTTCTGCTTTTAGTGATGTCAACATCGCTTGGGGGTAGAGCTGACCAAGATGGGCAAAACATTTCAGTCCTTGATTCAAACAAATGCCAGCTCAGTCAATTGAGCTGATGGCTGAGTCTGTAAAGACTTTAGAAATGCAAAAACACTGCCAGCAACAATGGCATCAAAATAGGTTCTTCTTGACTAGCGTGCATGGGAGTGTACTCAGGGGTCTGTACTTCGGGATCAATCGAGCTCCTCAAAGTTGTGAGTCTGCGGGATGAAGACATCGCCGAGGCTCCTGGCAACCTTGGTGTCTGTGATGTGTAGCATGTATTGATCAACGTGGGAAGTCAACCTCAAGACTAACTGGAATTCGCCACAGGGGCGAAGACCCACTGGTCCACACCAGGCTCTTCACTTGGTGCTTGAAGACAAGAGTCTGGATAGGAAACTCCTGCGCTGTAAGAGGTCCAGGGAGCTGGCCAGCACAGCCACAGCGTGACGCAACTTCACTGGAAGAGTTTCAATTATCGATCTGGGGTAGTTTAGATTGCACTTGTGATCAATAGCCAGTGAAACCCCTGAATTCATGTAGAAATCATAGAAATCTCTGTTTTAATCAGAATCATTTGAACGAATGAGCTCTTCTTCAGTGATGAAAATTTGTATTCCAAAGTAGACCCCGAGGGCCTGATGGTAGAACTTGAGGACACTATTATACAAAAGTCATATATTGTGTGTTGCTACAAAGCCATCATTAGACTGGATTAACTTCTAAAGCAAATTGAAATTTAGGGAAAGAAGATGAAAAGTAAAAATGAAATAATATATTATGAAAACTTCAAGATATAGCAAGGTTGCTGAACACTAAAGTTTTACATGTCTGTAAGGGGAAATTGATGCATAATGTTTTTCCAAATTTATATGTGATCTCTGGCTGAAGATCCTAAAACCATCTGGATTGAGAAGAAAAAAATAATACAGGACATGCTTTGAATAGACACTACTTCACTGGCAAAATCAAATGGCCTTCAAGGATAATAGCACCATTACTGAGTTTATCAAAGTTAAATAACCTGAGGTACCCATCCAGCTCAGTTTCATGAGGAATTTTGAAGAAGTACAGTTTAACTAGCAAAAGAAATGAAAAAGATATTCCTTTAGAGGTCTAAACACATAATCCATATTGAAGTTTCTCAACCTCAGCACTACTGACATTTTGAACCAGATAATTCTTTGTTTATTTTAGTTTTTGGTATGTGTGTGTGTGGTGGGGGTTAGGGAATTGGGGTAAGGGATGGGAGGTCTGTCATGTACAATGTAGGATGCTTAGTGGCAAACCCATGAGATGCAAGTATCAGCTGCAGTTGTGACAATAAAAAAATGTTTTGGGTAAGAGATCAACCACAGGACTTGTATGCATGAACACAAGCATAACTCATGGGCATAGACAGTAATGGGGTGAGGGCTTGTGCTGGGACACCGGGGAGCGGCTGGGGAGAGGTCAATTGTGGAAAAAGGAGACATATGTTATAGTTTAAAGAATAAAGAATTTTTAAAAAGTGGTTTCATGCCCTGGCCGGTGTGGCTCAATTAGTTGGAGTACTGTCTCATGCACTGAAAGGACTCAGGTTTAATTCCTGGTCAGGGTGCACACCAAGGTTGCAGGTTCTATCCCAGTTAGGCATGTATGGGAAGCAACCTATCAATGTTTCTCTCTTACATTTATGTTTCTCTCTCTCTCCCTTTCTCTCTTTACAATTAATGGGGGTAAATGTCCTCAGATTTCACCAAATGCATGCAGAGAAAAGCATCACCCCCAGTGTAGAACCATTGATCTGCAGCAATAATAAAAAATCCTCTTTCTCAACTTGCCAGAAGCTTGTATCTTTTACTTTGGGCGCCAGAAAACACCCAAAGGAACGTTTTTAAATGTGCATTATTAGGCTGCCCATGGCAGTGCCAAAAGAGCAAAATTTGAAGTCAGACTGTCCCAGAACAACTTCCAGACCTACCAGTTCCTAGCTCTGAAATGCTGAACAATCTGAATTTTCTCTATTGTAAAATGGGCTGCCTTCAAACATGTATCGTCTATCCACGAAACACCTGTTGCACAGCTACCTGTGCACACTCCTGGGCCTTCTTTCCGTCCTCCTGGGTAGACCTGGGGAATAAGCAACCTGAGCCTGAGATCCACCATCAACAACTCCACTCTGGCCAAGACGGGTTTGGCTCAGTGGATAGAGCCTGCGGACTGAAAGGTCCCGGGTTCGATTCCGGTCGGGGCATGTACCTTGCTTGCGGGCACATCTCCAGTGTGGGGTGTGCAGGAGGCGGCTGATCGATGTCTCTCTCATGAATGTTTCTGACTTTCTGTCCCTCTTCCTCTCTGTGAAAAATCAATAAAATATATTAAAAAAAAAAAACAAACAAAAAAAAAAACTCCACTCTGAACAGTGTGATCTGGAACCACTCAGCTTGCAGGTATGCATGAGCGTGCTTTTCTTTCTCTCTTCCTTCCTCCCTTCCTTCCTCCCTTCCTTCCTCCCTTCCTTCCTCCCTCTCTTTCTCTCTTTCTTTCTTTCTTTCTTTCTTTCTTTCTTTCTTTCTTTCTTTTTCTTTCCATTTTTATGGCCTTAGTACATTTACATTGTTGTGCAGCCATCACCAAACTGAAACTGTGCACATTAAACACTAACTACTCTTTTCTCCTTCCCTCAGCCCCTGGCAAACACCATTCTACTTTTTGTTTCTATAAATATGACTACTCTAGCTACCTTACATAAATAGAATCATACCAGGTCTGATATGATTTTGGTGACAGGCTTATTTCACTTAGCGTAATGTCTTAAAATTTCAATCATGTAACATGTATCAGGTATTTCCTTCTATTTTAAAGATGAATGATATTCCATTGTAAGTATATACCAATTTTGTTTATCCATTTATCCAAAGAGACATTTGAGTTCGTTCTAACTTTTGGCTATTGTGAATAATGCTGCTATGAACATAGATGTATAAATATTTGTTTGAGTCTCTTTTTTACAATTCTTTGGGGCTGAGTCAAATGCTAACTCTATGTTCAGTAGTTTAGGAACTGTCACATCTCTTTCCACAGCAGCTGCTTCATTTTACATTCCCACCAGCAACATACTGAGATCCAATCTCTCCATATCTGTGGTATCCCCTTTCCACGTCCCGCATGGTTCAGGGTTCCCGGGTCAGGGTTCGGGTTCTGAAGGAGGCCGCACGCAAACGAAATGAGAGACTAGAAAATATTAATTTGGCGATATTGGGGGGCCAGGCAGGAGCCTTTCTCTAGTGGGAAGGACTGCCATTTTGCTCTGGCCTTTTTCTTCCTTTTATTAAGGCTTTGGGACACACCCCTAGCCTTTAGGCAGGAAATAACAGAAATTAACATGATACAAACAGATAGTTTCAACTAAACAATGAGTAATCAGCTCTGACCTTTCAGAGCAATTAAGGTTTGCCAGCCTTCGGGCCTTCCATTTACATCCACCTAGTGAGAACAATTACATCCACCTAGTGAGAACAATATTTGGTCTCCCATATCCTTTCCAACATTTGTTATGATATACACACATATCCTATTGGGTGAGATATGGTACCTCATTGTGTCTTTGATTTGAATTTCCAGTGATTTAGTGATGTTGAGCATCTTTTCATGTGCTTAGTTGGTCATTTGTAGATCTTATTTGGAGATGGGCCTCTGTCCCCATGAGTCTTAAAGGCTCAGGTATCTGTCTATTCATGTCCTTTGTAATGCATTTTGAGTCATGCTCTGCATCATGACAAGAACACAGACTTTGGAGCCATAAAGCCCTCTATGTTCATCTCAATTCTACAGCTTTTAGCTGTGTGACCTCAGGCAAGATTGTTGCCACTGTGAGCCACCACATCCTCAACTACAAATGACAAGAGTAGAAAACATCTGAAGTGGGTTTATGAGAATAAAATAAGTAGTATATTACAGAAATTACCTGGGGCGTTTTATTGTTATGTGATAAGGAGGTGTGATATCTACACATAAGGAGACAAAGAAATGACACAATGATATCCCTATTTGTAAAGTTTATGAAAGAAATGATATAAGAAATATTTCTATGTTACTCTTCAAAAACAATGTTTGCTCTAGATATTGTGTGGTTTTTGTAAGTGCTTATAATTATCAAGGCCTGGACTTGAAATTTCTTTGTGTTGTGATTAAAGGCCAATCTGACCTAAGAGTGAATTCTACCGGGTGCTCTAAAATGAAAAGTCACTAGGACTTTTATGTAAAGCCCAGGTGTACACTTCAAGTATTGGCCTTGTTACTGAGCTGTGGTTGGGAAGGAAGCATTGGCCAGGTGGCATAAAGCAAACTCCTTAAATAGCCATCCTTGGAGCAGGTGGGGCAATCAGTCCATCAGAACTTAGAAGCCAATCAAACTGACAAACAAGCCTGAGCTTACAAATACTTCCTACTCTGAAAGGCAGTTCCTTGGAGTATATTTTCACTTTGTCCCTGTGTTGCACCTTAGTTCCCTGGAAACACCTTCTCCTAAGAAGTACCTTTATTATCTGAGCTGTCTCTTCTCATGCTTCTTTTCAGTCTAACCCAGAAATCTTGGTCAATACCCATGGACCTTGGTCCCCATGTTTCTAAGAAGCTCAGGTATCTGTTAAATCATATGTAAAATACAGAAATGGAACCATGAGGAAGAACCTCTATAATACTGGGAAAAATACGGGCAAATGCAGAGGAAGGCAGAAGGAAACTTACCTTTAATTAACACCTAGTGTAAAAGAACAAACCATTATTAGCATGAGAATGTACGTGAACTTGAGCAACTCCCTCAACCTACCAAAGAAATTTTGAAGTTGCCAGTTCAATTCACCTTCTTCTTTCTTCTAAAGAATATTAAGCAAACAAAACAAAGGGGAAAAAAATGAATCTCCAGAGACACAGATTAACAGTATGGTAATTACCAGATGGAAAGGGTGGTGGAGGAGGTAAAAGCAGGTAAAGGGAGGATATAAAGTGATGGAAGGAGACTTGATTTGGTGTGATGAACACACAATGTAATATATAGGTGATGTGTTATAGAATTGTACACCAGAAACTTGTATAATGTGATTAACCAATGTCACCCCAATAAATTCAATAAAAAAGAAAAAAAATTAATTAAATTAAATAAAGAATATGGACTCATTCTTGTAAGAGAGAAGTCTAGTGAGTCTACCTAATAGGGGCTGAGAAGAAGATGAGGAAAGGAGAAGAAAAACCAGTCACAGGTGAAAGGTGGAGAACCTCCAGGAAATGTTGCGAGGCCCTTGGGAGTTCCAGGTATGAGTGAAGTGCCAGGAAAAGGAATAGGATTTTAGAAAGTGTTAATCAAATATTGGGGCTCTTTATAAATATTTTTTAAAATGTATTTTATTGATTTTTTACAGAGAGGAAGGGAGAGAGATAGACAGTCAGAAACATTGATGAGAGAGAGACATCCATCAGCCGCCTCTTGCACGCCCCACTGTGGAGATGTACCCGCAAGCAAGGTACATGGCCCCAACTGGAATGGAATGGAACCTGGGACCTTTCAGTCCGCAAGCCAATGCTCTATCCACTGAGCCAAACCAGTCTCAGCCAAATATTGGAGCTCTTTAATGGGATTCTTAAAAATTCTTTTGGCAGTGAAACCATGCTCCTTCAAATTTGATTCCATGAGACTGAGCTATGTGAGAATATTACCTTTTTTTTTTTTTTTTTTAGGGTTACACCAATATGTAGTAATATCTGCTCTTCTCACCTGAAGTCAATATTTGGTAAACATGTAACTGTATTTTACAGAGGTGGGAGTACATCAGAGAACCTCTTAAGTGAGTTGGGCTCAAAGCCTGATTCAACTACCTATGAGCTACATAGAAATGGGTCAGCTACTTACTTCTCTGTATCTTAATTTTATCATCTACAAAATAGGAATAACGAAATTAGTTTATATGTTTTCTAAGAGGATAAAGAGGTTAAAACCTTGGTGGCTTATAATAGTTCTTCAGTAATTATTATTAATATGATTTTACACATGATAAAAATAAAGATATCGTGACTTACACAACCCATGAGTAGTGTTGCCAGATAAAATATGGGATGTCTTATGAAAATTAGATTTCAAATAAATAAAAATAGTGTTTTAGTGTGTATACCAAATATTGTACCAATATACTTATACTAAAAATTATTTTTTAATCTAAAATTCCAATGTAATTGGGGTGTCCTATACTTTTATTTGTTAAATCTGGCAACTGTATCCATGAGGAGTGTTACTGTGGTTCAAATTCACATTCTCTGACTGCTAATTCCATGCTCTACTACTTGCTCAGAGGAATAGGCAGAGTCTGGGAATGGGAGTAAGTGCCAAGTACTTCATGGTTATCAAAGAGAAATGACATCAGGACCCCTCCCCCTGTGTGTCCCATTATGGTGGGCTACATTAGTTCTAATCTAGGAAATAGCTCAGCTGGATCAGTATTATCGCCACCATTTTGTAGATGAGAAAATGCAAGTCCAAGACATAACAGATAGGAAATAATAAAGTTGAAGTTCCAAACTCAAACCTGTATTCTAAACTATCTCCTATCACTTTGATCACCTTATTAAGGCAGTTTTGCTGGGAAAATTTGTGAGGCATAAAAGATGGACTGCTGTTTCCAGCAAATATCTAAAAGAATTCCATTTCCCTTTAAATGACTCAGGTCCATACAATAAAGTGAAGGATGGACTGTCCTCTTGCAAGTTTAAACATATAGACAACTAATGTTTAGATATATCAAAGCCAAAAATAGCCAGAGTTTGATGGTCTGCACACCATGCATTCCCTGGATGACAGCCAGCATTGCACTTAGCAGGTAAGGGGAGTCAAGTCCCCCTTTATTCCTGGGCTGACAGAGTTAGCCATGTGACCTGGACAAAAGTATGTGCAGTCTCCAAAATGACACACAAATGTTTGCTCACCATACCTCTGTCAGAGCTAAATATACTCCATAGATTTTCCCCCCATATTTATTTTGAGAAAGAATCTTTATATTTAACAGAGCCAGATAAGTAAGGACCCAGGGAAAAGTCTCTTCTGATAGGTAAAAAATGAAGAAAAACTCTTTTTTCCCCCAAATGCCATTACAAATTTCAAGTCATGAGTTGAGATAGTTTTGAAGGGGCTATCATGTCATTAGTCCAAAAAGAGATTGATAATGTACTGGGCAACTAGCTCAGTCCATAAATGGCAATGATTATACTTCTGACTTTAGAAGGAGAATTCTGGCAGGCCTTCTAGTCATTGAGTAATTTTGTTTGATCTTCTACAATATTGTGGTGATCCTGCCAGTACTATGGAACCAAAGTGACACATTATAGTTTAGGCCTTAACTAGCAAGTTATGGACTACAGTTGGAGAAGAAAAAATAATAGCAAACAATGAGGAAGAAAAATTTTGGAGATTATTTAGCATATGATCTTGGTATTTGAGGTTGTTTGTTTGTTTGTTTTTCAGTTATCAGTATATTTGTCTCTTACACCATAATTTGTATTTATTCCCATATATTAAAAAAAAAAGAAACATAAGCCTGGCTGTTATGGCTCAGAGGTTGAGCATCGACCTATGAACCAAAAGGTCATGGTTCAATTCCTGGTGGGAGCACATGCTGGGATTGCAGGCTGGATCCCCAGTGCAGAATGTGCAGGTAGCAACCTATCAATGATTTTCTCTCATCATTGATGTTTCTAGGTCTCTCCCTCTTCCTTCCTCTTGGAAATCAATTAACAAAAATACATTTTTTAAAAAAGAAACATAAACTGAGATCATATGAATGCTTACTAGT
This sequence comes from Lasiurus borealis, assembly GCA_004026805.1. NCBI lineage: Eukaryota > Metazoa > Chordata > Mammalia > Chiroptera > Vespertilionidae > Lasiurus > Lasiurus borealis. The sequence goes on from PVJN01000006.1 coordinate 45,014, forward strand.
TTAACTAATATTCCATGTTAATATTGGGGAAACTATTTTCTTTTGACAAGTACAGTTGGTATTCATACTAACCAGACTCATTTAGTTGCAAGTCACAGAAACTCAACTCAAAATGAGTTAAGCACAAAAGGATTTTCTTGGGTTATGAAATCAAATTGTCCAGAGAGTGAATGCGAATGAATCAAGTAGCTCAAAAGTGCATCAAGAATTTTTCTTCCTCTGTCTCTTGCTTCTGATTGAATTTGAAAGCCCAAGGAGTTCCTACTTTATATTTTCCAACTCAGCAGGGAGGTAAATTGCTTCTCTTTAACAATAATTCCCACAAACTTGCCCATCCCTGAATCAATCATAGATCCATTGGGGATGATGGTGTCCAAAGCATGAAAGATTTTGATTGTCTGGGTTTGGGGTGGGGTGATTCCACTTGAATAACAAGAGAAGAAGGCTTAGCCAAAGAAAATTGAAGGGCTGATCATGAGACAAAAAGGAAATGCATGTTGGACATTGAGAAACAAAAGATAGCAAATATTCAGTTTTTAACAGCCTTTCCATGAAATTGTAAATATAGAATTTAAAAAAAGAGTCCAAATATTTTTGTGAAAGTGTAAGAAGCAAAGGTTTTCTAGCCTGGAGGTGCCTTCACACCCAGAAACAAGGTGTAAATGGGGGAGCAATGTGAGAAAGAGAATAACTATCAACTTCATCTCCTAGATCCAATGCTCACAAACTCACAGACCACCTGCTTAAAAAAAGTGTTTGGACTTCATTTAGTTAAACCATTGATGTCAAAGTGAGAACTGACATTGAACTATTAGAGAGCCTCCTGGTCTTTGGAAACAGCGCGCCAGGAGCTCCATGACCTGCAACATGTTACCTCGCTTTAATCTTTATTCCCCAACTGGAGAGAAATGGAGGCCATCATGTGCTTATAAGGTAGTTTATGGATAAAACAATCACACAAGATGCTTAGCATAAAACCCAGCTCATAGAAAGAACTTCAGAAATGTTTACATTTTGCTGTTTCTCTCCTTCTTTGCTTAAGGAAAGAAGTTTATTGGAGAAAAATATTCAGTGCTTTACATGTTGATTCTCACCAGGACCAGCAACAAAATTTTTAGGGCCCAGTGCAAAATGAATTTTAAGGTGATTGGAGCAGAACATTGAGCCAAGATTGTAGGGTGAACACAGGGCTTCCTGTACGACTACATAGGTCAAGACTCATGGAGATGGGTGCGTCACCCATGCTAAAGTGATAATCAGGCCCCTTCTCACTAAGAAGTAGGTGGGAGCATTTGTTGAGGTCCATTTCTTATGAGGAGTAAAATCTTTGAAAGGAGATTCCATTTTCTTCCCCTGCTGGGAACAGAAGAAACTTCAGACATGGATAAGAGATGGACGCATTCCCAGGAGATGTCACTTCCAATTGATTTTAAGGGGGTGCAGAAGAAAGAAGAAAGGGTTTGTGTTTTTTTTTCTTTTGTGCGTGTGTGTGTGTGTGTGTGTGTTCAAAATTGGATGGGAAACTTTCTGGAGATGGAAGACAAATGACAATATGGAAAGGAATTTTCAGTGAAATAACATTATAAATAGCTCTGAAAGCATAACAAAGTGAAGCCAATACAAATGGATGCGTTGCACAGTCTGAAATTCCACAAAGATTCTCTTTCAGCAATACACTTTATTAATAAATTAGTTTTCTTTGCTCCATTAAAATCATAAGCTAAGCAATTTGTGGTTAGGTTAATATCACTTTTGTCCTCACCGGAGACCCTCCCTTGACCAATAAAGAATTGTTTTGATCTAAGAGATTAAAAAATATATTGAAAATTTTAATTCCTATAAATTGAAAAAAAATACCTTGTTTTCACTTAGCCATGCCCTCATTTGCTTTTGGGTAGAAATTTAACTTTGACTCCCACCATCCCTAATAGCAAAGCGATATTCTGGGTAACCAATGTGAATATTGAATAAACATTTATTTAAAATCCAATATATAAAGAGCAGTAATCTAGGTGGTAGGCACATATTTATCTTAGCATCACAAATAAAGGGAAGAGCATAAGCCGATTCCCTCTGTAATCTAATGATTTCATATGACCTCTCAGGTGAATTTGGATCCATTAAAAGGAAAGCTTTGAGAACACTTTCAGTGGGCACCTCAGGCCTCTAGGTGATCCTCAAGGCAGATTTATCTCCAAGAGAAGATTAAGCTTAAAAAAGATTCCTTGTTCTTTCCTGGGTAACTATAATACTCAATGCCTAAAGATTCAAAAGCAAGTTTCTGCTTATCAGGATTGCCTATGATTATACATATCACCTTTCTAGGTTGGAGTCTTAGAATTTGTATTTTTAAAACCTCCCATCAGGAGTTCTGATTTGGGACCACTTAACTCTGTACAAAGCAGTCTTTTTGTTCTCCACTGAGAACAGAGAGGTTAGTCTTGCCTCACAAGTGTCAATCCTCAGTGCAATTATTTTTCATCCTCAGAAATAGAATATGTAACCTACATAGTTTAGATTAGAACAGGAGCCAGCTAACTGTGGTCCTCAGGTCAAGTCTGGCTGTCAGTTATTTAGGTCAATCAATCTGTATTAGAACATAGCCAGCATCCTTGGTCTGTTGCTGCTTTATATACAAACAGATCAGAATAGCTGCAGCAAAGCCACCAGCCGACAAAGGCTGAAATGTTTGCTAGCCTACCCTTTACAAAAGAAAAAGAAAAAAAGTTTCTAGATCTCTAGTTTAGAAGACAATAATAGCCAATATTTTTGAGAACTTACTTAGAATTGGACTCATGGGATGTAAACTGTCTTGTGTGTTCTCCTAGCAGATCTGAGGTAAGTTTTATCTTTATTTTCTTCAGTTAAAGAAAGTATGGCATAAAAAGGTTCTATAATGCAGTCAAGCTTACTCAGCCAGTAAAGGGCAGATCTGGCTTTCCCCTCTGGCTCTGTCATCCAGGCCTGAGCCCCTGTTCTCTGCCTCACAGACTCTATTAGCTCTCTGCCTTGGCAAGAAGAAAAAAACTCAGGCTGTCAATGGAAGGCATCACTTAGCTTAATTAATAAGTTATTCATCTGAGAAAAAGGAAGGAGTGTGCTAAATTTTAACCTAGCCATTAATGATCTTGTTAACCCTGACCTTTCAAATCTATATCTACCTTTAGCTTTTAGAAAGAATTCCATTTTCCAGTGATAAAGCACATTTTTCTCTTCTTACACTCCCATGATCACCTGCTGTATTACTGGACATCATAGCAGCCCATCAAACCATCAGTCACACATAAAACCTATTAATGTATAGTACTCAGGGTTGCATTTTCTTTCAACTCAATAAAAAGGAGACAATTTATTATAAGGGCCTGATATGCACCTTGGTACATTAAAACAGTCTTTCCCAAAGAGTTATGTGTTATGCCTTCATATATATAAAGACCAAGGCAGTTGGAACTTAGAAGTCATGAGAAGAGCATGGGCTGCTCTTCCTGAGTTAGCCATTTAGAATTGTGTGGCCTTGATGCAGACTTAAGTATCAGTATCCTCATATGTATAGTGAGGATGATACCACCTACCTTGAAGAATTCTTGTAGAGATTAAACTTCAAAACTCATATGTTAATTAGGATGCTGGGCACAAAGCACATACTTCATGAATTTAGTAAATTTAAATATTTTTTTTCTCCAGAAATAAAGATCCTTCTAAGGTTCAGATAGACCTTGGCACTGAAGCATACTCAAACTGCCCTAAGCCTTGGGTACCCAGGCCAGTCCAAACATAGGGATTCTATGAAGTATCCCAGATCACAACCAGATATCAGTCCTTTTCCTGGGAAGAGGGGCACTTAAAAGTTGTAGATTTTCAAAATATGCTTTTAAACCTCAAAACTAGATAGAGACCAAACTACTCTATGAGCCAATAATAGTCCTCCCAGAATATCTACATCCAGGAGCTTTTACAATCTGCCTAAAAAAGATAAGGTAAGGTCAGGGATAGAAAAATGACAAGATATGGCCTCTTTTATCAACAAGGATGGATGGATGGATAGATAGATAGATAGATAGATAGATAGATAGATAGATAGATAGACAGATAGAATTACGCATATCCATCTGTCTATCAGTAATGTGGTCCTTGTCCTTAAGACACCCAAAGATGCTGCCCCACGTTGGAATATTAGTAGTAAATGAAAGTGACAGGGAGTTCCTGCAAGTGCAGGGCAAGTTTATAGATGGGGCAATCTGAAATGGGCTCTAAACAAAGGTTGACTGAACTTGGTAAGAAGGAAAAAAAATACATTTTAGCATAAGGAAAAAACATGAACAAATGCTAAGATATGAAGAAGAGATTGAAGAAGGGAGTAGTCCAGTGAGTTAATCAGTCCTGCTGATGTGGAGTATCTGAAAATACTAGATATACGAGGAAACAACTATAGGGGAGGGTGAGACCACAGTTTTCATGACTATGAAATCTTGAATCTTCAACAGTTTCAAGAATTCAGTCTTTGTTTGAGAAGCGGACCATGCTTGTCCTAGAGCTGGGTTTCTTCCTAAGAAATTCATACATAATTGATCAGATCTCAGCACACTGCATGGTTGGCAACCCAACTTTACCATTAACCTTAATGGAGTGACATCTTATTTGAGCATTTGGTACTGAGGTGACTCATAAGGCAAAAATCGAGTAGGGTCAACATCAGCCTTGCAAAGGCTTAGGGAGGCTCCATAGGCGGCTACCATAGTCTCTCTCAATGTGTCTGGGATAGCCAGTGTTTCTCAATGTTAAAACAGATCTCTAGCTTTGTTTTTTCCTTTAGTGCATGTGAAGTAATTGAATGCTTTTAGGAACTTGGAAAATATGGACCTTTTAACCTCAGAATCACACATATGTTGGTGGCAGGCTCAAGCATGAGCAACCTTCAGGAACAGACTCTGGTGCAGCAATGGCACTTCTCCCACTTTTGTTCATCTGGGGCAGAGGATGCATGACAGGCTGCTGTGTTGTGTTACCATTCTCTCTTGGCCAAGCGTAGGGCTCAATTCCAGTTACCTCTGTGGGCTTATGATGTGGCTTTACATTCATGTGCACTCTTATTTAATTCTCACTATAACTGTACGCAATAATCATAATTTCAAATTTTATTTTATAGATAAAGAACTGAAGCCTAGAGAATCTAGGAAACCAGCAACAACATTTAAGGGGCAGAGTTGAGAGTTGAACCCAAGTTTGACTTCAGAGCTCAGGCATAGGTAGTCATGTAACCTTAGACTAGATATATAATCCCTTATTACATTATCATTACAAATGTCATATGTTTATCAACTACTCATATACATATGATCTATTAGTATATTAATAGATATAAAATTTATTACATATTAATATATATAATAATAATGCATTCTATTACAGCCACTATATTGTGATCTGAAAAATGGAAAGCACAACACTGTCTCATAGGGAAAACCTGTCAGATAACATAAATAAACTTCTCTCATTTTCATGGTATCTCCCACAGAATAACTATTATTGTTTCATCATAGGCATATAAGGGAAATGAAAATCAAATACATTTTGAGACATTGTCTCTACCATCCTCAGAAGCTAGTGTAACTGGGTGAAAACATACATGAAAGGTGCATATGATGACATAACAAGAGAATCCATTTACCAAAAAGGTGTCAGGTATTCCAAGAAAGAGCAACCTCTGGGTGGTGATGGTGGGAAGGCGGCACTTAGTTTGGATTTTGAAAAAAGTGGCCAGATGCAAAGGTTGAGGATAGAAACTAGTATGGGCAAAGATTGGAAGCCAAGAAGTGGCCTGATATATTCAATAACTAGAAGAATACAAAGATTTTATTGCAGCCAAAACAGGTTTGGCTCAGTGGATAGAGTGTCAGCCTGCAGACTGAAAGGTCCCAGGTTCGATTCCAGTCAAGGACATGTATCTTGGTTGCAGGCACATCCCCAGTAGGGGGTGTGCAAGAGGCAGTTGATCAATGTCTCTCTCTCTCATCAATGTTTCTAACTTTCTATCCCTCTCCCTTTTTCTCTGTAAAAAAAATAAATAAAATATATTTTTAAAAAGATTTTATTGCAGCATTGTTAATAATATTAAAAAATGCAAAATGGTGGTCAAATCTTACAATTTATTCATAGAAAAACATATCATACAACCTTAGTAAAAGATAGAGGTTCCAATCAAGTTGGTGGTAAAGGTAAATGTGGTACTGAAATCCACCCACATTACATCAAAATAACTACTAAACTGCAGAATAACCACCATTCAAAACCTTCTGAAGTCTAGGTAAATCAAAGTCCTACCAATCTATAATAATAAAAGCACAATATACTAATTAGACCAGACATCCTTCCAGATGAAGCTGGGGATGCAAGGGAAGCCCTGGTTGCGGGTGCCAGAGGGAAGCTGGTGCCAGCAGCTGGGGGAAGGAAGGCCTACTCTTGCATGAATTTCATGCATCAGGACTCTAGTAAGAATATAAAGTAGAAGCCATGAGTTTAAGGTAACTTCTTATAAAGTCAACACAGCAGTCTCCACTCTTGGTTCTACCATTACAAGCGAATGAAGCAGTTCAACCGGTCTGCCACATCTCCTTAGCAGGTGAGCGGCCAGCCCACCACTCCTGTTCAGCAATAGAGCACTCAACCTGTCCCAACCCCTCTGGAACTGCCTTCCTGACCCAGCACACCTGAACTGTGCCCCTAGATGACTGGCACCACCACTTGAGATGTGAACCTAACACCCTTCTCCCCACACAGATGCTAGTTCTGGGGCTGACCAGGAGACCCTGAGTGATAGGTGAATTATTACTCTGACACAGGATTGCTGTGAAAGAGAGGGGTAAGGGACTCCCTGGCTAAAGGAACCAGACAATCTCAAGATTGCCTGCCTTGTTAGCCTTTTATTGAAACAGCAGTTTGAAATAAAGTTGATCTTTTAAAAACAATCAGTAGGGTAAGTAATATTGAGAGGACACATGTGTCTGCAGTGTCCTTTAAGCAAGGACACCTAAAGATTAAGCATAAGGGTTCGTTCCAGTAAACACCTGGGGTCTGCATATGCACCGACTTGTTTGGAAAGGTCAAGGAATAATTAGGGGTACCACCTTTGGCACTCCCCTAAATCAGAATTCCAATAAACAGAGTGGTCCACTTTCAGTACACTTCCTTTTTTCTCAGAATCTACTCCTTACAAACTTTCCAAACAAGTTTCATGTTTCCCTATATATCCCTTTTTGTGTTTTGCTGAATGTAGAAGACAGAGGGCTGTGGTTAATTTATGGCCTGCAGAAGTTGGGTTCTATGAAGCATGTTCACTGCTCAAATTCTGATTTTACAGACTATAAGAAAACCAAAAAGAATTACAATGATGGCAAAAGTTAGTCTGATCAGATACCAATTGATTCTAGGAAACCATGTGGTGGGGTCTACCCAGTTTATAAGCTCCTTTACTGCATTCCAAGCAGTAGTCTGTTGTTTGTGCTCATTAATAGCAAGTATAGAACCTTTTATTTGTTTTTATAAAGCACTCACTTCCTCAGAAAGATTGTCATGAAATACTCCCCACAAATGCTTCTTAACATCAACCCACTAATGGTGACTACTATTCCATTTTAAGGGGGTGACACATATGAGCTTATGTTCCCAATCACAATTAACCATTTGTCTATACAGTAAGGCATCCTGTCTTTCCCCTAAATATTCTGTGGCTGCTTCTAGCCAACATTTATTTTATCTATGAGTTGTTGCATAGTAAATTCCTTAGTTGTATTCTTGGCCATACTGTCTACAAATGTGGCAGTCTGCACAGACTCAGAAAGGGCCTCATGGCTACACTGGCAATAGTTCTAACAATAGCTGAGATGAAGGCTGTAATGAGCATCCCTAAAAATCTTTTAAGCCACAAATGACTTAATGCTCTTTCTAAAATTTCAATGGCTAATGACCTTGCCTCTTCCTTGTGAGGTTAATAGGTATTAAGACCTTAGCCTGTTTCCTCAATATTATAATGGGGTTTATGTTTAATGAGGTGACATTTTGATTGGTAATACATGATGTATAGTAGGCCCCTTCTCCTACCTGTATTAGAAAAGAATTACTATAACTAATTTTAATCTGGGACACATGAGAAATACATAAGGATGTGTGGTACACACCAAGCTACTACCTGAATGATATTTTGAAAAGATCATAGTATAATTATTGGATTTGTTTTGATAATCCCCATCCCATAAATACAGTGGATGAAAAACATGTCCTAATTTCTATAAAGTTTCCTGAACTGGAAAATTTTATAGTTAGGGCAAAGAGAACCAAATCCTTCTTCTTTCCACACAAGGGGGATCCTAGCTGACCCCACAAAAGTGCCATTGAAAGCACAGTGGGTTAAAATATCAGTATTATTAGCTTGCAGGTGGCCATATGGGTCCTAGTCTATAATTTGATGGTCTCCCAGCTGATAATCATGAGCCCATTCTCGTGGGCAGACTTCCCAATGGAAGGCCTTCCAGAGGAATCCCACTTCTTATTTTATTTACATGTAGGCAGAGGTGGAGCTGTAGCATTGATATGTTTGCCCTTGGCTAGACTTCCTGCTGAAAGAAAGATAAACTGGGCCCTTGCTTATCCTTCATTGGGGATAGATCACGAGCCTTTAAACAATATTAGGGTGTAGAGGAGGTAACACAAGAAGTAACAGGTTAGAGCAGAAGGAAGTGTTAGGGGCCACTGGGTCCAATGTGTCCTGTTTTCAAGACTGCCTATAGGTGGCAAGTCCATGCCTCCTAGGAAGATGGTCAAATTGTTAGAGACAGGGAAAGGAGTGTTTGTTTCCCCAGGTGAGAGGACTAAAGAAAAGTATGTCTATAACAGAGGCCCAATACATGGTGGCAGATGCTAGTGCCCAAAGCCAAATAAGAATACCGAACCATACAGCACAAGAGTTGAGATGAGTCAGAGAAGTTATAGCAAGAAAGGCTACCTGGCATGTGTGGAGTGGGAGAACGAGGACACTCCAACAGTTGCTCAGCCCCGCCATCAGTTTCTTCATCACTACCCAGCTTATTCCCAGGGCCATCTGGGTCTGGAGAAGTCTCATCTCTCAGTGCTTTAGAGTCCCCAGGCCCAACTTCTTCATTTCTGGAGAAGGATAGGCCCTTTGCCATGCCATGGTAGAGTTTAATCTGCTGAGCTGGAATCCATAGTGACCAAGTGAGGGTAGAAAAACATGCATATCCTCTCCCCTATGTTAATAATTCATTGGTTCAAACCCAGTTATTAGTGTCCATATCTCACCACAAGACTTGTGGTTTCTGAGATGGGGTTATTGGAGGTAAAGTGTCATTCTACAGAGGATTCAGATTAAAAAAATTAAGAGTAAAGAGTGCTTTGGATAGTATCATAGCTGTGTCCTTGTGTCCCATATTCCCCCTTTTTTGTTTTACTAGCATACCCTTCAGGGTACATGGGCATATCCAGCGATGGCCTGTCCTGTAGATTATAAGAGATTCCCGTGGAATGCTGGATGGACCAAGTTCTGCAAAATGTGGTGAAGCCATGGCTGCTATAAGCAGGCACATTATCAGTTTTTATGTTGGTTAATATAGCTACAATATTGAAAACAGGTCTTATTGAATTCATGCAAATAAATGTATTGCCACTTTACTATGAATTGCTAAATTCTGGAAGGACGGGTAGGGAGAAAAATGTATAATTTGCCAAATTACTTTAAAAATGCTTCCTTGTATCTGAAAAACAAAAAAGTCTGTGAATCAGCAATACTTTCAACAAAAGTTACAAAAATTATGTAATTATTTTCCATTCTTTCATCCCCATAATAAAAATTTTGTTTCTCCTGACTTTCCCGGCCAGTATTTCTATAAATCCAGATACTTTATAGAGTAATGCAAATGATATGGAATCTTGCTCTTTCTGCAAACACAATATTCCAGAATAACAATTAGAGCTATAAATGAAAGCATAACATAGTTATTATTATTTGATTAAGTTTCCCCATCCACCTTAAGCAGAAAAATTTCTTCATGAGAGAAAGCAAACACTTGAGGCATTTCAGAGCCTATTGGGATGATCTAAAGCCAATTCTAGGACAAGAAAAAGTTTCTTAAAATTCAAACCCTGGAAGGATTATCAAACTTATTTTGCCAAAAGATCATATATCAAAGTATATTTGACACAAACATAGGCTAGCAAACTTCAATTTCCGCCATTAAAAGATGGCTTTTTTAAAAATACCTGATTAATATGACATATAACCATTTTAATAGTTTATAGGACTTTTGTTTCCTGGGTAGAAAAATAGGAAAGATATTTTCCTTTTTAACAAACTAGAAAAGAACTAACCAATATGAGATTTATTCTCTAACTTCACATAATCTTGGGTGTGGTCAACAAATGATGCTAATTGTATTTCTACTATCTGTCTCCCTGAGTACATTGATATTTACCCTCTGGTTAGGGAGGCAAAATGCAAATCATTTACACTTAAATGTCCTTAGTTTAGAAAAGATAGGGTTTACTAGATGCCTCCAAATTGCTGTTTAACCATCTTAGTTTCCCTATTCTACTACTCCTGGCTTACTGGCCTGTGTCATTTATATAACTTCCATTCAACATTTCTCATTACAAATATTATATAACTTTCACAAACTTTCTGCAACTTTCACAAATCTTCTTCAAAATCTTACAACTTTCAGAAATAATCAGCTTTTTTTTCTCTTTCAAAATGCATCTCCATGCCCTCATGCCTTCTATTACACCAAAACCATAATTTCTTTCCAATTAGTTAAAATTCTAAACCCTTAGAAACCTTAATTTTTAGGTGACATATAAGTAATTAACATTCCTCAGACTAGCAATACATTCACATCTTAAAAGATATTTCAAATAAAATACAAGACATTTATTTACAGATGCAGATCCATCCTCTAGATTCTCTATACAAGACAAACTCAAATTAATATTTCAGTAATCCATTATTATAAAATACCTAGATATTTAATAATTTTTACTATTTAATACAGCAAAATCCAAAGTTTTAACTTACCAAGGACTTTGGAAAACTATGTTTAGGCATATATAATTACCACTGAAAAAGCTTTATCATATTTACTTTGCCTTAACAACTTTGACATTTTAAAGCTAATTATTATTAACCAAGGCACTTTCTTAGCAAATTTTATAACAGGGATAACTCACTGGTTTCTGTGGCTTTAATGTTAAAGCACTTTTTTATTTTATTTTAAAAAAATGGGAGTGACCCCTCCACTGCTATTTCTGTAGCCTGCTGGATGGAACTTCTGTAAATCTGGTCCTCCAAGGAAAAAAACTTGGGGGTTTTAGATGGTTTTATATCTCATAATTTTTTTCTTTCTTTTGAGTAGACTAACAATATGAAATCTTGCATATAAGAAGAGATCTTAAAAAACAGAAACAGACCAAAAAAACCTATAGTAAATAGATGAGTATTCATAAAAAGGTGAACTGGGACATTAGCCTTAGAATCTTATCTCACACTAACCCGGTACAGCAAATGGGTTCTGAGTGGCACAAAGCCCAAACAGCAGAGACAGAAGATTCTCTATATTCATAAAATAGCAAAGAGTAAACTAAGTCCCCCAAAGACAAGAAAACAAGCAAAGAACATTAGTTCCAAGTGAAATTACAGACAGAAAAGAACGTCCACTAGTTAAGAGTTTCCAGTGGCTGATGCCTTGAGACGAAAAGAAAAAAGAGTCCCCAAGATTAAAATTTTTTGGCTGGGAAGCACCTGCAACCCCTGCCATGTGTTCAGCCTGCCACTAGTGGCTGAGGCTCCTAGAAAAGTGAAATATGTCTTGTCTTGAACAAACTAAATCAAACAACAAAGACACATAAAACAACAATCAACAGACACTGTTATACACGATATTTACAGGTGCACATAACACACAGCCAAGACTTAATAAATCAAAGTTCTTTTCATGGATCTTTCAGAAGATGTTTTACATTGCCTGGGACTCACCGCCAGATGCAGCCCAGAAGACTTGCAGGTAAGGGCGCCAGTGAACACTCACAAACAGCCTGTTGTTCATAGATCTCATCATATTCTGCTCTCCATAGCAAATATTGACTGGCGTCTAAAGTTGTTTTAACCAAAATCTGCCAGTTCCAATGTTTCCTATGGTAATTGTCAAACAAGGCAGATAGGGTTCTTTTTGTAAATGGACTGTTAGCCCTATTTTCTCTAACACTTTTCTTTATTTCTTTAAAGATATTAAAGAAGAGAGGTTCATGTATCTGATTACCTTGCTGATCTTGCATAACTGGGCAAGCCAAAAGCTCTTCTTTTAACATAGCTTGCCTGACACATGATCCCATAACTGAGGATCTAATTAATGAGCCTTCCCACACCAGAGGCAGAGGATGAAGAATGAGTTAGATGAAATAAAGAACATTCTGAAAGGATTCAACAGTAAACTAGAAGAAGCTGAGGACAGAATCAGTGAATTAGAAGACAAAGTAGGGGGAAAAAAAGAACACACCCACTTCTAGCAGCAATTGGAAAAAAATTTAAAAAGCAGAAGAGTTTAAGGGAACTTGGGAACATGAAATGTAATAACATCTGTATAAAAGGGGTACCAGATGATGAAGAACCTGAGCAAGGAATAGAGAAGAAATGATGTTTGAAAAAATGATGACTTTCCTCATCTGATGAACAAAAAAGTTACACAAGTCCAGGAAACACAGAGAATCCCAGTCAGGATGAACACAAAAAAGACCCACTCCAAGACATATCAAACGTTAAAAGACAAAGAAAGAATCTTAAAGGCTGCAAGAGAGAGACAGAAAGTGACTTACAAGAAAGCACAAATTCAACTGTCAGCTGATTCCTCAAATGAAATACTTCAGATCAGAAGGGAGTGGCGTGAAGTATACAAATTAATGAAAAGGAAGGGGTAAATCCAAGACTACTTTATTCAGCAAGGCTATCATTTAAAATTGAAGGTGAAATTAGGAGCTTCACAGACAAAAATAAGGCTAAGGGAGTTTATTACCACCAAATCAGCAATGTGAGAAATGCTAAAGGGACTGTATAAGAAGAAAAAATATATAGAGATAGAGGAACACAGGCATAAAGAATAAAAATGGGAACAGTAAGTACCTTAAATAATATCAGTAATAACCTTAAATGTAAATAGCTTCAATGTAAATAGCTTCAATGCAACAATCAAAAGACTGGGCTGAATGGACAACAAGACATGACCCATAGATATAAAGTCTACAAGAGACTCACCTCAGAACAAGAGTTACACAGGATAAAAGGGAAGGGATGGAAAAAAATTTTCCAAGCAAATAGAAATGAAAAAAATAATGCTGGGGTAGCAATCTCATATCTGACAAAATAGACTTCAAAATGAAGGCCATAGTAAGTGACAATAAAGGTCACTACATAATATTAAAAGGATCATTACAAGAGGATATAACCCAGGTAAACATACATGTACCCAATATAGGGGCACCCAAATATATAAAAAACAAAACTTCTTGAGAACTTAGAGGGAGATCAACAATGATAGAATCATAGTGGAGGACTTTAACATCCCACTGACACTGGATAGACCTTCTAGACAAAAAAAAAAAAGAAGGAGCCGAGACCGTTTTGGCTCAGTGGATAGAGTGTCAGCTTGCAGACTGAAAGGTCCCAGGTTTGATTCCGGCTGAGGGCATGTAGCTTGCTTGCAGGCACATCTCCACAGTGGGGTGTGCAGGAGGCAGCTGATCGATGTCTCTCTCTCATTGATGTTTCTGACTTTCTATCTTTCTCCCTTCCTCTCTGTAAAAAATCAATAAAATATATTTTTTAAAAAAGAAAAGAAAGAAGGAAACAGCAACCTTAAATGACACATTAGATCAAATCAATATAATAGACATTTACAGAACATTTCACTCCAAACTGCAGAATATACATTCTTTTCAAATGCACCTCGGACATTCTCAAAGATAGAGCACATGTGAGGATGCAAAACAAAAATCTATGAATTCAAGAGGATTAAAACTATATCAAGCATCTTCTTGGATCACAATAGCATGAAACTGGAGATCAATACAATAAAAACACCCAAAACATTCAAACACTTGGAAAATAAATAGCATGTTACTAAATAATGAATGGGATACTAATGAAATCAAGGAAGAAATCAAAATCTTCCTGGAAGCAAATAAAAATGATCACACAACAACCTAAAACCTCTGGAACACAGCAAAAGCAGTCCTGAGAAGGAAGTTCATAGTACTACAGGCCTTCCTCCAAAAAAAATTTTTTTTAATTTCTAATAAACTACCTAACCATACAACTAAAAGAACCAGAAAGAGAACAATAAGAAAAGTCCAGAGTAAGTAGAAGAAAGAAAATAATAAAGATCAGAGCTGAAATAAATACCATAGAGAATAAGAAGACAATACAAAAGTTCAATAAAATTAAGAGCTGGTTCTTTGAAAAAATAAACAAGAGTGATGATCCTTTAGCCAAACTTATCAAGAAACAAAGAGAGACCGCAAATAAATAAATTCAGAAACAAAAGAGGTGAAATAGCAACTGACAACACAGAAATAGAAAGGATTGTAAGAAAATACTATGGGGGACTCTCTCCCCTTCCCCATGTGGGAGTCTGCTTGTTTCTTAATAAATTTCCATTCTTCCCTATAGAATAAAATTTTAAAAAATACTAAGAAAAACTATATGCCAACAAGATGAAAAACCTAGATGAAATGGGCATATTCCTATGAAAATAAAGCCTTCCAAAACTCATTTAGAAAGAACCTGAATAGGCTGACAATTACTAATATAATTGAAGCAGAAAAACAAACAAATAAACCTTCAAAACAAAAAAGCCCTGGTTCAGACAACTCCATAGGGGAATGTTACCAAATATTCAAAGATCTAACACCTATTATCCTCAAACTATTCAATAAAAATCCAAGAGGAAGGAACATTTCCAAGCCCTTTTTATGAACCAGCATTATCCTAATTCCAAAATCAGATACACTGCTAAGAAAGAGAATTATAGGCCAATATCCCTGATGAACATAGATGCTAAAGTCTTCAAAAAGATATTAACAAATAAGATCTAGCAATATATTAAAAAAGATCATACACCATAACCAAGAGGCATTTATTCCAGGGATGCAAGGCTGGTACAATATTCACAAATTAATAAACATGGTACATCACATAAACAAATTGGAAGAAAAAAATCACATGATCATACTAATTGACCCAGAAAAAAAACATTCAACAAAATCAGCAAAGTGGGAATACAGGGATCATACCTCAACAAAATAAAAGCCACATATTACAAACCTACAGCCAACATCATCCTCCATGACCAAAAACTAAAACTATTTCCCCTAAAAATAGAAACAAGACAGAGGTTGTCTATTTTCACCACTTTTGTTCAACATAGTACTGGAAGTATTAGCCACAGAAATGAGACAAGAAGAAAAAATAAAGGCATCCAAATTGGAAAGGGGGATATAAAACTATCCTCAGTTATAGATAACATGATATTATACATAGAAAACCCTAAAAATTCCACCAAAAATTACTAGATTTAATAAATGAATTCCACAATGTAGCAGGATACAATATTAACACTCAGAAATTGATAGCATTTATACACTAATAATGAGCTCTCAGAAAGAGAAACTAAAAAAACAAAACAAAACAAAACAAAAAAAACATTTATCATTGAAACACCAAAATTAAGATACTTAGGAATAAACCAAGGAGGTAAAAAATCTGTACTTGGAAAACTATTGATTGTTGAAAAAAGAGATAGGAAAATATAAAAATGAGTGCAAAATATACCGGGTTCATGGATTGGTAGAATTAGCATCATTAAAATGTCCATACTCCCCAAAGAAATCTATAGATTCAATGCAACCCCTATTAAAATACCAACAGCAATCTAAAACAAACATTCCAATAAGGAACCAAAAAAGACCCTGAATAGCTGCAGCAATCTTGAAAAAGAAAAACGAAGTTGGAGGGATCACAACAGCACATATCAAACTAACTACAAAGCCATCATAATCAAAACAGCCTGGTACTGGCATAAGAACAGACTTATAGATCAAAAGAACAGAACAGAGAACCCAGAAATCAATCCAATCCATTAAACTCAATTAATCTTTGATAAAGGAGGCAAGAGTAAAGACAGTCTCTTCAATGAATGGTGTTGGGATAATTCAATAGGTACATGTAAAAAAAGTGAAACTAGAGGACCAACTTATACCATACATAAGAATAAATTCAAAATAAATAAAAGACTTAAATATAAGTCATAAAACCAAAAAAAATCTTGGAAGAAGCCATAGGCAGCAAAATCTCAGGCATCTCTAGTAGCAATATGTTTATTAATGTATCTCCTAGGGCAAGGGAAACTTAAGAGAAAATAAACAAATGGGACTACATCAAAATAAAAAGCTTCTGCACAGTAAAAGAAACCATCAACAAAATGAAAAGGAAGCCCATTGCATGATAGAACATATTTGCCAATGATACATTTGATAAGGGCTTAATTTTCAAAATATATAAGAAATTCATACAACTTAACAAAAGGAAAACAAACAATCCAACTTAAAAATTTGCAAATTACCTAAATAGATACTTCTCCAAAGTTGAAATACAGAAGGCTAAGAGACATGTGAAAAAATGCTCAAAGTCACTAATCATCCCAGAGATACAAAATAAAAGGACAATGAGGTATCACTTTACACCTTTCAGAATGACTACCATCAACAAATTAACAAATGACAAGTGTTGGCAAGATGTGGAAAAAAGGGAACTAGTACACTGCTGGTGGGAATGCAGATTGGTACAGCCACTGTGCAAAACAGTATGGAGTTTTCTCAAAAAATCAAAAATGGAACCTCATTTTGACCTATGATCCCACTTCTAGAAATATGTTTTAAAAAATCGGAAATGTCAGTCGAAAAGAATATATGCACCTCTATGTTCATAGAAGCACTACTTATAATAGGTAAGATCTGGAAACAGCCCAAGTTCTTATCAGTAGATGAGTAGATTAAAAAAAAAACACAACACAAAACTGTGATACATCTACACCATGGAATAATATCCTTTCTAATAAAAGAGTAATATGCAAATTGACTGTCACACCAACACACAAAATGGCTGCCCACATGTGGTCAAAGATGGCTGCCCCCATGTGGACACAAAATGGCCACTACAACATGGCCAGCCGGGGAGGGCAGTTGGGAAGGATGCGGCCTACAAGGGAGGGCAGTTGTGAGCAATCAGGCCAGCAGGGAGGGCAGTTAGGGATGACCAGGCTAGCAGAGGAGGGACATTGCAGGTGACCAGGCCTGCAGAGAAGGGCAGTGGGGGTGATCAAGCCTGCAGGGGAGGGAAGTTAGTGGAAACCAGGCCCACAGGGAAGGGCAGTTAGGGGCATATAGGCTGGCAGGGGAGCAATTAGGCATCAATCAGGCTAGTAGGGGAGTGGTTAGGGAGTAATCAGACTGGCAGGCAAAAGTGGTTAGGGGCAATCAGGAAGGCAGGCAGGAGAGCAGTTGGGAGCCAGTAGTCCTGGATTGTGAGAGGGTTGGCTGACTGCCCAGTTAGGCCTGATCCTACCTGAATCGAGCCTAAATGGGCAGTTGGACATCCCTCAAGGTGTCCTAGATTGGAGAGGGTGCAGGCTGGGCTGAGGGACACATACCTCCGTGTATGAATTTCATCCACTGGGCCTCTAGTCCTATATAATAAAAGGCTAAACTTTACATAGTAAACAGCTTATATGCAAATAGACCTAGCAGCAGAACAATCAAATTAAACAACAGGTTGCTATGACATGCACTGGCCATAGAATTTGACAGGCATTGTCAGCAGGTGGCAGATCATGGACCATAGCAGGCATTGGCTGCAGCAGGATGGTGGAGCAGGTGAGTGGGGGCACCAGATCAAGATGGGACACTGGTTGCTATCACTGGGCAAGCCTTTCATGGTTACTGAAAATTCTTTGCTTCTATGTGCCACAGTCCCACCCGGCACTCACACCTTCTGCCAGCACCAGCCCCACTCACACTCGCTGCCTGTGCCAGAGCCACCTCTTGCACCTGGTGCTGGCACCCAATTACTTAGCACTGTCAGCAGATGGGAGGATCAGATATTGGCCCCAATTACCCCTGAGGGCTTCTGCACCTCCCCCCTGTACCTGAGGGGCGATCAAGGCTGATAGCTTGCATTTGCACCCACTGATAGCACTAGCTTCACTTGCACCCTCTGCTAGTGCTGGCCCCAATTGCTCTGTCTGTAAGTAGGTATGAGTGGGGCCAGTGCTGTCACTTGGGAGCAACTGTGGTGGGAGCGGGGCTGCTGGCAGACAGGGAACTGGTAGCTGTGGTGGGAGGGGCTGGGCAGCGGCATGGAGGATGGGCTGAAACCTGGCCCTGTATCCACCCCTGCCTTGCAGCCCATAGTTCCTTTCAAGGTGTATGAATTTGTGCACTGGGCCACTAGAGTATCTATAAAAAAGAAGGATCTCTTGCCCTTTGAGACAGCTTGGAGGGACATGGAGAGTATTATGCTAAGCAACATAAGCCAGTCAGCGAAAGAGAAGTATCATATGATCTCAATTATATGTGGAATCTAACGAACAAAATAAACTAAATAACAAAAGAGATCCAGAGACATGGAAACATACAACTGACTGAGAATTCTCAGAGGGAATGGGGAGACAAAAAGGAAAGACTTTATGTGCATACTAGTAGCCCTATGCACAAATCTATGTGCCAGTAGTTTTTTGCAGGACCTGGCTGCTCCAGGCCCACTGCCCAAAGGCTCTCCACAGCCCAGAGGCCCATTCATGGCTGGATACAGAACACTTGCCTCCACCAGGCTGCTCATGGTGCCTGCTCTCAGTGGCTACCCCCCAAAAAAAAACTGGGGGACTCCAGCAGTGTTGAGAGGACTGGCTATGGGCACCTCCATCTTTGTGATTGAGTGACAGTTAATTTGCATATTATCCTTTTATTAGATAGGCTATAAATAACTGATGGACATAGACAATGGTGAGGTGAAGGCTTGGAGAAGGGAGGAGAGGGGTCACTGGTGAGAAAGAAGGGAATATCTATAATATTTTAACAATAAAGATAAAACATTTTTATAAATGAATTCTAAAAAAGAAATAAATCTATATATATAAAAACTTAAGTGACCATTATGACTGGATGACTGGCCAGTATCTATGACATGCACTGACCACCAGGGGCAGACATGCAATGCAGGAGCTACTCCCTGGTGGTCAGTGCACTCCCACAGCCAATTTCCTGTGGTGCCCCCCTTGGCTAGCCTGTGGCTCCTCAGCCAACCCACCAACCTCACACAACCCCTCCCCCACAGGCCTGCCCCTATCAGCCTCGACTGGGGTGAGTTGACTGGCCAACCTCCTTCCCTGGGTCTGCCTGCCCCAATTGGCTCTGATGCAGTGGCCCCTCCACCTGGTCACCTGCCCCAATTGGGGCTAATCAGGGTGGGTCAGCCAGCCAACCTTCCACTGTCCCTCCACCTTGCTGGCCTGCCCCAATTGGTCCTGGGCCCCGATTAGGACAGGAGATAGGTATGATTGGTCCTGATCACCAGCCAGGCTGAGGGATCCCACTCATGCACAAATTCATGCACTAGATTTCTAGTAAGTATATAAATAAAAAAGCCACACTGAGACTGGTAAGAGAATCAGAGATATGTGATAAGCTAGCCACATGCAGATAGGCTCGCTCCTCAAGGTGGACCACCCCAATCAAGATATCCCTCCCAGTTTTAAACATCAAATGTGCATGTGATCCAGAGCTAAAGTAGCAGCTCAAAAGGCATCATGGACATATGTGAAGGAACCAAACCATCTGGCAACAGGGCTAGAACTGGAGGGGCAGCTTTCCCCCCAGACAGAGTACTAGTAGAAGCGATTGGTATGTTGTTGTTGTTGTTTGTTTGTTTGTTTGTTTCCTGAGCTCTTCACCCACAGAGCCAGAAGTTAGGTACCATATCTGAGTCTCCATGAACCTGGCTATCACTGTTCACTCTACCTGACACCCTGTTCCACCTAATTTTCAGGCCCTCCCAAGCTGTTTCCAGTAGCTTTTCCATTTCAATGGCCTGTCTTGGCTCATACTTGTCTTTCCTAAAATCTCTCAAATAAGCAGCATCTGAGCTTGGTATGTCCCATACCTCTTGCTTGCTAAGTGATTCCAGGCCCAGCACTAGCAGCAGCCAGCCTTGGTTCAGAGTTGGCCTCTCCCAAGCATTTCTAACTGTAGCAAAAAATAGCAGCCATCTGCAGATCACTTTGTAGCTCATGCCAGGTGGCCCCAGGCAGAGCACAGGTTGTGGCTGACCTTGGCCTGTCTCTCTGGAGGCCCCAGGATTAGCACAACCAATGTATAGCTTCAGATTACACCAAAACAGCATCCAATAACCTCCACAAGTGACACACTCAAGGAATGGACTCAGTGGGTACCAGAGCCCTGATGAAGTAAGTCCTGCCTTGTGGGGTGGGCCCCTGCCAAGCTAATTTTCCTCAGTGGTTGCAGTAAATCCTCACATCCATAAGCTGGATGCAAAACCCTCACATAGAGGTGCCAACAGTAAGCAAGGCTCAACAACATAGGAGGTTGTACATAGCCCACATTCAGAAGTATACCTCCTATTCAGGGGCCCAGCTTAGGTGATCAGGAGACTGTGCCACTAGACCCTATAGGATACCTACTACATTAGGCCCCTTTACCATGCCCAGGAGATGTAAGAGTTCTTCCTAATACTTTGAAAACAATACAGAGAGGCCACCAAAATGAGGAAATAAAGAAACATGTCCAAAGTAAAAGAACAGAACAAAACTCCAGAAAAGGAACAAAACAACATGAAGACAAGCAATCTATCCAAATCAGAGTCCAAAACACTGTTTATATTGATGTTCCACATATAGGGCAAGAGTAGATGAACTTAGGAAGAACTTCATCAAAGAGATAGGTAACATAGAACTAGAAAACATAAAATAACCAGGCAGATTGAAGAATACATTAACTAAAAAAAAAATACATTATAGGGTATCAACAGTGGAGTAGATGAAACAGAAGATCAAATCAGAGATTTGGAAGATAAGGAAGCATAAAGAAAAAAGGAATAAAACAAAATAAGGATAGCATAAGGAACCTCTCAGACAACTTCAAGTACATCAACATTTGCCTCATGAAGATGCCAGAAGAATAAGAGAGAAAAGGATTGAAAACCTATTTGAAGAAATAATGCTTGAAATATTCCCTAACCTGGTGAAGGAAATAGACATACAAGTCTAGGAGAGTCCCAAATAAAATGAACCCAAAGAGACCTACACCAAGATACAAATAATTAAAATACTAAAAATTAAAGACAAAGAGAGATCTTAAAAGTAGCAAGAGAAAAGCAGTTAGTTGCCTACAAGGGAGTTCCTAACAGGCTGTCACTTATTTTTCAACAGAAACTTTGCAGGCCAGAAGAAAGTGGCAAAAAATATTCAAGGTGATGAAAAACAAGTCCATATACCCAAGATTATACTACCCAGCAAAACTATCATTTAGAATTAAAGAACAGATAAAGAGCTTCCCAGACAAGAGAAAACTAAAGAAATTCATCACCACCAAACTAGTATTACAAGAAATGTATGAGGATCTTCTTTAAAAAGGGGGGAGGGGAGGAATAAAAAATATCTATATATCTAAAAGCCAAGAGACCGGAACCCTGGAATGACTAGAACGACTGATTTTTTTTTACACACACTGTGGCCCCAATTGGCCCCTCCACCCCGATAGGGAGCAGGGCCAGGGGTCAACCTCCCTTAACCCCTCCTCCTGGCCAGCCTGGCCCGGACTGACCCCAATTTGGGAGGGCCAGCTGGATTGCCAATGCACAAATTCATGCACTGGGCCTCTAGTTAATAATAAAATGGCAGTAAATACATATCTATTATGAATTAGTCTAAATGCAAATGAATTAAATGTTTCAATCAAAAGACATATGGAGGCTGAATGGATAACAAAATAGGACCCTTACATGTGCTGTCTACAAGAGACTCACTTCAGATGGAAAGACACACAGAAAAGGGATGGAAAAAGATATGTCATGAAAATGAAAACAAACAAACAAAATCAGAAATAGAAATACTTATACCAGACAAAATAGACTTTAAAACAAAGGCTATATAACAAGAGACATGAAGGACCCAGCAATTCCACTTCTGGGTATTTATCTTAAGAAACTCTAGATACTAAATTGAAAAGATGTATATATCCATATGTTGATTGTAGCATAATTTACAATAACCAAGATACAGATGCAACCTAAGTACCCATCAATAAATGAATGGATAAAGAAGGAGTGGTGCATATATACAGTGGAATACCATAAAGGAAAAAAAATAAGAATGAAATCTACAATAACATGGATGGACCTAGAGAATAGGTAAGACAGAGGAAGATAATGTGTTATTATTTCACTTGTATGTGAAATCTAAAAATAAATCCTATATAATAGAGAGCTAATATATTAATTAGACTGGATGGTAGATGACCTTCAGGAACATCTTTCCAGAATGAGCAGTGGGCAGGAGATGGGGCCACAGGGCCACGAGGCAGCTGGGGCTGCAAGGGCCAAGCCCTTTGCATGAATTTTGTGCATCAGGCCTCTAGTAAATAAATAAACAAACAAACAAGCAGGCAGAACAAAAACAGACTCAGATACAGAGAATATTTTGACTGTTACCAGATGAGAGAGGATTTGGGGCAGGGGGGTTTAAAAAGTTGTTATACTTAGAAGTACAAATTGGTAGTCACAGAATAATACTGGGAATATAAAGTATAGCATAGAGAATATAGTCAATAATATTTTAATAATTATGTATAGTGTCAGATTGGCACTAGACTTATCAAGATCATCACTTAGTAAGTTTTATAATGCCTAGTTTGTACACTGAACTAAAATAATACTGAATGGCAACTGTAATTAAAAATAAAAATCATTTAAAGTAATTTATTTAAAAAAGATAAAGTAGGTCTAGTTGTATGTTACCTATAAACAAAGCCTGCTCTCCAGAACTGTGGTATACATGTCCATAGGCACTCACAGTTTCCTGTTTTTCTCTCTAGCACTCATCATATTTAAAAATATGATTTATGCTATGATTGTTTGGATAATGCTGGTAACCCAGTAGACAGTATCATCAGAATAAAAAACACAGATCTTTATACTAATCACTGTATTTCCATCATCTAGCATGGTATAAAATGAGTACTCATTCAACTGTGCTCTAATATGATGCACACACATGGATGAGGGAAAGAAGAGGTGGATCTACATTAAACACTCAAGTATAAAGAATACCAATTATAAATAACAGGTATAGTAAGGATGACAAGTCCAACCCACTGGTAACGTCTGCAAGGATTCTCAGCCTTTGTTCAGGTCGAGGGAGGAGAGTCAACCTAGATGAGAAATGTTTGTCATGGCCGCTCATTCTCAGTTTGTATGTGAACCAGGAACATAGGTACTCTGTGTTACTATGATTGTGTTATGATGACAACTTACCTTGAATATTACTCACTAAATATTTTCTACTGAGTGTCTATTACCTTGTTGACCAATAAAAATAGGCTATTTTCATTGGAGCTCATTGACCCGCTCCTGCTTCATCTCCTTCCCCTTCCTCCTCTTCCTTCCCCAGAATCTCCTTCCATCTGAGGGGATTTTGTTCCCCATGACAATGGAGACCCTTCACTGCCCTGGCTGAATCTTCTGAATTGATCATGTACAACCTGGCAAAATAGAACAGTGAATCTTATAAAGTGAACCCCAGGTCCCACCATCTCCCAATGTAAGTTTTCAGATGTTTTCTGAGATAGGATTTTCCTTCTTCAGCCAGCAGGCAGGCAGCCATTCCAAAGCAGGTATCCTCTCCTAGGAGTTTTTGTGTTTCTTCCTGCACAGCACCCAACACCCTGCCTGTAGATCTCAACTTTTCTTTCTTGCTTTGCAAATATTCAGTGCTTTCCTAATATCTGAAAATTCTCCTCTCCTGTCAGCTAAGTCAGAATTGCTATTCTATCTAAGAAGACCCTCATTTTCCAGGGAAACCTTTGATAATAGTATTATTCTATCTAAGAAAGTTTTCTCATACTTTGAGTATAATATATACAGTTAAATAAGTCAAATGTTTTAGTTACTAGTAGGGGTTAATTTGGGACATTTGGGATTTTGCCTTTAAAATAATTAATTATTAATATAAGTTTGTGTGTGCTACATGCAGTGGAGCCAGCTCTGACCCGTGGTGACTATGAATGACATCCACAGTGCCCTGTCCTCAACAGCCTGCTCAGCTCCTGCAGACTCATGCCTGTGCTTCCTCTCTGGGTCAACCTGCCTCACAATTGGTCTCCCTCTTTGCCTGCTGGCTTCTATATTTCCCAGCATTGTTCCCTTTCCTAAGAACCTGCCTTCTAATAATGGGCCCGGAGTAGGACAGCTTCGGGGTAGTCCCGTTTGCCTCCAGCAGTGTTCCACACCTACTTGTTCATTTTTCTGGTAACAAAGAGTATCCATAGATCTCTCCTCCAACATCATTCAAATGAATCATTTTTCCCCTATCAACCTTCTTCCCTGTCCAGCTTTCACATCCATACATAGGAATTGGACACTTAAAGGTGTGGATGGTCCCAGCCTTGGTCACTAATAACACATATTTTGGCGGTTCATGTCTCAGGTGCAAATATTAAAAACTGAGTACATAATGTGGGGTTCACCTCAGGAAGAAGCTTTAGGTTCTGAATTCCCTCCAGGGATAGGATTAATAGCAAGATTATGTCTCAGCCTCTCCTACTGGCATTGATGTAGGGTTTTTGTTGTCACTCAGCTAATTTTGTTTTGTCAGTATTAGTTGTTTGTTTTTTTTAAAGAAATTGTTCTGCATGTAGCTTTATATTTGGTGTGTTTATGACTGATGATTTCAGGATATGCCCTATATTGCCATTTTGAATCAAAACTCTCCTTTTTCAAGGCTAAATAAGGAGGATTCCAGATTTGACACTGAAATCCTCCTTATTTGGAGGATTTATATACAAATGTGGTATATATAGAGATGGATGGATGATTATAGATGATAGATAGATAGATAGATAGATAGATAGATAGATAGATTGACAGGCAGATACATAGATACATACATATATAAATATATAGATGGTAGATAGGCAGATAGATGATAGATACATAGAAAATAGATGATAGATAAATATATAGGTAGATGATAGATAGATAAATAGATAGATAACATTTTCTTTATCTGTTCATCCATTAGCAGACACTTGGTGTTGTGAATACTGCTATGAACATGGGATATAGACATCTCTTCAAGATAATTATTGCATTTCCTCTGGGTATGTACCCAGAAGTGGAATTGCTGGATCACAAGATAATGCTATAGTTAACTTTTTGAGAAACCTTTATACTATTCCCCATAGTGGTTGCACCAGTTTATATTCTCCCCAACAGTGCACAAGTCTTTCCCTTTCTCGACATACTGGCCAACACTTATTTCTTATCTTTTTTTTTAAGCTTTATTGTTGAGATTATTACAGATGTCCTTCTTTCCCCCCACATAACTCCCCTCCACCCAGTTCCCATCCTACCCCAGGCCTTTGCCACTCTATTGTCTGTGTCCATAGGTAATAAATGCATGCATATTAGATCTTTGTTTAATCTCTTCTCACCCCTGCCCTCACATTCTTTCCTCTGAGAATCATCAGTCTGTTCCATTTCTATGCCTTTGATTCTATTGTATTCACCAGTTTATTCTGTTCATTAAATTTTTTGTTTGATTTTTTAATTCAATTGTTGATAGATATGTATTTGTTGCCATTTTGTTGTTCATATTTTTTATTTTTATCTTTTTTCTTCTTCTTCCTCTTCTTAAAGAATACCCTTCAGCATTTCATATAATGCTGCTTTGGTTGTGATGAACTCCTTTATCTTTTCTTGTCTCTGAAGCTCTTTTTCTGACCTTCAATTTTAAATGATAGCTTTGCTGGGTAGAGTAATCTTAGTTGTAGGTCCTTGCTGGTCATAACTTTGAGTATTTCTTGCTGCTCCCTTCTGGCCTGCATAGTTTCTGTTGAGAAATCAACTGATAGTCATATGGGCATTTCGTTGTAAGTACCTAACTTTTTTTCTCTTGCTGCTTTTACTATTCTCTTTTGTCTTTAGCTGTGACATTTTAATTATGATGTGTCTTGGTGAGTTCCTCTTGTATGTGTTTCTCTGTGCTGCCTGGACTTGTAAGTCTATTTCTTTCACCAGGTAAGTGAAAGAAGTTTTCTGTCATTATTACTTCAAATAGGTTTTAAATATCATGCTATCTCTCTTTTTCTGGCAGCCCCATAATTTGAATGTTGGTAAACTTGAAGTTGTTCTAAAGGCTCCTTACACTATCTTCATTTTTTAAATTCTTTTTTCTTTTTTCTTTTCTAGTTGGGTGTTTTTGCTTCCTCATATTTCAAATCATTAATTTGATTCTCTGAATCCTCTAGTCTACAATTGAGTTCCTGTATATTATTTTTTATTTCAGTCAGTAGATGCTTAATTTCTAAATGATCCTTTTCCATTTTGGGGGGGAGGGGGCATTCTCACTAAGGTCCTTGAAAGTCTCACTAAGTCCTTGGAGGTTTCTAGAAGATTTTTGAGTGACCTTGTAATTGTATTTTTGAACTCTATACCCAGTAATTTGCTTTCTTCTATTTCTTTCATTTGTGATAGGTTTCTTTGTCTCTGCATTTTGGCTGCTTCCCTATTTTTATTTCTATATATTGGATAGAACTGCTAAGTCTCCTTGAGTTGATAGAGTGGCCTTGTGTGGTAGGTGTCCTATTGGGCTCAGTGGCTCAGCCTCCCCAATCACCTGAGGTGGACATCCTAGGTACACCTCTTTATGGACTATGTACACATTCTTATTGTAGTTGAGCATTAATTGCTGTTGGTGTCACTGGGAGGAATTAACTTCCAAGCCAATTGGCTGTGGGGACCAGCTATGACTACAGTGGGAAAGCTGCTGTGCAAGAGATACCCTATGGAGCAGGACTGGCTTCAGTGGGGCTTTGGTGCTCACTGAGTCTGCCCCTTGAGTGTGTCACTTATAAATGTGTAGAATTGTAATCTGGTATGGTCTCACACTGATCACTGGGTATACTGGCTTTTGAGTCTCCAAGCAGGTGAAAAGTCAGCCACTGTCTGGGGCCATCCAGAAAAAGCTACAGAGAAATCTGCAGATTCCTCTTCTTTGTATCAGGTTTGGAAATACCCAGATGAGGCCCAGTTGTAAAGCAAGGTAGGCTAGTGCTGGTGCCGGGCCTTGGGCCTTTAATTGATAAGGCTCCCTGACTCAGCTACAGCTTGTTTGATAGGTTTTAGCCTGAGCAAGGACAGGCCATTTATATGCAACAGCTGCTGCACACAGTTTGGATGGGCATGGTCTTAGGGAATCACCAAGGCAGAGCAAACAGAAATGGCTGCCAATCAGCCCTGTGACCAGGGAGATCCCAGCTTGGGAACAGTGACCACTGTGAGCACCTCCATCTGGAATAAAGCCACCTCTGAGTTTCTGCCCCAGTGCCAGACAGTCCAGTTTCTCCCCTTATGTGTCTGGGTCCCCCAGAGCCTCGTCTGGCACTGGAACTCAGAGGCAGTGGGAGCTTGTAAGTTCAGTTTGTGGTGCTGGCCTTTTAAGAGGAGCAGCTGGGTCTCCAGCAGCCTCCGTGTCACTCTGTACCAATCTGCACTGGTTTTTATAGCTTGTGGTTCTTACTGCCCATAGGAACTAATTGTCCTAGCTCTGGGATCCAGGACTGGGAGGTCTGGTGTGGGGCTGGGACTCCTTGCTCCTCTAGGCAGCCTCCATAGAGAGGATCTCGCTGCTGACTATAAAAGCAGCCCATTTGGGTGCTGGACCAGCCCATTCCTTGCCTCCACAAAAGTGCTTCC
Source organism: Lasiurus borealis (assembly GCA_004026805.1). Classification (NCBI taxonomy): domain Eukaryota; kingdom Metazoa; phylum Chordata; class Mammalia; order Chiroptera; family Vespertilionidae; genus Lasiurus; species Lasiurus borealis. Next base: position 73,107 of record PVJN01000006.1, read on the forward strand.
TTCTTTACTTCTCTAGTTGCAGTACTTCCATTTAGCTATATTTTGGGGGGCATGTATTTATTCAATTTTCCCCAAACCATTTATTGACTAGACTGTCTTTACCTCAGTGGTTCTCAACCTGTGGGTGACAACCCCTTTGGGGGTCAAACGACACTTTCACAGGGGTCGCCTAAGACCATCAGAAAACACAGGTATTTACATTATAATTCATAACTATAGCAAAATTACAGTTATGAAGTATGATTGGGGGTCACCACAACATGTGGAACTGTATTAAGAAAGGTTGAGAACCACTGCTTTACCTGATTGTATGCTCTTGCCTCCTTTGTCAAACATTAATTTACCATAAAGGCATAGGTTTATTGCTGGGCTCTCTATTCTTATCTATATGTCTGTTTTTACGCCAGTATCATACTGCTATTCAAGGATATGTTTTTATTGATCGTAGAGAGAGAGGAAGGGATAGAGAGATAAGAAGATGAAGACAAAGATGAAGACTAAGACAAAGAAGAAGAAGAAGAAGAAGAAGAAGAAGAAGAAGAAGAAGAAGAAGAAGAAGAAGAAGAAGAAGAAGAAGAAGAAGAAGAAAGAGAGTCATTGATGTGAGAGAGAAACATTAATCGGTTGCCTACCATATGCACCCCAAACCAGGATTGTATCCACAATCTTTTTTATGTATAGGATGCTGCTGCAACCAACTGAGCCAGGGCACCAGTATCATGCTGTTTTATTTACTATGCATGTAGTATAGTTTGATATCAGTCTATTACTGAATTGTATAAAATGCAAGCTTCTTGAAGATAAGAAGCTTTTTTTCACCACATATGCATATCTGTAAATGTCCTCAGCACCGAATTAGTCAGCACTGGATTGTTCTTGTAGAATGAGTTCTTGAATGCTAAATGGGTATTGTAACTTTGTTCAGTGCTCCCATAGCCACTCCATATAGCATGTCTCATCTAGTAACCATAAGAAAAGACAATGATGGGTTTGGGCTCTGGTTGCAGCCTGCCTGCTTAACTTCTTTGCACCTTGTATGTTTAAATGTGAAAGGGGGACAAAAATATTTGTTGAGGAGAGCTTAATGTGCTAATTAAATGAGTCAATCCCTGTAAGGCAGAGCATGATCTGACACATAATGCATGTGCTATAAGTATTAGTTATTGTTATCCTTGTTGTGTTATACTACAATATGACCTACATGCTGGTTTTTGGATAGTTCCATCTATTGCCTGTGATATAACCTATTAACTTACACTAATTACGCATTTTAACCTGTTTATCAGAGTCAAGGCTAGTCTTCTTTCACCTTGTACTCTAGTCGGAGGAGTATAAGTAATCACACGTTCAGTCTCAACTGAGGGAAAAGATAGAGGTATCAGGTAACAAGTAATAACATAAGCTCTATTACTGGTAACACTGGTTTTTATTACTTCACTGGGACCAGATGCCCTAATGGATGATTTATTCCTTCCCCTATGGCTGGACATGACTGCACAGAAATGGCAGGCTCCACAGAGTGTCAAAGAAAATGATGCTACCTTACTTGCAGGTTAGGCTAGAATGCCCAAAGGCAGGCCACCTGTGAACAGCCAAGTTTAAGAAACTAACCCTACACAGGAGAGAATTGCAAACCAGTGAGTGTCAGACTCAGGTGGAGTCATTACTCAGAGAAACCACCCTGCCTCTAATGGGAGAAACAAGTGGGAATGCAGTAGACAACAGTTTCTCCTCCATGTTTCCGAGTGGGCTGCTGCCCCTGTTGCCTGGACTTGCACTGATGACAGGAGAGAAGGACGGTGGTCCTCACATCTCCTTCTCATGATGTGGGATAATAGGGAACTCTTCACACCACGTAACAGGAGTATGTCACAGGTAAGAATGTCAGTCACTGGAAGAGACTCTTGGAATCACCTGAACCACAAAAAATGCAGGAATCTGATTTATTTGATATTTCTCTTTTTAAACTTAATTGCCTCCTTGAGCCCAAAACAAATATTATGCATGGGAGTCAGTTGCTTAGCACAAGAGCAGTTTTGTTTCCATTACACAAATTCAAGTTAGGGCAGGTCAAGAGACCTAGGTGTAAACCGCAGGCCTCCCTCTCAGTGTTGGTCACCTGACCAGAATACTACTCTTTCCAGGCTTTCATGAATGGACCCCTCAGCAGTTCTGAACCCAAGAGCATGAATATCGCTAGACTTGCAAATAGATTGCATTTCACCTGCCCATGCTGAGTATGAGTGGGTGTTTGGAGTCTGATGGTGAAAACTTGGTGCCACTTTGGGTATGAAATTTGCCATTCCTGTCACAAAGCAGGGCAGTGGCCAGGTCTTTGCTTTTGTAATTCTTGTATATCCTATGAGTGTCACCTCTTGACTTTCATTCTACTTTCCCCACTTCCTGAAATCTCAAAGAGCTCAAATACCTGTTGCCTCGTTCTTTGGTAGAGTTATTCTTGGGAAGGTGAGCTATAAGACAGGATTTATGATGAGGAGCAAAAGCTAAAGTTAACTACCAAGAAGGTAACCGAAATATAAGTTGGCACTAATAACAAAATGAACACTTACAAATGTGCCACCAAATGAAATAAACAGCATATCGGTATCATTAAAGCTCCTTTTATGCCTATTGCCAGTCGTAGTCTTCACATTCTTTCCCCCAGGAAAACCATACATGTATTGCTTTACTTTTTTGGTTTGCCATATTTCCTAAATAAAATATTGTTAGTGTGAGTGATTGGGGACTTAAAGAAAATGGAATCACATTACATTCATTCTTCAGTTACTTGCTTTCTTGGTTGAACATTACATCCCTAATATTTTCAGTTCATATGGTTCATTCATCTCTTTTCCTTTGTAGGTTTACAATTTATATACAAAAATTATTTTTCCCATTATATTATTGATGCATATGTGGGTTGTTCCCAGCATTTTACCATTACAAGCAGTGTTGCTGCTGTAAACATATATTTACATGGCTCTGGATGCAGATTTGCAGGATTTTCTCTAGGGTATATTCTGAGAGATGAATTTCTAGACTGCAGAGAATGTGCTGTTCAACTTTGCTAGTTCCACAGTGTTTTGTCAGGTGGGTGTGTCTTTTTAAGCTCCCACTTGCACTATATATAGGAGAGCACCTCTTGCTATACTTAGCAATATCATTGGCTTGATGATTTTTGTCAAACCAGTGTATGTTTGAAAAAAAAGTATCAAACCAGTGAGAAAAAGTATGTAATTAAAATTTGAATTTGCATTTTAATGATAATAATGGAGGTTGAGCATCTTTTTATCCTATATAATAAAAAGCTAATATGCAAATAGACCCAGTGGTAGAACGACTGGTCACTATGATGTACACTGACCACCAGGGGGCAGATGTTCAATGCAGGAGCTGCCCCTGGTAATCAGTGTGCTCCCACAGGGGACACACGGCTCAACACAGCAGCAGTCAGGGGAGCCTCTCCCGCCTATGTGGTACCACTAAGAATGTCTGACTGCCGGTTTAGGCCTGCTCCCTGAGGGCTCCTGGACTGTGAGAGGGTACAGACTGCGCTGAGGACCCTCCCCTCCACCCTGAGTACACCAGCCTCTAGTATTTTTATAAACATTTATATTTCCTTTTTTTGTGCAATGGCTATTGGTGTCTTTGTATATTTTTTCTATTATTTTTTCAATTACAGCTGATATTTAGTATTATTTTAATTTCAGGTGTACATCATAGTTTTTAGACATTTAAAACCTACAAAGTGATGCCCCTGATACATCTAGTACCAATCTGGCACCATATATAATTATTACAATATTATTGACTCTATTCCCTGTCCCCATGACAATTTTGCAACTACCAATTGTACCACATAATGTTTTTCCATCCAGCCCCCAACTCCCTACCATCTGGCAACCATCAGTCTATTCTCCATGTCTATAAGTCTGTTTCTATATTGTTTGTTTGTTTTGTTTTTATAGTCCCCATGTAAGTGAAATCATATGGTATTTGTCTGTCTCTGTTGATATATTTTAGTATAACCCTCTTGATTCATTCATGTTGTCGAAAAAGGTAAGATTTTATTCATTTTTATGACCACATAACACAGTGGACACTTAGGTTGCTTCCATATCTTGGCTATTGTAAATAATGGTGTGATGAAAACAGGGGTACATATATCTTTTTGAATTGATGTTTCTAATTTCTTTGAATCAGTATCCAGGAGTGGAATCACTGGATATTAAGGTAGTTATGTTTTTAATTGCTGGAGGCCCCTGCATACTGTTTTTTTAAGTGGCAGCACTGATTTTCAATCCAACAGAGCATGTTGGTTTCCTTTTCTCCACATCTTTGCCAACACTTGTTAATTGATTTATTAATGATTTATTATTCATAAATCTTTCATTGTGGTATTATTTTGCATTTCTCTGATGAATAGTGACTTTCAGCATCTTCTCATATTTCTATTGGCCATCGGTATGTCCTCAATGGAACAATGTCTATTCAGGTACTTTGATCATTTTTTAATTGGATTGTTTGTTTTTTCAGTTTTGAGTCGTATGAGTTCTTAAGAAACTCTGGATATTAACCCCTTATAAAATGTATCACTGATGAATATTTCCTTACATTTGATAGGTGGTCTTTACATTTTGTTGATGGTATTCTTTGATGGGCAAAACCCTTTTAGTTTGATATAGTACCATTGATTTATGTTTTCTTAGTTTTTCTTGCCAGAGAAGAAATACCAAAAATATACACATATATATTACTACTAGCAGTGTCAAAGAGTTTACAGCCTATGCTTTCTTCCTAGGAGTTTTATGGTTTCAGGTCTTACATTTAAGTCTTTAACTATTTGTGTGCCATAAGCTTCCATAGACACAAACAGTAGACCTTTTTCAATTAAATTCAAAATATTGTGGCAGTTAACTGGTTAATTCCTTTTGTGACTACTCTTGTATATAGTGAAAAAGGTGATCTGGTCTCATTTCTTTGCATATATTTTTCCACTTTATCCAAAACTGTTTGTTGAATAGACTGTTTTTATTCTACTACTATATATTATTGCCTCCTTTCTCATAGACTATTTGATCAAGTAGTCGTGGGCTTATTTCTGGGCTCTCTATTCTGTTCCATTGATCTATGTGTCTGTTTTTATACAATACCATGTTGTTTTGATTACTATCGCCTCATAATATAGTTTGGTATCAGGAAGCATGATATCTTCCAACTTTGTTCTTCTTTCTCAAGACTGTTGAGACTACTCAGGGTCCTTTGTAGTTCTATATGAATATTGCGATGATTTGTTCTAGTTCTGAGAAAAATACCTTTGGTATTTTGATAGGAATTACATTGAATATATAGATTTCATTGAGTAATATAGACATTTTAATGATGTTAATTATTCCTATCCATTAGCATGGTATTATGGTTCCATTTATTTTTATCTTCTTCAATGTCTTATAATTTTCTGAGTACAGGTTTTTTAGATTTTTTGTTAAATTTATTCTTAGGCATTTTTTATGCAATTGTAAACAGCATTGTGTTCTTATTTTCTCTTTCTGATAGTTCCTTTTGGTATATAAAAATGCAACCAATTTCTGAATATAAATTTTGTGCTACTCTATTTTATTGAAATCATTTATCAGTTTTAATAGTTTTTTGGTGAAGTCTTTAGGGTTCCCTCTACCAAATAATTTACAACTAATGACTGTTTTACTTCTTCGTGTCCAATTTGAATGCCTAATATTTCCTTTTCTTGTCTGAATGCTATGGCTTGGACTTCCAATACAATGATTGATAAAAGAGGTGAATGTAGACACCCTTGTCTTGTTTCTAATCCTAAAAAAATGCTTTTAGCTTTTCCTCATTGGCTATGATGTTAGCTGTGAGTTTATCATATATGCCCTTTATTAGATTGAGATATTGCTGAAGGTTTAAATGGCACTGGCTTTTGTCAAATGTTTTTTTTTCTGCATCTACTGATACAATCACATATTATTTTTAGCCTTTATTTTGTTAATGTGGTGTATCACATTGATTGATTTGCAGATATTGCATCCCAGGAATAAATTCCACCAGGTCATGGTATGTGATTTTCTTAATGCATTACTAAATTTGATTTGCTAATATGTCCTTGATAATCTTTGCATCTATATTAATCAAGTATATTGGCATATAATTTTTTTGACATATCATTGTCTGGTTTTGAAGTCAGAGTTACAGTGGCCTCATAAAAGGAGTCTTTTCACCTACTGAGTTTTTTGGACTAGTACAAGTACAATTTTTTGGAATAGTACAAGTCAGGTGACAGTTTTTATTGAATGTTTGATGAAATTCACCCGTGAAGCCATCAGATCCAGAATTTTGTTTGTTGAGAATTTTCTAATTACAGATTTGATTTTATTAGTAGTTATCAGTCTGATCATTTTTCTTTTTGATTCAGTCTTGGAAGATTGTATGTTTCTAAGAATTTATCCATTTTTTTCTAGATTGTCCAATTTGGCATATAATTGATTGCCATATTTTCTTATAACTCTTTGTATTTCTGTGGTGTCAGTTGTCACTTCTTTTTAATTTCTGACTTTATTTATTGGGGCCCTCTCTCTTTTTTTCTTGATGACACTGGTTAAAGGTTTATCAATTTTTTTATCTTTGTTTCATTGATCTTCAGTACTATTTTTTAGAATCTGTTTCATTTATTTCCACTCTCATCTTTATTATTTCCTTCCTTCTACTCACTTTGGGCTTTGTTTGTAGTACTTTTTCTAGTTTCTTTTTAACTAAAACTATATGAGATTTTTTTTTTTCTTGAGATAGACTTGCATTCTTACGAATTTTCTTCTTAGAACTACTTTTGCTGAGTCCCATAGATTTGGGATCATTGGGATTTCATTTTCATTTGTCTCAGGGTGTACTTTTATTTCTTCCCTGATCTCATTAACCCATTCATTTCTTAATATAGCATGTCATTTAGCCTTTTGTGTGTTTTTTTTAATTTTATTCTTGTAATTGATTTATAGTTTTATAATATTGTGTTCAAAGAAGATGGTTAATATAATTTTAATCTTCTTATGTTTATTGAGACTTAGCTTGTGGCTTAACAAGTGGCTTACCAAATGTTCCATGTGCACTTGGAAACGATGCTACTTTGCAGTAAAATGCTCTAAAACTGTCAATTAAATCCATCTGATCTGAGATGCCATGTAATGCCACCATTTTCTTGTTAATATTCTGTTGGAATGCTCTATTTATTGATGACAATAGGGTATTGAAATCCCCTACTATAACGTTGTTACTGTTGATCTCTATGTCTATCCATTTGTCTTATATATCCAGTTGCTCCTATGTTGGGTGTATAAATGTTTACAAAGGTTACATCTCTTCTTGGATTGATTCCTCTTTGTCTCTGATGTAGCCTATTTTTTAAAGTCTATTTTGTCTTTTATAATTACTAGGGGCTCAGTGCACAAATTTGTGCACCTTGAAAGGAACTGTGGGCCACAAGGCTGCGGTGAGCACAGGGACAGGTCTCAGCCCATTCTCCAAATCCCCGCCCAGCCCCTCCTAGCACAGCCCCCAGTCCCCTGTCTGCTGGCAGCCCCACTCCCACCACCACAGCTCCCACACAAGGATGGTGCCTGCACCACTAGCACCAACTGATGGCACAGAGTGTTTGGAGCTGGCACCAGCAGCAGGTATGAGAGGGGCCTGTGCCCTGATTGCCCCTCAGGAGTAGGGGGAGGTGGAGAAGCCCTAAGGGTGACCAGAGCCAATAGCTGCCACTCACACCCACTGATGGTGCAGAGCAATTGGGGCCAGCACCAGGCACTGGCAGCAGGTGTGAACAGCAGCTCTGGTACCAGCAACAAGGGCAAGCAGGGCAGCACAAGCAGTAAGTGCAAGAGCTGAGTAGGACCATGATGCACAGGAGCAAAGAATTTTCAGTAACCACCAGAGGCTCTCCCCAGTGACAGTGACCAGCTCCCTGACTTGGTCTGGTGCCCACACTCACCTGCTCCTCCATCCTATTTTGGCTGATGCCTGCCATATTCTGCATGTGCTCCCTAATAGTCAGCACATGTGATAGCAGCCAGTTGTTCAGTTGTTTGGTTGTTCCACCATTTGGTCTATTTGCATATATATATATATATATATAGACTAGAGGCCCAGTGCACAAAATTCATGCGTGGAGAGGGTTCCTCTCAGCCCAGCCTGCACCCTCTCCAATTGGGGACCCCTTGGGGAATGTCTGATTGCCAGTTTAGGCCCAATCCCTGCTGCCTGCCTGATCACCCCTAACTGCCTCTGTCTGCCTGGCTGCTTGATTGCCCCTAACTCCTCTGCATGCCTCTGCCTCCGGGCCTCTTACCAGGCCTGATCCACAGCTTCTGTGGCAGCTGCTGATAAGGCACCACCAATCAATCTCTCTCCTCTCTCTCTCTCTCTTGTTGCTGATACCAGAGCTGCTGCTCACACCTGCTTCTCTCTCTAGGCCCTCTCTGGGCCTGATCTACAGCCTCTGAGGCAGTGGTGAGGTCGCTAGATCTCCACCTGGCCCAGACCAGAGCCTAACAACTTCACCACACCCTCCTCACACATTCTCACACCATCTCTGCTGCCCTGCCCTCCCCCGCTAACACCCCACCTCCACCTGGTGGTCCTCTGTCTGGTCATTTAGGATATGAAAGCCCCTAGTCTTTTATAATATGATGTTATCCTAATAAGTTTAATAAAAATTGTCTGCAAATTATGCTTACACTGGAAGTGATCCACTTATCAATTTTATTTTAATCATCACTATTGGTGTACCTTGTAGGTGTAAAATTTGGCTTCCACATTGTCAGCATTTCATGGGGGCCAGACTTCAGAGAATTCATAGATAGTTCTGAGGTCTTTGGCCTTACTCTGAAGTTACTGGCTACCCAAGTTATTACTTGAGGTGGTGAATTTTTCTACTTGCCTTGGTATTTTTTGGATCATTTTTATTCAGTTCCTCATTTGGTCTGTGATAATGGCCACATATTGTTGGCTTTATAGCTTTCATAGGTTTTCTTGAAGGGGTAGGAATTTTTGGAAAGGCTCCTTCTTTTAAAGACATCTCTGCACCCCCATAGTTGTCTTTAGTACCTGGAAGGACAACAGAGTGAGTGCAGAAGGACATTGTTTTGTGGGGAAATGGCTGGGATGAAAGGGGAAAGTCTTCATAAGAAAAAGTATGGGTTGAGGATGGAATCTGCCAGGTAAGACCGGGGAGTCTTGGGCATATGCTGCTAAAGAAGAGGAGAAGTTTGGATGTGGTCCTTTCATCCTGGCCACTGGACCTGGGTTAACAGGGCTTCTTCCTCTTTTACCTTCTTTTGGTGAATGCAGGTTATTGTTACATAACTGTGCTAGGAGTTTGTGGTTTCCTGATCATCTTCACCATGTCAAATTTCCCATGGCCCTATCCCAGGCCTCCTGAACATATGCTTTTCTCTAGGACATGAGTGGTCACACCTCCTAGGCTTTAATTAATCAGGAAGCCTCTCCTCCAGCTAATGGTAGCGCTGGGAGAGAAATTTAGACATTATAAAGCACCATCCTTACACTTCCATGGGGAGAGGTGAGGAGGCCAAGAAGCTTTGGTAAGAGAAAGGGGACATTTCTTTAGCACTCCTAAGCCTTCTCAAACTTATTGACCCCTGTTCAGTTCTGATGGGTCACATGGTAGGGAGATGGTGCTTCCTCCAAACGTTTCCCTAGGTCACCCATTTTGGTGGTTCATTGTTCTTTCTCACTCTTCACCATTAGCTAGTTTTTGTAAGATTTACCTGAAATCTTTTCAAGGTAATGTGACCGTCTCTGTGGAGATGTGAATCATCCTGTTTGCCTAGTACAGGTCACACTTATGCACCTTAAAAACCATTTACTTCTTGGCTATTACCAGAGACATTTTTAATTTCTCCCCCTTTTTCCACTGTCCAAGTGGCTCCCCCCAGCTTTCTGTTTTCAAGGTTAAAATCATTGCCTTTAGGCTGTCTTTAATGAATAGAGTTGCTCAACTGGTTACCTTAGCTTTGTTTAAAATCTTGGGGTAATCATAGTAGGTATAGTATCTAAATTTGGGGTTTAACAGTATAAAGTGAATGAGGCAGGAATTTAAATTCCCAAAATTTGGCTTCCTGTTTGTGTGTTGAGAACTGTACCTCCAAAGAGAAACCATGATGGTGGCATAGGTGAACACCTAAACTGCTGCCTTACACAACAATTTCAAAACTACAACTAAAAGTAGAAGGGACATCATCCAGAACCTTGAGAAAGCTGGCTGAGTGGAAATTCTACAACTAGAAGGAAAGAGAGGAGCTCACAGACACTCAGAGGAGCTGCAAAAAGCTGAGGTAGGGGACATGTGCATGGAGAGGACGGGCGGCTGAGTGACTGGCTGGTTTCCTCTAGCAGGAGGGAGACTGAAACTCCTGACTGCACTGAACCTCAGATCTGACTGCATTGAACCCAAGTTCTGGGCGAGACTCATACGGGGTGAATTTGCAAGATTGTGAAAAGGGAAGAGTGCACAGAAACTTAGGGGAGCCACAAAAGGCAGAGTTCTGGAGTCACGCGAGCATGAGTGCACACACAGAGGGCTGATTGCTGATTGTGCTGCTGGCTTTCTCTAGCAGGAGAGAGACAGAACCTCCCAACTGCACTGAAATCCACTTTTGACTGCACTGAACCCCATTTTCAGGTGATACCTTGGGGACCCAGACTCATACAGGTCCCTGGAGCACACAGAAACTCAGGGGAGCCGGAAAGGTAGTTCTGAAGGTGTGTGCATGTGCATGCACACAGAGAGGGATACAGCGATTACTGAGGAACACTGAGACCCAGGAGCTGTGTAGGGCAGGGCTGATGGGAAGCCAAGGCTCTCTCTGCCCCATCCAAGCTGAACAGAGAGGCTTTTGCAATTTTGCAAGTCTTGTATCATAAGACTGACACCAGCACAGAAGTTCTCCTGGTGGCGCAGACACAGCTGATCCTCACAATCAAGTGGCTTGGAGGTCAATTCTCCCCAGTGATACCAACAACAATCAAGACTTAACTGAAACAAAGCTGTACACACAGTCCACAAAGGGGTGCACCAAGAGTGTCCACCTTGCCGAGACCAGTTTGGCTCACTGGATAGAGCGTCGGCTTGCAGACTGAAAGGTACCGGGTTTGATTCTGGTTGGGGGCATGTACCTTGCTTGTGGGCACATATCCACTGTGGGGTGTGCAGGAAGCGGCTGATCGATGTCTCTCTCTCATCGATGTTTCTGACTTTCTATCTCTCTCCCTTCCTCTCTGTAAAAAAAATCAATAAAACATATTTAAAAAAAAGAGTGTCCACCTCAGGTAACTGGGAAGGCAGAGCTATGGGGCCATATAGGACACCTAGCACACAAAGCTACTCTACTAACTCAGGGAAGCAGCCAATGTGCAGAGACAAAGGAACAGATCACAAATGAAAGAAATGGAAGGAAAAAAACAACTGGATATAGAGTTCAAAACCACGGTTATAAGTTTTTTCAAGAATTTCCTAGAAAAGATGGATAAATTTAGTGAGACCCAAGAGTAGATGAAAAAGGACCAACTAAAAATTAAACATACCCTGGCTGAAATAAAGAATATTATACAGAGACCTAACAACAGACTAGAGGAATGTAAGAATCAAATCAAAAATTTGAAATACAAAGAAGCAAAAAACACTCAACTGAACAAGCAAGAAAAAAAAAAGAATCCAAAAATGTGAAGATAGTATAAGGAGCCTCTGGGACAACTTCAAGCGTACCAACATCAGAATTATGAGGGTGCTAGAAGAAGAGAGAGAGCAAGATGCTGAAAACCTATTTGAAGAAATAATAACTGAAAACTTCCCCTACCTGGTGAAAGAAATAGATTTACAAGCCCAGGAAGCACACAGAACCTCAATCAAAAGAATCCAAAGAGGACCACACCAAGACACATCGTAATTAAAATGTCAAGAGCAAAAGACAAAGAAAGAATATTAAAAGCAGCAAGAGAAAGCAGTTAATTACCTTCAAGGGAGCACCCATATGATTGTCAGCTGATTTCTCAACAGAAACTATGCAGGCCAGATGGGAGTGGCAAGAAATATTCAAAGTGATGAATAACAAGAACCTACAACCAAGATTACTCTACCTACCAAAGCTATCATTAAGAATTGAAGGTCAGATGAAAGCTTCACAGACAAGAAAAAATTTTAAAAGTTCATCAACATGAAACCAGTATTATATGAAATCCTGAAAGGTACTTTAAGAAGAGGAAGAAGAAGAAAAAGGTAAAGATAAAAATTATGAACAACAAATACATATCTATCAACAAGTGAATCTAAAAATCAAGTGAATTAAAAATCTGATGAACAGAATAAACTGGTGAATATAATAGAAACAGGGGCATAGAAAGGCAGTGGACTGCCAATTCTCAGGGGGAAAGGTGTTAGGGGGTGCAGGAAGAGACTGGACAAAAATTGTATACCTATGGATGAGGACAATCTGGGTGGTGGGGAGGGGAGATAAGAGCAGATGGAGGGATAGGAGCTGGGTGGAGGGGAGCTATGAGGGGGAAAAAGAAGAAAAATTGTAATAATCTGAACAATAAAGATTTATTAAATTAGAAAGAAAGAAAGAAGAAAGAAAGAAAGAAAGAAAGAAAGAAAGAAAGAAAGAAAGAAAGAAAGAAAGAGAAAGAAAGAAAGAAAGAAAAAGAAACTGCATCTCCCCTCACCCATCTTTTCAGGAAACTCAGGTAGTCAGACCCTTGGTCTGAGGATTGCAGACTTGGATTCATAAAGGACAGGAAGCCCAGGCCCTGTTAAAGTATGAATCAGAGGGAGGGCTAAAGGGAATTATGAAATCCATCTCAGCCCCTGCCATCAGGCTCTGGAATTGCTGGGTGTCTTACCGGATGTGATATACATCCTTCAGAAGACTTCCTTCAGAAGACTTCCTTCAGAAGACTCAGGGCAGTGAGGCCTTATCTAAGGAGTCTGGCCTTGGGTCAACAGAGGGGGGATCCCAGGACCTGCCAGGGTTCAAGGTGAGGAACATGAGGGAGGAGAGAGGGACCCTGGACCCTAGAACAGAATCATCCCAGCCAGGGAGGGATAACAACAGGCGATTTCATTTTTTCTTTTTTTTAAGGGATCCTTGGTTTAATCGTGGCCCCCAGATTCCAGAAGAGAACAGAGACAAGAAGTAGATGAAAAAGCCAAGTCAGTACCTTACCAAGTTGTTTACTGCACTCGGGGAGGGATTTGTCCCAGGAAAGTCTGTGCATCCTGTAGGAGAGAAAGAAGCAGCAGGCTGCCTACAGGGAAATCTCAAGCTCCCCAGGGGTGTGAGCTCCTGCAGCAAGTTGGTCACCTTCTGTCTGCTTCCTGGGGTGCAGCCTGGGTGTTCGGCGCTGGTGCAGGTGACTAAGGCTCAGTGTAGTGCTGGGAGCCGGTGTCACTCTGTCCCCTCTGGGCTGGCACCTCCTGGCTGGTTCAGGAGCCACGGGACTGTTCAGTCTGGCCTGTGTGTGTCCCTTTAAGGTGACTATGGGTCCTGGAGGTGTGGGTCTGGGCCGAGTTCCTGGCCCCTCTCAGTTCTGGGAACCTCCGTGTCCTAGGGGCCAGGCTGGGGCAGCTACCTGTGGCCTGCAGCTCCAGGAACCAGAGGTTGGGTCACAGGAAGGGCAGCTCAGCACAGAGAAGTTGTTCATGGCCCAGGCCCAGGCCTGTTTGTGGTTCAGGTCCAGGGGCAGGGAAGGCTCAAGGCATATACACCACATCCAAAATGGTTCATCAAAGGTAGATGGATGTGCTTCCATGCCTTCAGCCTCCTGAGTGGTGAAGAGGTGAGGTGGGTGCAGGGGAGGAGGGAATTGACAACAGGTGATTTCTGCATGTGGATCTCCTTTGGTACAGGGAGCAGGATCTCAGATATGCAGAGATCCTGGGAACATGGTATCAGAAAAAGGACCTCTGGTCCACAGAAGGAGGGCCCAGGTCCTGCTGGAGTCAACCTCAGACACAGAGGCGAGGTCCTTAGGTTTCTGCCTGGCCCTCCCCACTCCCATTGCCCCTCCCCTCTCATTTGGTCATTTCTCCATGCCGGATCTAGCTATTATTAGTATATACTAGAGGTCCTGGTGCACAAATTTGTTCACAGGTGGGGTACAGCTGGCTCACCCTGATCAGGGCCAATGGGGCCAGATGGGTCGTAGGGGGGTTGTGGGGAGGGGGAGTTGGTGGGAAGGGCTGTGGGTGGTTGGCCAGATGGCCTGCCCCCATTTGGGGTGGGGGGACTGATTGGGTGGGGCCAGCTGGGGGTAGGGGTTGCAGGTGGTTGGCTGGATGGCCTCACCCCCTGTTTATCTCCTGGTTGAGGGAACAATTTGCATATTAGCCTTTTATTATATAGGACTGGAGGCACAGTGCATGAAATTTGTGCATGGGGGTGTGTCTCTCAGCCCAGCCTGCACCCTATCCAATCTGGGACCCTTCAAGGGCCTAAACAGGCAGTCAGACATCTCTCTCACAATCCAGAACTACTGGCTCCCAACTGCTCATCTGCCTGCCTTCCTGATTGCCCCTAACCACTTCTACCTGCCAGCCTTATCACCCCCTAACCACTCCTTGTCAGTCTAATTGATACCTAACTGCTTCCCTGCTAGCCTGATTGTCCCTAACTGCCCTCCCCTGCCAGCCTAGTCACCCATAACTACTCTCCCCTGTTGGCCTGGTCTCTCCCAACTGCCCTCCCCTGCAGGCTTGATCACTCCCAACTGCCTTCCCTTGCAGACCTGATCCCTCCCTCCCAACCTCCCTCCTCTGCTGGCCATCTTTTGGCAGCTATCCTGTGTCCACATGGAGGCAGCCATCTTTGACCATATGGAGGCAGCTATCTTGTGTGTTGGAATGACAGTCAATTCGCATATCATATTACTCTTTTATTAAATAGGATTGCTACCCAACAATTTTTTTTATTTCTATTGCTTGAAATATTTTTTCCATATCTTCATTTTTATTCTGTATATATCTTTCTATCTGAAGTAAGTCTCTTGTATATAGCATATGTATGAGATTTGCTTTTTTATCCATTCAACCTCCATATGTATTTTGATTGGAACATTTAAATTATTTACAATTAAAGTAATTATTGATAGGTATGTAGTTTTTGCCATTTAATTATTCATATATATGTTAAATTTTCTTTCCTTCTTGTTCTGAAAGAAATCCCTTTAATATTTATTGTGATAGTGGTTTAATGCTCATGAATTTCTTTAGATTTTTCTTATCTGGGAAGCTTTTATCTCTGCTTTGATTCTAAATTATAGCTTTACTGAGTAAAGTAGTTTGAGGTATAGGTCTTTGCTTTTTATCTAAAAGTAGATTTGAAAGTATATTTAAAAGTATATTTCATGCCAAGATGTGAGGATTGGTCACAACCACAACCTATATGATCTCACTTATCTGTGGAATCTAATGAACGAAATAAACTGAAGAACAAAATAGATCATGAGTCCTGGAAGCACGCGACAGACTGAGGAGTCTTGAAGGGAAGGTGGAGGTGGGGGGAGAGGATGGAGAGAGATTAACTGGGAACTTCTATAAATATATGGATAGCCCATGGACACAGACAATAGTGTGGTGAAGGCCTGGGAAGGGTAGGTGCAGGGTGAAGAGGGAGTCAATGGGAAATAAAAGTGGGGGAGGACATTTGTAATACTTTCAACAATAAAGATAACATTAAAAACAAAAAGAAGTACAGGGCACATGGAAGCCAGAGATCGGCTTACTTGGGCCTGTGGACTCAAGAGCTTTGAAGCTGGTTGCCTGCCTCTCAATAAGCCTAGCTTAGCTTGAGAGCTGGGTGGGCAGGGCCTTGGGGCTCATCAGGGTGGGCAAGCAGTGTTCTACAAGGTTCGTGCTGGTCCAGATTTCTTGCCTGCCTGAGCTGACATGCAGTGTTGGGGGAGGGCTCTGCACAGGAAAAATGGTGCCTGCCTGGCGGCTGTGGGGGTGGAGGCCTCAACACAATTTAGTTTCTCCAACATATCTCCATCTGTGTACTCTTTGCGATAGCCAAAGTGAGTGCCTATGAGTGAATGCATCTATGTCTGGGCCCTTTAAGAGGAGGACCTTGCACTCCAGAAGCCTTGCTGACCCACAGTCCCTGCTGATTTCACAGCCAGATGTTATGGGGACTTCTCTTTCTGGCTCTGATACTCTGGGACCAGGTGTGCAGCTAGGACCACTCACTCCTCAGTTGGACCTCTGCCTTGAGATAGACTTCCTGATTCCCAAAGGCCATACATGGGCATGGGGGCAGTCTGTTTTGTGTCTCCACCCCTCCTACCAATCTCATGTGGCTTCTTCTTTATGTCCATAGTTATATTTGTTCTGTTCAGCTCATTTTCAGGTGGCTGTTCTATAATTTAGTTGTCATTTTGATGTGGTTGTGGGAGGAGGTGTTTACTTACTTCACCATCTTGATCAATATATATGTATTTTTTTACTTTGAATGTTTTGTCTAAATTTCTGTTGGGTTGTTCTAAGGACATTTAAGTTCTTAATACCATCTGGAAGGATTTATGTATAGTGCAAGATAAGGATCCAACTTCATGTTGTTCTGTATGGAAACCAACTGCCACGGCACCAGATTCTGGATAATATATCCTTTCTTCACATATTGTAGCCCCAGCTGTTTCCATACACGTGGGGCTTGCTCCTGGATTCACTATTCTCACAGTAGTTTATTTATCCATCCCCATGACATATAACACTATCTTGGAGATTATAACTTCATAATAAGTGTTGGTGTTTGGCAGAGTAAGATCCCCATCTGGTTCTTCTTTTAAGCTGTTGTTATAAATCTGTTCTATTTTCCATAAATTTTAGAACTAGATTGTTAAATCCCCCCCCCCGCAGAAAAAATTGGGGGATAAAATAAATTTGCTTTGAATCTAAAAATTTTTTGGGAGGGGGGGAATTATTGTCTGCCTAATATGTCTTCTCATTAATTTAGACCTTTCAATAGAGTTTTATAAATTTCTATAAACCATACACTTAAAATATTTTATTCCTAGGAAACATATTTCTCTTTTAATTCTATAGTTATTAGTTTCTCTCTTCTTGAAATGAATGGCATCTTCATTTTGAACAGTAGTGATGGAAGAAAGCATCAGTATCTTGTGTTGTTTTTACTTTAAACACATCTAAAATTTTTCCATTACATATCATCTTATAGTTTTGTTTCTGAGCTATTTTTGAGTTGAAGATATTTATATATTGATCCAGATAGATAGATAGATAGATAGATATTGATGATAGGCAGGTAGATTCAGATCAATGTATATTTACTCATAGTTGTTGAAATTTATTAAACTTTTATGTTTATTCTTAACCCAGTAATTTCCCCTTTAATCAATATCTGAAATCAGACCATCCCTGTATTCTAGAGCAAAGATCCTTTGATAATGAAATGTTTATAATATGTTTTTATTTATTCAACTGTTTTATTGAGAATTATTACATAAACATTAAGAGAAATAGGCTTGTAAATTTCTTTCTTATTTTATCTTCATCACATCTGAAATCAAGTTATAAAATGGTTGTACAGTTTCATCTCTCTCACACATTTTTTTTTCTTCCTAGAAAAACCATAATCAGGGAAGAACTATATTTTCTTTGAAATTTTGGAGGAACTCGTCTATAAAATCATTTGGGCTTAGGGTGTATTATAGAAGTGGGTAGGTCTTTTAAGTGTCATTATAATTTCCATTTTAATTTTCTATTTTTCTTATACACTAGAGTGTTTATTTTATCTTTCTTTCAATTGTATTGATACTGGGTTGTTCACATATTTTTCTTTAAACTCTGTAGTTATTCCCTCTTCTCATTCTATGTTTAGTTTTTCTTAAGTCTTTTCTCCTTTATGTACATAATCAGTCTTGTCACAGATTTATCTTTTAATTTTTCAAAGTACTTACTTTTACTTTCATTGATCTTCTTCATTTTTCCTCTCTGTTACATAGATGTTTGTTCTTACCTTTAATGCACCTTTATTTTATATATCTACCTATTTGTTTTATTTCCTTTCTCAACTTCACTTTTTAAACAGTTCTATTGCAGTATAACTGACATAGAATAGACTGCATATTTACAGTGTACAATATGATAAGAGTTGACATATATAGCCATGAGATGATCCTCTCAATGAAAACAGTGAACACATGCAGGACGCCCTCCCACCTGTTTCAGCACTTGGTGCACAGGTAATCACGCATCTGCCTTCTGTTGCTGTGATCCTTTAATTTCCTATATTTTATATAAATGGAATAACAATATATGTGCTCCTTTTTCTGGCTTGCTTTACTCAGCACAGTTATTTTAATTTATATCTATATTGTATTGAGACAGATATATTGATACTTAATTCCTTTATATTTTTGGGTAGTATTCTATTATGCAGATATATTAATTTCAACAAACTGACTATTGATCAATTGATGGATATTCCAGTTGTCTCAGGGTTTATATTATTATAAGTAAAACTGCAATAATGTTTCATGTACAAGTCTTTGTGTTGACATATGCTCTCTTTTCTCTTGAGTAAATATCCACAAATGGAATGAATGGAACACATGTTTGGTGTATGATTTATTTTTAGGAATCTTCCAGAAGGTTTTTTAAAGTGACTGCATTATTTTACATTCCCACCAACATTGATTAGTGGTTTAGTTCTTCCACAACTTTGGAAACCTGTGGTCAGTCTTTATAATTTTAGTCATTCTAATGCTGTGTAGTAGAATCTCATTATGGGGATATGTGATCATCTTTCCTTGTGCTTATTGCCTGCTTGTACATATTTTTTATTAACTGTCTAAATCTTTTGCTCATTTCTATGTGGTTGCAAGTTTTGAGAGTTCTTTATATATTTTGGATACAAGCTTTTATCAGATATGTTTTGCAAATATTTCTCCCAGTATGTGGCTTATCTTTTCATTAACTTAAAAGTGACTTTCAAAGAGCAAAAGTTTTCAAACTTTTATGAAGTTCAATCTACCAAATCTTTTATATGATCAGTCCCTTAATGTAGTATTAAGAAAATTTTGCCTACTCTAGCCCCACAAAATTATTTCCTATGATTTCTTCTAGAAGTTTTGTAGTTTCAGTTACATTTAGGTCTATGCTTCATATTGTGTTAATTTTTAATAAAGCGTGAGATATAGACAGAAATGTATTATTTTGCATATGGATATCCAATTATTTCAGTATGATTTAGATTATTCTTTCTCCACTAAATTTTTAAACATTCATTTGTCAACTTATGTTTGGGTTTTAGGACTATATTCTTGTCATGGATCTATTTCCTATATTTAAGCCAATACTATATTGTCTTGATTACAATAGCTTTATACCAATCTTGAAAATAAATATTACATCTCCAATTTTGGTCCTCTTTTTCTAGGTTGTTTCAGCTATTCTACTGCCTATGCATTTCCTATGTAGCAGTATTAGCATCCTATTAGGTCTATGGAGTAATTTTGGAACCAGCTTGGAAATTTCTACAAAATGCCTGCTCAAAGGTGGTCAATTGGGGAAAAAAGGAGATATATGTAAAACTTTAGACAATTAAAACAAACAAATGCCTGCTAAGGTTTTGAATACATAGGTTGCAGTGAATATACAAGTACAGGTTAAATTTGTGAACATTTACATTTTTACGATATTGAGTCTTCCAACCAATAAACATTTATTTAGGTTTTATTTAGTTTCTCCCATAATTTTTTATAGTTTTCAGAGTATAAGGAGTTCACAATTTTGTCAGATTTGTCTCTAAGTATATTACACTTTTACTGTTATTGTCATTGGCATTGCCTTTTTATTTCAATTTCACATTGCTCATTGTTAATATGCATACAGGAAATAGATTTTTGTATATTGATCTTCTACCTTGCAAACTACTTATTACTTCTAACTTTTTCTTTTAAATATATAGATTTCATCTGGTCATCTATATAATCCATCTTTCTTTCTAATGCTGAATAGGAAGGGAGAATGAACATCCCCAGATTTTATGGGAAACATTCCATCCTTCGCCATTAAGAATGATGTTCCTTTTTCTCTGCATCCTCGCCAGCACTTGTCATTTGTTGATGATAGCCATTCTGAGAGGTACAAGATGGTACCACATTGTCATTTTGATTTACATCTCTCAGATGGTTAGTGACTTTCAGCATGTTTTCATATGTCTCTTGGCCTTCTGTCCTGTTTCAAAAGGGGTCTGTTTAGGTCATTTGCCTATTTTTTTTATTGGATTGTTTATCTTCCTTTGGTTAAGTTGTATTTGTTTTCTGTAAATGTTGGAGATTAAACCCTTATCTGAGATAACATTGGCAAATATGTTTTTCCATGCAGTGGTCTCTCTTGTTGTTTTGCTGATGATTTCTTTTGCTGGGCAGAAACTTTTTATTTTTATGTAGTCCCATTTATTTATTTTTTTCCCTTAGTTTCCATTGTCCTAGGAGCAGTATCAGTAAAAATATTGCTATAGCATACGTGTGCTATTTTGCTGCCTATGGATTCTTCTAAGATTTTTATGGTTTCCCATCTTACACTTAAGTCCTTTATCCATTTTGAGTTTATTTTTTTGAATGGTGTAAGTTGGTGGTATAGTTTCATTTTTTTGGATGTATCTGTCCAATTTTCCAAAATCATTTATTGAAGAGACTGTCTTCATTCCATTGTATGCTCTTGCCTCCTTTTTCAAATACTAATTGAGCATAATGGCTTGGGTTCTCTGTTCTGTTCCATTGGCCTCTATGTTTGTTCTTGTGCCAGTACCAGGCAGTTTTGAGAACAGCTTTGTAATATAACTTGATATCTGGTATTGTGATCCATTCAACTTTGCCCTTCTTTCTCAGGATTGCTGTGGCTATTTGGGTTCTTTATTTTTATTTCATATCAATTTTCGGGGAGTTTGTTCTAGATCTGTGAAGTATACTGTTGGTATTTTAATGGGGAATGCATTGAATCTATATATTGCTTTGGGGTGTGGACATTTTAATGATGTTGATTCTACTGATGATCAATCCATGAGCATGTTATATTCTTCCATTTACTTATGTCTTCCTTTATCTCTTTTTTCAAAGTTCTATAATTTTCCAAGTACAGATCTTTTACCTCCTCAGTTAAGTTTACTAGTATTCCTAGGTATTTTAATTTTTTTGTTGCAATGATAAATGGGATTATATTTTTAGTTTTTCTTTCTGTGAGTTCATTTTTGGTGTATAAAAAAAGCCATAGATTTCTAGGTGTTCATTTTATATCCTGCTACATTGCCAAATTCATTTATTATGTTCAATAGTTTTTTGATGGAGTCTTTGGTTTTTCTATGTACAATATCATGTCACCTGAGAATAATGACAATTTTACTTCGTCTTTTCCAATTTGGATGCTGTTTATTTCTTCTTGTCTGGTCGCTATGGCTAGCATTTCCAGTACTATGTTGAACAGGAGTGGTGAAAGTGAGCATCTCTATCTTGTTCCTGTTCTTAAGAGAAATTGTTTTAGGTTTTGCCCATTGAGTGTGATGCTGGTGGGAATGTAGACTGGTACAACCACTGTGGAAAACTGTATAGGATCTCTTAAAAAATTGAAAATGGATTTCCCATTTGACCCAGTAGTCCCACTTCTAGAAATATATCCCAAGAAACCAGAAACACCAATCAGAAAGGACATATGCACCCCTAAGTTCATAGCAGCAAAATTGACAATAGCTAAGATTTGGAAATAGCGTAAGTGCCCATCAGCAGAAGAGTGGATTAGAAAACTGTGATACATCTACATAATGGAATACTATACAACAATAAAAAGGAATCCCTACCATTTGCAAGAGCACCGATGGAACTGGAGAGCATTATGCTAAGCAAAATAAGCCAGTTGGGAAAAGAAAAATACCACATGATCTCACTCATATTTGGGATATAATGATCAACATAATTTGGTGAACAAAAAAAAGATCCAGAGAAATAGAAGCATCGAACAGACCATCCAACCTTGGGGGTTGGGAGTGAGGGATGGGTAGAGAATAGGGGCTGAGAGATCAACTAAAGGACTTGTATATATGCATATAAGCATCACCCAAAGACACAGTCAGTACAGGGGGTGAGGGCACTTGCTGGGGGGCTGGGAGTGAGCTGTGAGAGGTCAATGGGGAGGGGGAAGGATTCATATGCAATACTTTAAAAAATAAAGAATAATAATAATAATAAAAGATTGATATTAACCTGGCCGGTGTTGCTCAGTGGTTGAGTGTTGACCTATGGACTAGGGAATCACAGTTTGATTCCTGATCAGGGCACATGCCTGGGTTGTAGGTTTGATCCCCAGTGTGGGGTTTGGAGGAGGCAGCTGATCAATGATTTTCTTTCATCATTGATGTTTCTGTTTCTCTCTTCCTCTCTTCCTTCCTCTCTGAAATCAATAAAAATATATATATTTTTAAAAAAGAAATGATGTTAGCTATAAGTCTTTAGAAGATCCCCTTTATCAGGTTAAGAAAGCTCCATTCTATCCTTTGATTATTCAGTTTTTATTTGGAATAAATATTGAATTTTTGTGAAATGTTTTTTTTTTCTGCATTCATTGAGATAGTTATATTTTTCTCTTTTAGACAGTTAATATGGTGAATTACATTAAATGTTTAAGTTTTTTATTTTTATGTGATGTGAATACATATCATAAATATATTATTTTAACCATTTAAAAATATACAATTCATTCCTAGCCATTTGGGTCAGTGGTTAGAGTGTGGACCCTCACACCGAAGGGTTGTGGATTCAGTTCTGATCAAGAGCACATACTTCAGTTGCAGGCTTGATTCCCAGCCCCAGTTGGGGCGCATGTGAGAGGCAACCAATCAATGTCTGTTTCTCACATCGATATTTCTCTGTCTCTACTGCTAACTGCCACTGGCTTTAAAAATCAGTAGAAATAATATTCTCAGGTGAGGATTAACAACCAAAAATATGTACATTTACAATTAGTGACATTAATGACGGTCACAGTGTTACATAACTGTTACCAAGATCTGTTGCCAGAACCCATTAAACAAACACCTGTTAACCTCTATTCTACTTTCTGTTGCTATGAATTTGCATAATCCCAATACTTCTTATAAAGGGAATATAATACCTGTCCTTTTACGTCTGGCTTATTTTACTTAGCATCATATTTTCAAGATTCACCTATATTGTAATGTATCAGAATTTCTACACGGACTTTTGAATGTATTCCCCTGAATTCAATTTGCCAAATTTTATTTAGAATTTCTCCACCTATGTTCACGAGAAGTTTCTCTCTCAGTCTGGTGAGTATCAAGGCAATGGTGGACTTTGTGAATGAGTTCTGCTGCTTCCCACTACACTCCTGGTGTTTGGGAAGAATTAGTATCATTTCTTTCTCTGTTTGGTAGAATTGGCCACATTAACTATTTAGTCCTAGAGTTTTATTTCTAAAGGTTGTTAACTATAAATTCAGCTTCTTTAATATATATAAAATATTCAAGTTATCTATTTCTTCTTCAGGGGTTTGCATCTCCCAAGAAATTTGTCTTTTTCAACTAAGGTTTTATAGGTTGGCATATAGTTGTTCATAATATTCCCTTGTTATCCTTATGGTATCTATAAAATACTAGTAATTCTCTTATTCATCTTTTTTTTAATATATTTTATTGATTTTTTACAGAGAGAAAGGGAGAGGGATAGAAAGTCAGAAACATCGATAAGAGAGAGACATCAATCAGCCGCCTCCTGCACGACCCCACTGGGGATATGCCCCCAACCAAGTACATGCCCTTGACCGGAATCGAACCCCGGAACCCCCAGTCCGCAGACCAATGCTCTATCCAAACCGGTCTCAGCTCTTGTTCATCATTTGTTTTTTTTCTATATTTGCTGATAAGTCCAGATTGTTTACCAATTTTGTTGATCTCAAAGAACCAGCTTTGTGTTTCATTAGTTTTTCTCTAATGTTTTTCAGTTTTCACTTTATTTGATATCCATTCTGATCTGTATTCTGCTTGCTTTGGATTACATTTTCTGTTGTTGGTCCTTTTTTAATGTGGAAGTGATATTGTTGTTTTGAGACCTTACTTCTATTCTAATATACATATTTACTATTGTAGCAGCATGCCATGAGTTTTTATATATTTTGTCCTCATTTTCATTCAGTTCAAATATTTTCTCATTTTTTATTTCTTCTTTGACCCATAGGGTATTTATAACGGCATTACTTAGTTTCCAAATACATGAATATTTTCCAGAAATATTTGTCTTATTCATTCCTATTTTAATAATATTTGTCAGACAACATGCTTTGTATGACTTGAACCCTTAAAATTTATTAAGAATTCTATAGGATCCAGAATATGGTTACTTAGGGTAAATGTTGTATGTGCACTTGAAAAAAAAAAATACATGTTCTGCTCCTTTAGCTGGAGTACTCCAAAGTCATCAATTATATTAATACTAGAGGCCTAGTGCACAAAATTCGTGCATTGAGGGGAGGAGGTTGTCCCTCAGCCCAGCCTGCACCCTCTCCAATCTGGGACCCCTTGAGGGATGTCCGACTGCCTGGTGGGATCATGCCTAAATGGGCAGTCAGACATCCCTCTCACAATCCAGAACTGCAGGCTCCCAACCGCTCGCCTGCCCTGCCTGATTGCCCCTAACTGCTTCTGCCTGCCAGCCTGATCACCTCCTAACCACTCCCCTGCCAGCCTGATTTGCCCCCTCACATACCCCCTCTCTGCTAACTGCCCTTCCCTACAGGCCTGATCCTCCCCCAATTGCCTTCACCTACAGGCCTGGTCCCCCCACAACTGCCATTTCCTGCAGGCCTGGTCCCCCCACAACTGCCCTTTCCTGCAGGCTTGGTCTCCCCCAACTGCCCTCCTCTGTCAGCCCAGTCACCCCTAACTGCCCTCCCTACTGGCCTGATTACCCACAACTGCCCCCTCCTACAGCCTTATCTCTCCAACTGTCTTCTACTGCAGGCCTCGGTTCCCCCAACTGCCTTCCCCTGCAGGCCTGATCCTCCCCCAAATGCCCTCCCCTATAGGCTTGGGTCCTTCCCCAACTGCCCTCCCCTGCAAGCTTGGGTCCTCCCCCAACTGCCCTCCCTTCCTGGCCTGGTCTCCCTCAACTGCCCTCCTCTGCTGAGCTGGTCACCCTAACTGCCCACAACTGCCCTCCCCTGCTGGCTACCTTGTGGCTGCCATCTTGTGTCCACATGGGGACAGCCATTTTTGACCACATGGGGGTGGCCATCTTGTGTCTTGCAGTGACAGTCAATATTACTCTTTTATTAGATAGGATGGTTAACTGTGTTGTATAAATCTTCCATATTTAGTGATTTTCTGAGTGTTTGTTCTATTAATTATTGAGAGAGGTATTGAAATCTCAGTATAATTTTTTACTTTTTTTTTTTTTTACCTTGTGGCTCTATCAGTTTTCCTTCATATTTTTAGGGTTTTTTAGTAAGTTCATAAATATTTAGGATTTTTGTCCTCCTGATCATTATCCTTGTTTTGTTTGTTTGTTTGTTTTAGCCCTGGCAATATTTTATTTTTGCCCTCCCCTGCAGGCCTGATCCCCCCCAACTGCCCTCTCCTGCAGGTCAGGGTCCCTCCCAACTGCCCTCCTCTGCCAAAAACTGCAGTTCTGGTCTCTCCCAATTCCCTCCCCCACAGGCCTGATAGCCCACAACTGCCTTCCCCTGTTGGCTGTCTTGTGGCAACCATCTTTGACCACATGGAGGCAGCCATCTTGTATGTAGGAGTGAGGGTCAATTTGCATATCACCTCTTTATTATATAGGATTATTTTAGCTCTTTTATATCGATTTTTTTATTATTTTATTTTTATTATAATTTGTATTTAAATCATGGTTACTTTTTTAAGATTATGTAATTTTTCTGGTATTGATTCTTTTGCATGTGTAAGGCTATCTTTGTGAATTATCACTTGGTTCATTTAGGGAATCTGCCATGTCTGACTAAAATAATGCATTGTTTTGTTTCATATACAGCACTCTTCATATACTTATTCTATTAGCATAAGCTTACAAATCAATTTACTTAGATATTTCATATTTGTGGTGATTTTATTCCTAATTGACCCAGCACATTAAGAGAGGAATATGTTAAATCTTTCATCTGAGATGGTTTTTTTGTTTTGTTTTGTTTTGTTTCATTTTTTGTAACTAGTTATTGTTCAATACATTTTGAGGCTATATTATTAGGTGCATGTAAAGTTTTTATTATCATTTTGTCTTCTTTATTTCGTATTCTTTTGTCAGGCTTATAACTCACTTCTTTATCTATTGTGATATGTTTACTTTTGGTTCATATTTTCTGGTCTTTCTTATTAATTGATTTGTTTTCACACTCTCCCCCCTTTTGTTTCAGTGTGCTTTCTGTAAAAAAACAGATTGCTAGAGCTTTTATTTTTAATCCAGTATCAGCCTCTGTCTTTGAGTTTTCAATTTAATGTGTTTGTATTTACCATAAAGCTATTTACTTAAACATATTTTCTATCATTTTCTTGTTTCCTATATATTCTACCTTCCTCATTTCCCACCCCCACTGCTAGTTTCAATTTTCTACACACCATTTTATTTATCCTGATAGTTGTCCTACTTATTAAGATTCATATATGTCACCATGTTTCTTTAAAAATTATTGAACTTACAAAATTATATATCCTCCTGAATAAAAACCTACCCTAATTTGCTCTCCACTTCCTCTTGTTATGTTCTCAGATGGGAACCCACACTTCTACACTTGCATGTTGGTGTCAAATAGAATTTAGTTCTGAACTGCTAACAATGTATCCTGTTGTGTCTTCTTTTTTCCCTCATAGGAGGATATGTGTTTATTGATTTTTTTTGAGAGAAAGGGATGGGGGCAGAGAGAGAGAAAGAGAGAAATATCAAAGTGAGAGAAAAACACCTATCAGTTGCTTCCCATAGATGCCCCAACAAGAGATGGAACCTGTACCTAGGTATGTGCCCTGACTGGAACTCGAACCTGACAACTTTTGGTGTATGGGTCCAACAAACTAATTAAGCCACCAGCTGGACAGAATGTATCTTTTGTCCTTGTTTTTGTGCACAAAAGTAAGCTTTGCTATGTTATTTATTTACCTTCATTTTTCAGATATCATATTTTTGGAACTTGATTTTTAGCTGAAAGACTTCCCCCTGGACTGTTTTTGAAAAGGTCTATAATGTGATCCTGGTAGAGACACAGATCAAGGGGACAGAACTGAGAGCCCAGCAGTAAGCCACACAATATGGTCAAGTAGCTTTTGACAAGGAAACAAAAACACACAGTGAGAAAAGAAAGCCTATTTAATAAGTGGTTCTGGGAAAACTGGAAAGCCACATGCAGAAGAATAAAGTAGACTATAGTTTGTCACCATGTACAAAAATTAACTCAAAATGCATCAAAGACCTAAATATAAGAACTGAAATAATAAATTACATAGAACAAAACATAGGTACTAAACTCATGGACTTTGGTTTTAGAAATGATTTTATGAAGTTGACTCCAAAGGCAATGGAAATAAAGACAAAAGTAAATGAATGGGACTCTATCAAACTAAAAGCTTCCGCACAGCAAAAGAAACTGCCAAAAAAACAAATGAGAGAAAATAGTTGCAAACAACAGCTCTGACAAGGGGTTAATATCCAAAATATATTTTAAAAAATCATATAATTATACACCAAATGAATAATCCAAGTAAAAGATGGGCTGATTGCTAGAACAGACACCTCTCCCAAATGGCCAACAGATATATGAAAAAATGCTCACTTCACTAGCTAACAGGAAAATTGCAAATCAAAACTACAGTGAGATACCACCTCACAGGTATTAGAACTATTATCAACAAGACACATATTAACAAGTATTGGAGAGGTTGTAGAGAAAAAGGAATTTTGATCCACTGCTGGTAGGAATGTAAATTGGTACAACCACTGTGGAAAACAGTATAGAAGTTCCTAAAAAAATTAAGAATAATTTTTGAAATAGCATTCCCTACCTGAGAATTTTGAAAACATTTTTTCAAAAAGGTATCTGCAACCCTGTTTTCATTGCAGCATTATTCACAGTGGCCATACAATGGAATTCTACTCAGCCATAAAAAGGTGAAATACTGCCACTTGAGAATATCATGCTAAGTGGAATGTCAGAAAGAAAAAGTTAAGAACCATATGATTTCACTCACATGTGCGATATAAATTGAAAGCAACAATTGAACAAACAAGAAAATCAAACAAACAAATGAACTCAGACACAGACAACAGTTACCAGAGTGAAGGTGGGGTTGGGTGGGAGGGCAGTAAAGGATAAAGGGGGTCAAATATATTGTGATGGGAGATAATTTGACTTTGGATGGTAAGCACACAATGCAATATATAGATCACATATCATAGAAATGTCCATTTGAAATCTATACAATCTTATTAAACAACTAGAGACTGGTGCACAACATTCATACACAGGTAGGTTCCCTAGGCCTGGCTGGTGATCAGAGCCAATCAGGGCCTTCTGGCTGCCGGCCTTGGCCTTCCTTCATTTTCCTCCCAAGGGGACATTTTGCATATGAGCCTTTTATATAGAGAGATGTCAAGCCAATATATTTAACTTTTAAAAAAAGATCTATGCTGGAAATCTTTATTTTGACCTCAGAGTTAAATAATAACTGTATGTCTTGATTGGTAAATGTATTTCTGAGGTGTCTTATTTTTCCCTCGAAGCTCATACATCCTTGTGAGTTCCAGATAATTTGTCTCATAAAGTGGACTCGGGATAGAAGCTAAGTCAAGGTTGTGGCCCTCCAGCATTATAACTGGGCTTGGCTGCATCACTTTCCCACTTCTCTACCAGTGGAACCAGACTCTCACATAATTTGCTTGTGCATCTACATTAGATGCCTCTGTTTACACTTCTGTGTGCTGGTGAAAGAGAAGGAAATGATCCTGGGAGCCTGCCTTGCCTACACCTTTATTGCCTGTTGCCTACCATACCTGGTCTCAGCACCGTCACCCTATCTCCCACAGTTTCTAGGCCAATAGCCACTACTGACACCTCCAGAAGGGAGGCTCTGAGAATGCTTTGCCTGCTCCCAGCCACGCCATGGCCAGGACTCTGGGAGGCTTTCTCAGCCATCTTCCTGGCACCACACGGTCTCCCATTAATTCTTTTGTGACTATGGTATCCTTTGTCTCTACATTAACGCTGGGAAAGGTAGCTTATGTCCTTTAAGTTTAGGGATCCTTATATATATATATAGATGTCCCAAAACATGTATACACACACCTTGAATAATTATAAAGGCAGTGTTTATTAAAATAATTTATATATATATATATGATTGTTTTTTTACAGAGAGGAAGGGAGAGAGATAGTCAGAAACATCAATGAGCCGCCTCCTGCACAACCCCCACTGGGGATGTGCCCACAACCAAGGTACGTGCCCTTGACCGGAATTGAACCCGGGACCTTTCAGTCCACAGGTTCATGCTCTATTCACTGAGCCAAACCGGTTTCAGTTAAAATAAAGTTGAGCCATTAGCTTTAAAGTGTGTATGCATTTTGAAGGACATCCTGTGCTTATATTTGGGTTCTCTGCCATCTATCCCAGCAGTAGTAAAGTGCTGGGTACTCCTCACACCAAGTTATTTGCTGCCCCCAATTTTCCTTTCTTCCTGCTGGTCAAGCTCAACCCCTCTTGGTTGTAGACACTACTCAGTTCTGCTTCCCTACTCAGAGGTCCATGGGAAATACTGTGTTGGGAGTTTTGAGTGCCATTCACAACTCCTGGCAAAGTCTACACCAAAAGTCTCTATGTCTCAGCTCCTGCAGCACAAGTTGATGATTTTTAGAATTCCAACAAAATATCCCAATTTCAAATGGACTGTTATGTGTTAAAATATACATAAACCTAAAGGATCATATTTGGAAACTATACCTAGGGCAACCAACTATCTTTTTGCACACATCACCCTCACTTTCTTTCTCTCCAACACTGTTTGTGTTGATTATTGATTAGTAGGGGCAAATATTTCTCTCTGAATAGAGACACACCAAGAGTAGTTGAGGCCCACATGAGGTCAGACTCCTTTTTCTGAGAAAGCTCAGCACATAGCTTTCCTGAGGTGAAGCTGTTGAGGCTCTGGGCTTGCTTAGAAGGACACCCACCAAAATCAAATTTTTTCAGACACAATCCATAGTGCATAAAAATTAATCAGGTCCTACCAGGACTTGCTTTATTCATAATACTTAATGGTCATGTAATAGGAGTTTTTATTCAGCAGTTAAAGTTCATAAGTGCAGGTTTTACATGGAGATAGGTATTATGCTGATGGTTTAATTACACACCTTTTTGCACACCAAAGGAAATGGGTTATGAAGGTCTGGTAATTAAGAGAAGACTTCTGGGAGACAATGAACCTAAAGTGAAGTGATCTTTATTTTTAAATTAGTAATTCTTTGAAAATGTCCAACCTAGGAAATGATACTTGAAGTTAGAAGTTGTTTATATATAAAGCTCTCTCTATCTCTCTCTCCCCCGCCTCCTCTCTCTCTCACACACACAATTATTTTATAGTTCTGATTCTACAAATTAACATTTTTTTGTTTTATCCACTTAATTCAGTACTAAGTAGTTACCACATGTCCTTTCCTTTAAAGCTAGCAGAAGAGACTTTCCCTGCAAAGATGTCAATTTTAAGTTCATTAAGTAAGTCACCTGATGTTGGGCCCAAAATAATTAAATTGAATCTCCAAATTCATGATTTCATTCAATCCAAACTACATACTTTCTCCAAGTTAAATTGTTTTTATGTGGCCAAGATTTTCCATATTCTCTGTTATTGAAACACAGTTTTATTTACTCTTTCCTAACATATAGCCCGGCACATATTCAACCTCAACCTCTTCTCTAACTTCAGACTCCTCAGTCAGCTGCCTATTCCACATCTCATGTTAGATGGTTAAGATGCCTCTTGAGACTAGAACAATCTCTTGATATTACCATAAAATAATTTCTCTTGAAGTATTCTCAGTTGGTGAATGGCAGCACTGTCCTTTCACTTTATCTCACCAAAAGACTTGAGTCTCCACTCACCCTTTTCATTTCTCATGATTGACACTATATTCCACAGTAAATTCAATTGGCTCTATTTTCAAAATATGAGCCTTCTCATTACCTCTAGTGCTGCTTCCTTAGTTCTAGCCATCACAATCCTTCTTGTAACTCATCCTTCTGCTTCCACACTTGCTTCCTTACATTTAAAACCCAGCAGACAGAGGAATCATTTTAAAACTCAAGTCAGTGGACATCATTTTTGTGCTCAGAACCTTCAATGGCTTCCATCTCACCAAGAAGATAAGCAAATGTCTTCACAATGAGACCCTTTCCTAGCATCAGCTGCTGCACATTACCTTTTGTCCCTGTTTCTCACAACCCTCTTCCCCACTCAATGTTGGACCCTCAGAGCCTTTGCCTCTTCTGTTCCCTTTGTCCAGAATGTTCTTCTCCCAGATACCTACATGGCTTGTTACCTCCAAATCTTTATTCAAAAGTCACCTCATTGTTGAGGTCTTTACTATGGTAATCACCCCACTCCTCCCAGCACTTTTCTCTCTCCTCCCTGCTCAGTTTTTCTCTGCCAATCACTAATGCCCATTCATCCTACTATTGTCTGTTTCCCCTTTCTAGAAAGCAAGCTTTGGGAGGCTGGGATTACTTTCTGCTTTGTTCACTAATGAATTCCCAGAATCTAATAAGCTGTATGACACAGGATTGGCACTTAGTATAGCTGCTTGTTAGATCACTGGTCTGTCTTTAAGGTGTGAACAGATCATAAACAACTTGAGGGCTGGGGAATCCTCTGTCAATGATGTGAGCTCAACACAAAGCTTAGCACTGGTAAGGGGAGGGGACAGTTGTTTTGTCCTCCCTAAAATCACTTTTTTTTTCTTAGAAGGTACAGTTTTATCTGGCCAACATTTCTTGCAGGTATGGCCAGTTAAAGTATATCCCTCCCACTGGCAGTCATTATGATTGATTGAGAGAGAAGGGGATAATGGATGTTGGGCCAATCAGAGTCCTCCCCTAGAATTCTCTGATGGTGAGGCAGGGGACATTTACTCTGAACCCACAGATATGGCACTGCCTGTGGTCAGCTTATTTACAGAAGGGAGACCATGGACAATATCCACAATATTGAACAGCTGAAATGGCATAGACCAACAACAGTTAAAATTGGACACTGGACAAAAACAGTAACACTATCACCAGCTGAGTTTCAGCTGAAGAAACCCACCTATGGTAGGAGAGAGTGTGGTTTAGACACAGGGAGATGAAGTCTGGGGGGGGGGGGATAAAATATTTAGTGAGGAAGGAAGCACATGAAGTATGTGGCACCCTCTGAGTCCATTTTCTACTGTCTCATCCTGCTCTGTTCTTTAGCATCTTTTATACTTTCAATTGACATGCTTATTTGAAACTCTGAAGACATTTTTGAAAAATTACCACTTTTGGATAGCTGTGCTCCTGGCATTTAGTCAAGCCTGAAGCCGAATATGCTCTGATTAAGAAATGAGAGAAATGATATAAAATTCACACTAGTCGTCCATTGACTCAGATCTCCATCCCTTTTTGGCATCTTGGATTATGTTGGACTTGATGAGAGTACAATACACTCATTTTGCCTCTCTTCTAGCCCCAAAGAAATGCCATTCTTCTCCCTAATACCACTGTGCTTTAGAATCCTAATTTTACCTGCAAAAGAACAGGAGAAGGGTCATTTAGAATGTGTATTTAGAATATCACATGATTGTTTCTCATGAAGCCATGATAATGAGTAGTCCAGCGCTGGCCTCCATCTTGAACATCAACCCACCCATGCCTTCCTTCACATTCGAAGCTACACACACACACAAGCCTCCTTTTGTATCCTTGAACTTGGAATTCTCTTTTCTGCCATAGGGCCTTGATGAATGTTGGTCCTTTGTGAAATGAACCCCACTCCATAGTACATTTGATTACAAAAAGCATAAAGTCAACTCAAACTAGCTTATACAAGAGAAGTTATTGGCTCATGTAATAGAAAATCCAGGAGTTAAAAAAACAGCTTCAGGCATAGTTGGACCCAGGAGTCCATATGATGTGCTTAGTGTATCTGTTTTTCATTCCCAGTTTTGCATTTAGTCTCTTCTCCTGGTTCCCATGGTATCCTGGTCTCAGCTTTCAGTCTTGTTCTGGGCTTCCATCTGCATCTCCTCTTTTGTCTCTTTTTTCTTTTCTTTAATTCAGGTGGGCCCATTCCATATTACAGCAAAAATAGTCATAAACGTCCTAGCAATCAACAACTCCTTCAAAAAGAGTATTTCTCTCAATGGTTTTAATAAAAGTATTGGGTGAAGCATGCAGCAGGCAAATTTAAGTGCTGATGTGGCTGCAGTAGCATTGATGGGGTAGGAGTAGGTGTGGAGGGCTGGCTCTCCAAGAGAAAGCAGGGGTGCTCTCTGCACAGATGGAATGAAGACTGGTAAACTAAGTCACTAAAAATGCACCTGGCTGGTTGCTACTCACTTTTTGGGTCTTGGCTCAGAAGTCCCTGGCCCTTCTCAAGCACACAGCCCTCTGTGGATTACATCTTGTTGTAACACTTGGAATTTTACATTTCCACGCGAGGCTGTTTCACAAAGGCTTGGCTCCCAGCTAGAGTATAAAAGGCAGGACAGGCACTTGGTCTGTTTGCTCTCAAAACTCTATTCCATGGCTTTGCACACACTAACTTAATTAGTCATGCACAATTATCTTGTAGTGTGGGAATTGTTACTGAAGTTCACAGAGGTTTAAGGAGTTTGACCAAGGTTGTCTGGTTAATGAGATGCCAGGGAGGCTGACACCTTTTACCTGGCTCCACTTCCAGGCCTGTCTGTTCCAGATGCCTGTGTCTCTCTCAGTCCCAGGTGGTCAGGGTGTCCTGCAGGGATAAGACAGGGAGCCCTATCCTCAGGAAGGTCATGGCTGCTTCATGCATTCTTCCAGGGACAGCAGGTCTCAGCTAGTGTGGGGCTCTGGATATAGAAGCGGGATATCTACCTATCAGAAATACTTTTAATTACCTCATTGGAAGATTCAAGAAAGGTCTAGGCCTCCTCACCATGTAATCTGAAATGAGGCAAGTCATAAAGACCCACACATCTGGAGTCTTGTTCCCATATTTAATAGTGGGCACACATTTAACTGTTTTGTTTTCACATTGTGTAATAACTTTGTAATATCTTACAAATGAACAACGATTGAGCTTTCAAGCTATACTGTCATGTGAGTGTATTTGCTGCCTTTGTCTGAAAGTCCTTTGCTGGGAGGCTCTTTAGAAGTAGGCGACATGACAAGCACCAAAAATGGGCTACAGAATCAGGCATGGAGGCAAATATGAATTTTTAGATTCTCCCCTTGCAGCCTTGAGTGGCTCCTTAGAAAGCCTGTGTTGGCTATAAATGCTGGTAATCTTGGAAATGGAAGTTTAGTTAGGTTGGCCATGAAATACAGTAGAATGGTTTATGCAGACATCTCTGGAATCTGGCTGGGGGTTCATGCCATCTCCGACCTTCCTAGCAGTGTAACTTTTGCTCACTCACTCAACGATGTGAGCAGGAATTCCTGGTCCTCATGCTGGAGGTGCAGCAGTGAACCACCTAGTGGTAAGAATGAGACAGAGTGTAAGCAAAGACCTTGATGGGTATGTAATATGGAGAGGTGCTGGGAACCATAGAAACAATACAGTGGGCACAAAGTGGCGCGGATGTCATGTTATTGCATGGTAGGAAATGCCTCTCTCCTAGAACATTGAGAGAGTGGGAGGGTGTGAGTCGTGCGGAGAGCCAAGCAGAGAACATCCACCGGAAAGAAAATCTTTAAGGTGCCTGGTGTCCAGGGAGAGCAAGTGGCCAGTGCGGCCGGGGGTGTGGGTGGAGGGAGGAGCAGCTTCCTTGCTGAACGTGCAACTGGGCCAGCAGCACTCAGGAATCATGGAGCTGGACTGTGTGATGCACTCAGGCTTGTTCACAGGATTGAAATGGTTTTGCCATGTGCGTGATTTACGGCAACCGCATGAGGACTTCAGGGTTTTCTAGAAAATCCCATGCTGACCCTGCTCTGAAGTCCCCTGCCTCACACTCCCACTCTTTTGCTGTGCTTGGAACTTCTCTCTTCTCCCTAGCTGGCACACTCTTCGGCATCCTTTGAGTTTCAATTAAACATTGTGCGCCCTGGAAGGCTTCCCTCATTGTCCCAGGGGGTGGGCAGTCTTCCTCTGCACTCCTGCAGCCCTTCTCACTGACCCTATTGCATGACGATCCTTTGGGATGTTTAAGAAATATCTTCCCAGGGAACCACTAGGGACCATGAAGCCAAGTTTGTGTCTATCTTTACCCAGTTGCATCCCCAGCACTGAATTTGAACAGGTCATTTAATGAGTATTTGTGGATGGAGGGTGGATGCATGCCAGTGAAATCTGCTCCTAACAGGTCACGTGACCAGGCAGAGCTTAATTAGACACTATTTTAATATTGATGAAATGTGGAGTGCCACACAAACTCCGTGCCGAGACCATGGATTTCATCAAGAAAAGTCCCCATGGAAGAATCTGTTATTGAATTTTTAGAACTTTAAAATTGGAAGGAACCCCTTTTATCATTAGTTAAATGGCCTCAATTAAGAGAAAGTTGAGGAATAATGAGGTGAAGTAACTTGCCAAAGTCACTCAGTGTGTTAGTCAGGGCTGGGACTGGGGACCTGGGTCTGGATTCTGTAGCATTTGGACCAAAGAGCACGCTGAGCACTGTTGGCTTTAGGAGTCCCACATCCAAACACTGGCACGCTGCAATGGCTCCTGGGTGACTCTGATGCTGGGCAGGAGGAGGGAAGGAACTTCGTCTCTGGGGGTTGTTTTCAGATTCAGTGCATTTTTTGGGGCAGGAAAGCACTTTTACGTGATAGCTTCTAATCTCTTCAGCCTAGTGGGTACTTCTGGAAGTACTTTAGTTTCTGGATCAGACACTCAGTTCTCCAACATGCCTGGTAGATTTTTTCCCCATCCAGGGTTCTAAAGTAGCAAGTTTGATTTGGGAAAATAATTAGTAAATATTGAAAGTGAGAAACAAATTATTCCGAACACTTAACTCGCTCCTTCAATTACACACTTGAAAATGACTAAGACCTATACTGCAAGAATGCTGAAATCTCTCCCTAAACCATAATGTGGGTAAGCTTACTGAAATATCTTTA
This sequence comes from Lasiurus borealis, assembly GCA_004026805.1. Classification (NCBI taxonomy): domain Eukaryota; kingdom Metazoa; phylum Chordata; class Mammalia; order Chiroptera; family Vespertilionidae; genus Lasiurus; species Lasiurus borealis. The sequence continues at coordinate 109,496 of PVJN01000006.1, forward strand.
CAATTTTATTAGATGTTTTAATTCACTGCTTTATCAATCTGTTAGATTGATTGCAAAATAGCTTTAAATATTCAAGTGGTAATTAATGAATCTTTTATGTTGCAAATCAAATATTTCCATCTGTGTGCGCTGAGGTGAGGCGAGAAAGGAGCTAGGGTTTCTCCTGCTTCCACCTGCTGACTGTGCAGGGCTCCGCAGCACTGCAGAGCCCGTTCTGTTTGTGGCCCTAGCAGGGCCAGCGCTCCATGTGGGTCATGACTGCTGTCTTTCTGAAGGTCAGGCTCCTTACGTGTTTCTTGCCACAGACATTCCCAACTCGATGGAAAATCTTTGAATGTGGAATTTTTGCTTGAGTGCAAAATAATAAAAAGCATGTGTATGTTAAAAAAGGATCAGCTTAATGGCAAATGAGCTTCGGTCTGCATTAATATTCTATTACAGTAAAAACTTCTATTTAATAAATTTTCTCCAGACTCCCCTCCCACTCCCCCAGAATCTAATGTATTTTTCTAAGTGGCCTGCCAACTTAAGAAAAGTATATATGATACATTTGATTTATGTTAAGTCAATAACATGCACAAGCCATATAAAATTGTATTTTAAATGTAGAAATAGCAACCCAAGGAAACATGTATAGAACCATATATTGAGATGGGAGAGTGTTAACTTTTCAGAGGCTGAAATGCCTTGTAAATGTTTTGTTTAGTAGATATTTTTTAAATGTGGTGCTTTGTCAAGTGGTAAGAAAGCAAATCTGAAATCCTGCCATTTAGTTTAGAACCTAAAATGGAACTGCTATTCAAGACTTCACTGAACACAGCAGTTTCCTACTCTTTCTCGCTAATGAGAATGAAGCACAGTGCTGCCCGACAGAGGCACGGGAGACCTGCTGAGTCCCTGGAAGCCACCGGGTGCTCTTCTACGGCCCAATTTATACTGGACATGATGACATTTATGTATCAGAGCAATAAGCTAAACAGGAAACAATTTATGTCACCTAAAGCTTTTTACCAAATCGATGCAGCTCTTTGTAATTGCTTGTTTCACAAGATGAAAAGTGCTAAGGCCTGATCTTCATCCATAGATTTGTGGTCAACTTGACCTGTGCTTCCGTTGTTAAAAAAAAAAAAAAAAAGTTGATCATCACTGACTTCCATCAAGTGATCCATATTGCTAACATTTCTGGAATTTTAATGTAGTTACAATTTATAGCCGATCAAATGTGGTTACCTAAATTGCTGTTGCTAGTAGGCAGTTTAACTGTCTTTATTAATTACAGTATAATTTAATGTTTGAACACCAGCACTTGTGTTGGTCATTTTTACAGCTAGAGCAGTTATCTGCCTTATGACGAACCATTTTAGCATTTTCAATGGAAATTTGCTAATATGATGAGTGATAAAAATGTCACACACTGGTAAATAATGATTATTGCTTTGGCTGAAATTAATTCTTGAAAGATCAGTTACCTTCAAATTAACATTTTAACTTGAAGCTAGCCTTTTTCCTTCCTTATATTCTTGGGATAAGCCAAAAAAAAAAAAGAAAAAAGAAAAAGGAAGAAAGAAAGGTCTGGCAATTTCAAATGGAAATATCCATTATATAATGTGTGTGTGTGTGTGTGTGTGTGTGTGTATGTGTGTGTGTAGCATTGAAAGTCATTTTACAATAGGCTTTGTTTCTTTAAAAAATCAAATATTGCTTAAAAAGAAAGTAGGGGATATTTAGAGTGATTGCTTTCTAATCCAACTATTGTCCTAGTTAAACCAGTGTTTTCGTATGTAACTTAATTTTCCTCCAATGTGAATTCTGTCTTAAACCTTTCATCAGTCAATTCCTTAAATAAAAGTTTCAGACCCAATTTCCCTTTATTTTAATAAGGAATGCTTATTAAAATACTTATCAACTACAATGATAAATTGTGATCACTACCCTGAACCTAAATGTGTAACACCAAAAAGACAAAATCTAGTAATACTAATTATACTTTTATTTTTTGAGAAGTGACTGTTACTCTCATGTATCTTTGTTGGTGTGGAACTTGTATTCCTAAGAATTTAAGCTCTTTATATGAAGACCTCATTTAAAAGAAAAACCTGTTTTTTGGGTTTGCTGCCTTGTTTACGTGACAGGTCTGAAATATATAAAAGGTGATGTTCATGCTTTAGAACAGTTTCTGATATTCAATTTAAAAATGTACTGTCAACCTGCAGTATCATCACTAATGCATTGTCATACTTGGTTTGGGTCCTTCAGCTTATTCAAATATGTGTACATATTTAATCTTATCCGCTGCATATGCTGTGGACAGCATGTGGTTAAGCCTGGCATTGTAAAGAATCTCAGTTAACTCTCACATTCTTAGTTAGCTGGGTGAAAACTAAGTGTCTGAGTGCTTTGATAATTACCAGCCTAGAGGACTTGTGGACTGTGGCCCGTCTGCCCATGAGAAGACACCATCGTAGTTGCACAGTAACACCTGACAGCAGAACAAGGGCTTTTCCTGAAATACTGCCAGGAAAGCATATTGGCCTTTTCCTCAGCACCAAACCATGTCTGCCAAGTAAAAGTGGCAAGGCTCATCTTTAAGCCCCTCTTCACTTGAGTGATGTGCTCAGAATCACACAGGTAATGGCTTTCAACAAACTAGCGATTTCAACCCATGTGCTGCAAGAATTTTTAAAACATCTAACACCTGTTTAAAAATGCTGGGAACTGACTTCGTTTCCCTTAGATTGTCCAATAAAAAATGACAAAAGCCAGCCAAGGTCAGTGTGGCTCAGTTGGTTGAGTGTTGTCCCATGTACCAAAAAGTTGTTGGTTCAATTCCTGGTCAGGGCACATGACGGGTTGTGAGCTTGATCCTCAGTTGGGGAGTGCAGGAGGCAGCCAGTTCATTTCTCTCTCTCATCAATGTTTGCATGTTTTTTTCTCCTTCTCCTGCTCCCTAAAAAAATCAATAAAACATATTTGAAGAAATGATAAGAACCAATACAACAATAACCATCTAGTGTGGATCAAAATACATTTTTTGGTTTAACATAGAATTTTAATAATGTTTATTATGCCATGAGATAGAAAAGGTTGAAAATTGCTGCAATAGACCAATTTAATTTTTATGGAAAGATGCCCATCTGGAACCAAACGCAGTGATTCCCAACCTGTGGGTCGCGACCCCTTTGGGAGTCGAACGACACTTTCACAGGGGTTGCCTAAAACTATCGGAAAACACAAGTATTTACATAATTCATAACAATAGCAAAATTGCAGTTATGAAGTATGGTTGGGGGACACCCCAATGAGGAACTGTACTAAAGGGTCACAGCATTAGAAAGGTTGAGAACCACTGCCCAAACCTATTAATCCTTAGTGTATACAATATAACATTAAAAAGAAATTAGAGATATGCAACTTTTTAAATATCTCAAGATCAAGATGGTTTTTCTGGAATTGATCTAGTATATTTTTTATAGAGTCCTATATAAAAAAAGGGTAATACGCAAATTTACCCTAAAAACCAAATGACCAGGAACAACTGGTAGCTATGATGTGCACTGACCACCAGGGGGCAGATGCTTAATGCAGGAACTGCCCCTGGTGGTCAGTACACTTCCACAGGGGGAGTATTGCTCAGTAAGAAGCCAGGCTGATGGCTGCAAGCGTAGCAGCAGTGGTGGGAGCCTCTCCCACCCTCTAGAGCTCCAGGGCTGCAAAGGGATGTCTGCCAGCTTAGGCCCAATCGCCCAGGGAGTGCAGGTGTACATCCCCCAAGGAGTCTGGACTGTAAGAGGGTGCAGGCCAGGTTGAGGGATCCCTGAGTGCATGAGTTTTCGTGTACTGGGCCTCTAGTGTTTTTATATCACTTGTTCTAAGGATTTATCATTATATGCAAAAAGACCTCTTGATGAGAATATTATAGATGGTGCATGTTTTTGACATTAGTATTTTATTTGGATGACTAATCTTGCAGATGTGAAATTCTAATGAATTATTCATGATATTGCTTTCCTGAAATTTCAGTTTGCTCTTAATGCTAGTTATTAAACATTTTGCTTTTCTCTATAAAATCTGATGAAGAAAAATAAAGGAGTGCTTAAGAGCAAAGGTTGCCTCCTCATTCCCATTTCCCAATTCTCTCAGTGGAGACCGTATTTGAAGCCCGAGGACAGAGCTTCAGGCTGGTGATGCTGAAAGCTCTCAGTCCCAATGATTTCAATTCAGTGTTGGGAGCAGTTGATGAAACCAAGCACACGCACCATCAGCGGTGAGAAAGGGAAAGAAACTTAGGCTGTGGCGACTTTTACCACCAGTGTGAACAACCAGCATTTTATTGCATTTGAGAATGCTATAATGCCAGTAATCAGTACTGACTACACATTTTTTTTTTATTGTCTGCATCCACAGACAGGGAATGATGGAATTACAGTTGATGTCAAGGAAGGAGTTTCTTTTATGCCTTATCAAAACAAAACAAAACAAAACAAAAAGATTCCTGTTGCTGGCAGTGCCCACCCTGGAAGCCAGGCGAGCGGTCCGGCTGTGCCGTCTTCGCCCAGCGTCTGGGTGAGAGACAGTGTAAACTGCACTGGGCCCACTGATGCCTTTATATTACAAGTCTCATTCTCAGGATAAAAGAAGCAAAACCCACTCTCAAACACATCCAAAGTATCAACAGGGTGTACCATTAACCAAAAGGTACCAAACCATTCAAACCCCTCCCTTAAAACACAAGTTCTTTATACCCTTGGAAATGGAGCTCGACTGGAATGTGGAAAGGAAAGGATTTAACTCTTTTTTTTTTTCATGATAAAAAAGCTAGTGATTTACATAATTTTGGGGGTTAAGAATTCAGGCTGTTGGTTATGGTGTGATAGGATGTGGAGGTGTCAGAGCTGTCTGTGGGGCTGGCTGCTAGCCCTCGGTCCGGCAGCGGAACTCAGCTGGCAGCACAGGCCCTAGGGAATAGCGGGATGGGTTGTCATTCCTGACAGTGCATTTGCCTGATACAAGGGACTATGTCCCTAAGGTATGCTTTTCCCTGGAAAAAAAATGTAACAAATTGTGTTTACATTTTGGCACCTTGTAAAGTTTTTTTTTTTTTAATAAAAAACGTTCAATAGCTTTGACACTCCTAGCCATTAATCACCACTTCACTGATAAATTTTGAAAGTATGACCCTGCAATTTCATCATGCAAAATATTTACTGCAGCAGGAGAAAACATTGTTTAAAACATTTTTTTTTCTCTTTTCAAATGTATGAACTTGCTTAAGATTGCCAGGAAGGCAGTGTAGGATAGACACAATGGATTGGAATGTATCAAAAAAAACAGGTTAAAACACACATGCCCACGCACACGTGCGCGCGTGCGCGCGCGCGCGCGCACACACACACACACACACACACAAAAAGAAAACCTGTACGAAATGCTCCAATCAATGAGAAAAGGGGGGGAAAGTCTGTTAACTATGTTACAATTTAAAAACAAAGAAACAAAGGTTAAGGAATTTCTCTCTCCCACATGTCAGGAAATGTCATCTGATAGTCTTAAAGCAAGGATAACTAAATAAAATACATGTGCAGCATATTCTGCAATTCCATTACATACAGTAGTTTTTCCCCAGAAAGCTATTTTTTAAGTATCATGAATATCAAGTAGTTGCACAAAAAGCAAAGGTGTTTTTGACAAACAGGTGTATGCATTTATTCCTTTTTAGGAACAATATCTAAAAAAAGAGCCGCCCTCCTCCCTCCCCAAAAAGACAAAGATTCACACAGACACATTGGGATATATGTACAACATAATAAACCCAGCCTCAGGAAGCGCCAGGGGCAGCCCCAGGGGATACAGAATCAGAAGTGTGAAATCATGGCAAAGTTTGCTTGGGGCAGGCCTGATAAATTTTTTCCGTTGGTTCTACTGCAAGACTGTGACACCTGCACCGATATGTAAAGTCTAATTTTCCTTTTACCTTTTGCTACAGTCTTTAGACTAAGCATGCAAGACATACGAATAAGTGCAACTGAGTGACTTTTTTTTTAATTTTAATCACTCCCTAAGGTTTGAACTGAGGTATGCGTACTAACAGTTTCTCATGCTGTTCTCTTTACTCATGTCTAGCTACACATGCTGAGAATGAACTAATCTACCAGATTTTTATCCTCTTTTGAATATCAAACTAACCAGCAACCACTCCCTTTACAAGCACAGGGCCCCCTTCCCACGGCCCTGCTGGCTGTTCCTGCACCCGGAGCTGCTCTGTGGGAAGACTGCCGGTTGTGCGTGACCACAGGCTGCGCTGGTACGAAAGCCGAGACGTATTCAAGTCAACTGCCAGAGGAGGTTTTGTACCAAGCTTATGAGTGGACAGGAGTGTTACTTTTAAAAAAATGAAAAATGCTGGCCAAAGCCTAATCAGAAAACTAAGAAAGAAAAAAGAATCTTTCAACAAAATAAGAAAAGAGGATATATTCCAAGAAACCAAAATTACCACAGTGATCACAGCACAGTCCTTTAAAGTGGCATAGGGTCTTCCTGTAAGAAAGTGTATTCTCCAATCGACATCAGATGGTGCAGATCCACTGCGGGAGCTTCTCTGCTCTCTCTGAATTTTGTGGTGACCGTCTCATCTACTGGACACCCCTGGCTCTCAGGGGCACAGGCATGTGTTTGAGATGGGACTTCCTTCCTTTGTGTACTGCTTTAACACTGTGTCCTATTTTTATTTTAGTAGCCCCATAAAGTCCCTTTATAAGAATGAATTTTGGTCTTTGTAGAGATTCAGAAGAGAAAAAAAAAACAACAACTAAAAAAAGTAACAACTTTGGTTCCATCATCTGCTTGGCCTTCTAAATTTATGAAGGAGCAGCTCTCTTCCTCAGCTTAGCAACAGCCTACATCTCATCAATTGCCTCTAAATTCTTTTGCCTCCTTTGATCAACAATAAGAGGATATTTGGCTTCATCAGATAAAGCATAAAACAGAGAACATAATTTACCTTTGTGTAATATCTTTGGTAATTTTAGAAAAAAAAAGTACAAAGAATATAAATTAAGCTCCAAAGGGCTCTCAAACTGAAAACAGGAACTATGGTCCTAGGGGAGCAACTGAGGCGGAGGGCTGCAGGCTGCCAAGCGCCAGCGGCCCCAGCTGGGAGTGGCACTGGTGTGACCCTCACATCCCGCACACTCCTTCCCCAGAGGCCCAGGCTGGACGTACCCCTCACTCCATGTCTCCTACAGCTGGTTTTGACACTGGGTTGGTATGATCACATGGCATACACACTGAGCTGCAGCAGCAAATCTGCACATGTGAAATGAACACTTTAGCATCTGCTGAACTCAGGCCCCATTAGCTCCCACAAGTTCCATCTGAAATATAATTTGCATTCACACAGATTGATGAATTGCAGGTCTGAACTGATGTTTAAATCCTCCTCCATCACCACCATGACCACCACCATCACCACCACTACCACCACCTTCAGCAGAGCTGCTCAGTAAGATGGCTTTCTGGCCATTTTGCAAACAAAGCAACTCACACTGGTTTAGCATGGCTGGTCCCAAGTTGGTTCCACATAGGTGAGCCTTCAACCGCCAGGTGTCAGTCTCAAGATGATGAGATGCTTGGGGGTGCTGCCTACGTTTCCTTGTGCTGGTGAGACGCTGTGGCATTTACTGAAGATGAAGGCAGCTGCAAAATCAAGGTGGTGGATCTGAAGCAGCCCTTCCTGCTCCTGCACTGCTTTGTGGTGGACCCTGCATTGCTCCCGAGACCATGCTTTTCTGTCATCCATTCTCTCAGGCAGGCCCCACTCTGCGCAAGGACCTACATGTGTAGAGTGTAGCATTTGGGACCTTTTTGAAAAAGACCAAAACGGAATGTTTTCTGACTTTAGAGAAAACATGGTGAAGTCTGAAGAAAAATGGAATGAGTGACAGAAAACTACAAACAAGAAATGACATTCAGCGCTGTATAATAAAAACACCTATAACATTCATCACAAGGTACAGAAACGCGAAGCCTCCAAGTGGCCGTGGACCCAAATGGAGGCCTGAGGTCAGAACTTAAAATGGTAGAGTAGAAGCAAAAGATAAAGCAATACATTAAAAAGTTTGGGATAATTATTTTTAACCCCCTCCCCCCATTAAACACACAAAGGCCTTCCCCATCCCAATTGGAAGCAAAAAAAAAAACAAACAAACAAAACCCCAAGCTGGAGTAAAGGCAGTGACAATCAACATGCAGTACTGTGCAAGCAGGCCGCCCACAGAGCCATGGCTTCTGGGAGCGGCATGGCTGCAGCGTAGGTACACATGCTCAGTTGGGTGTCCTCAGCGTCCAGTGTCTGCAGGACTGCAGTTCAGAGTCTGCTGCTAAAAGCGAGTCGGTTTAGCAAATTTATAACAGCTGCTGACTGTTAGAGAGGAAAATCCCAAGTACCAAACACGTCCATCTGATGCACAGAGTACAAATTCCTTTTTTCAACAAAAAGTAGAAAAATCAAAAATACTCCCAAATGGGGTTCTGGATGGCACCAAGTTACACCTTTCAGAGTTTTGTCAAAGCGCAATGAGACTCCTCCAGACTGTACAGCAAATGGAGAATGTCACTGCTCATTTTTGACACATTTTGTTTTTCCAGCCTTCATTTCTGGGGCTGGCCTACCCAGACGTTCATTCCATGTCCTCATTCACTGTTTCGTCTTCGTAATCTCTGTCCTGGTCAAAATCTGGACTGTGGTTGGCTGTGGTCACTAAGGACAAAGGCCCTTCGGCCTCCTCTGGGTCCAGGGGCTCCTCTTTGACGTGCACAGGATGCCTGGAAGCAAAAAAAGGTTTTTGAGAGAACTGCCCGCCAAGTGCTGCTTTGCACATCACAAAAGCGCATTTAGAACACACTGTCCAACACAGCAGTGTGAGCTGCAGGTGGCCATTTAAATGAAAATTAATGCAATTTAAAATTCAGTGTCTTCACTGCACCGGCCACTTTTCCAGTGCTCAAGGCCAGGTGTCGGCAAGGCCACAGGACAGGACAGCACAGAGCCGGCATCCTAGCCTCACAGCAGGTGCTCCTGGTGACTGGAGCCTGGTAGTCTCTGGACCAACCGGCCGTTCTCCTCCCAGGGGCTTCAGGCCTGTGCACCTCACTCCCTGAAGGTCTTGTGAGGAGGCAGATGTGACTCAGCCGGTCAGGGGTGCCTGAGACTGCATATGCATATGGTCCCTGGGGACACTGCTGGTCGGAGGACCACACTGAGCCCTTATGGCATCCTGGGTGATGACTACAAATCTTCACATCACCACTGAACTAAACTAGACCTCTGTGGGGCAGCGCAGCTGGCGGCCGGAGAGCGGAGGCTGTGCTGCTTTGCTCGTTAGCATGCAGACCCCGAGAGAGAACTCTCTTGAGAACGACCAAAGTGAAGTCCTATCATTAATCAACTTCAAGCAAACACAGCAAAGAGACACCATGATACATGCTTGAAACTCCAAGTTAATGCATATTTTACAAACTGTCAATAAGGCGGGAAAAGCCCTGCCAGGAAACAGACGAAGAGGAAAATGCTTCCTCCCCACAACAACATGATAAGCAAGCAGAGCCCCAGTCAGAACAGTAAGACTGTCAGCTGTACATGAGCCCACAGGAGGCCACTTGTGCAGCCGAAGGGCCTGGGGGAGGCCCCACGGCCTCATTAGGGACTGAGTGTGACTCAGCTGGAGGAGCCCACAAGGATGGCAGGATATCACCCTGATAAAAATTGAAAAATGTTCTAAATCATATTTACAACCTGGCCTTTGCAAATACAAATCACTTGATGCTACAGGGCTTTGATATGTAAAAGAACTGTTCTGGTGGTGGTAAAGGGCCTTCCTCGGACAGCCTCAGAAGGGAGGATGTTGTAACTGACATTATCAAGTTATTATTAGTGATAAGAGGTGTTCCTGCAGATGGACGGCTGGCTTCCTGAGTTATTGATGCTGTGCCCAAACCCGAAGGCGCCTGAACCACTTAAAACAAACAGGAGTGCTGTGTGTTGCTCCTGACCCTGAGAACATCCAAAAAACTCACAGACTCCAAACCGAGAGGAGGGGAGCAGATGTCTTAGATCATGTCCATAGTCTGAAAAACTACTTGCAAAATAAAATGCATCACAAAAATGCTGTGTAATAACGAAACTGGTTCAAAATTTAATAAGAATTTCAAGCTGGAAGCAGTCCTGAGCATGGCATCCTTCCTCTCCCACTGCACATCATATGTGATATGCCTGGACCGTCAGCTCTGGCAGGATCCCTGGCACTCTTTTGGGAAGGATTAGGTATACTGATTATTATTCCTTAAAAAAAGTCACTGTACTCCTAATTAGGAGAGGTGTCTGTTTTTTGCTATCCTCTTCATTTGGGGTCTTATTTCCATATCCTGTGAGCTACGTATGTGTGTGATGGCTCCCGTCTTCCTCTTTGTGGAACACAGTGGTGACTTTTATCCATGAATCTTTCTCTCTCTGTTGATTTGCCTCCTTAGGATAATTTTCTAAGAATGGAATTGTTAGAGTAAAGGCCAAAGCATCATTATGGTTTTTATTATTTGTTGTGATAATAATTTCTAAAGGGACTATTTCAATTTAGACACAACCTCATCAGCACCAATATTATTTAAAAAAATTTTTTTTGTTGCTTAGCAGGTAAGCTCAAATTACCCTAAATTTTGTTTCTTGAATTACTGTACATTTTTTCATGTTTGTTTCGTATTTTCAATATTGAGAACTGTTAATTCATCAACTACCAACTTCTTCATTAATGACGTGGTTGTGACTACTAGGCAGAATCAAATCTGTGGTTGACTCTGCTATAGATTGAAGTTAAATGTAGTTTCCTTGATCAACATTTTCCCAGTTTCATTTTCTCAAACTATCATATTTATTAAAACTTTTCAGGTTTACAGATCTGAATTTGATGACGTTGAAATGATACAAGACCTAGAAGAAATCAAACAGTCATCAGAAAGTTCTCGCTTTATAGTTTTAGACTGACAACTATTTTGCTAGGAAAAATGAAATACAAATCATAAGCCTGCCAACACAGTGCACATTAGGGAGTATTTCCCCCACCCCTAAATTTGCAGCCAAATCTTTAATTAGCAACCCAAAGACACAGGTCATGATCCTATCATGCATGCCTACTGGCTCAGTCCATGCCTAGTGCAGGTTGGTCCCCAGCCAATGTGAACTGATGAGACTGCTGTGTGACAAATGGACAACACACCAGAACCAGAGTGAAATCCAGCTTCTTGTCCCCAGCATGTGCTGTGTGTGCCAGTATAGCAGCCCCAGCACGCAGCACTCAGAAAGCGGAGAGCCAGTCTTCCGTGCAGGACACACTTCAGGTGAGACACATGCTCCCTTCGCTCACCTGTCTCCAGAAACAGGAGCTGCAGGCCTCACCTTGCACCTCTTCTCTTGCAGATCAACCCCACACACCTGCCCCATCTTTCTTTCCAACTCCTACTTCCCAAAGGGCTACCAGTGAATAACTAAAACCATATATTTCGGCTCTCACGTCCCAGTAATTCCTTTGTTTAGCCATTCTGGGAACAGCTTTTTTAACTGAAGCTGGCTGGTGTTTAATGGCATTGTGATCCCAGGGTGTGTGCAGAGCTTGCAGTATTTTGCTTTGTAACTCCTTTTGCTCCTATCAGGCTAAAAGTATAATGCCTCAAAGCCATGATTATGTGACTACTTTCCAGGGTTTCAAAAGAGAAACAAATGTAATGGTATTTGAGTGTCACAGAAACAGTAAGAATGCAGAGTTTTGTTTCAACACCAGACGTTAGCTGGATCACGGCATTAACAAGGTCCTTAAGCCTTGCTGTAAAGTTTACAGCTTGATTTACTCCAATAGACTAGAACAGTTAAGAAACAATTTGCATCATAGCAGGGTAATGCACATTGGAGGAGAATGGAAACTATGCCATTACAGAGTCTGCTTAATGGAAATATGGGGTCAAAAAGAGTAACAGTCTATGACACTGATAGCAGGCACAGGGAATATACTGTTGACATGTGATTAGATTTAGCAAACAGTGTGAACCTGTGAGATTTGAGCTAAAAATCATATGCATTTTAATGTCTTTATGTAGGTTTTCTTTTATTTTTAAAGCCGTTGAAACCTTCATTTTGTTAAAAATTATGCTGACTGATATAAAACATGGTTTCTGATAATATTGGGGTTAATTTAAAATGGTTAAACAAATTAACTTTAGAGTGACTTTATCTTGTACAGCAAAAGTCACATTACTCTAAAATGTTGCCTGAGGTGTCTATCCAAATTTCTTTATTGTTTTTCTTTTTTAAGTGGTCCTTTAAACTAAATAATAGGAATATGTATCAACTAAACCTTGGAGTTCATAAGATTATAAGAAATGCTACCCTTCTATTCAATAACTTCAGATATTTTTGCTCTACTGAGTATTTCTTGAAGTGGCTTATATAGCAATTTATATTTTCTCTTAACTTCCTTAATATCTGAGTAAATACTCCTGTCATGACAACGATTTAAAGATGAAAACGTGTGATACAATAGAAACCTCAGGCTGCATTAGAAAGCATGATCTATGGTACCATCTCTCAGAATAATGGGGAGTAAAGGCTACGCGACTATTCCTATAAATTAAAAATCACTTCCAGTTTTAAAAATACTTTCAGATCACTTTGGGCTTAAACCAAATGCTAAATAATCCCATTTCAGACCCCCACCCCCACCCCCCATGCAACAACTGTCCTGGCAGACAGCATTTTTTCTGTCTTTAGTTGCCAATTCGTTCTGTTGCTAATTGCTATAGGTCATATTTTCCATTCCTATTGCTCAAATGATCTTCAAATAAGATGTTAATTGATAATTCAGAAGGTAGTTAAACACCTTCTTCTGAGAACTGGCAGCAGGCATTCTGAGCAGTTTATTCTGAATGTGGGCATTGTTTTGCAGCCATTTGCTAAAAAGCACTCATTCTATGACCCCCCAACCCAACCCAGTCATTTGGGCGAGTGTGGTTTCTCTTCACTTTGATCTTTCCCCCCTGAGAGAGGGCACTGTCAGGTCCGCCTGTTTCCTCCCCTGGTTCCCCACAGGGGCGGAAGCCTTTCCCAGGTCTGCCTGCTCCTGGGCCATTCACATTCAGCATGGACAGCCACTGCCCTCACTTCACTCAGTCACGTGTGTGTTCATTATACTGCCGTCTGCTGCCTGAATGCTCCTATTAATTTTCCTTCTGATTTTAACAGCAACCTATCAATCATGCTGCCTTTCATTTGTGCCATCACCGCTGCCTGGGAATAGCGCTCCTGCACTATGTTCATGGTGAAGCTCATCCCACAAGCAGGCAAACAGCATCCCTTTCTCCCTAGCAGGTGCAGAATGCCCGAGACTTGAACACACCAAGCTGCTGCACAGTGGTACATCCTGACTTGGGCGACAAAGTAGGGTGCCAGGCAGAGGGTGAAAGCAATGGCCCAGGATGTGAGGCAGAGGGCAGAGAAGCAACCTGATCCCCACTCTAGTGCTGAGAACACTTATAGTGCTGCATGAAGCTGGCCATTTTCCTGAGAAAGTTAGACAATGGTGCTAAGCGAGCTAAATATTTCCAGAAGTACTGGGTTCTGGGAAATAAACAATTATAGAAAAAGTGTAACAAGTGGCCGCAGAAAGGCTTGTGTGAACATAGGACAGGGAGATGAGGGTCTGGTGCAGAGATCTCTGGGGATAGTACTCACACAGCCTGCACGGGGGATCTGCCGGGGCTGCTGTCGCTCTCAGTGCTGTTGGCGTGCTCCACTGCCCCATTCAGCTCTTCCCGCATGGCGCTGGCCAGGCCGCCCAGAGTAGGATTCCCCATAGAAGCGGTAGTGTACAGAGGTATACTGTTCTCAGCCATGGAAGCCTGTCATCAACCGAGAGAACAATTAGGATGCAGGGTGCACAGAGAAGGGAGTTACTCATAAAGAGTGTAGGCAATCATCTTCAGCTTAAGCTCATTGTAGTGTGGTTGGCAAAGTCAGGTTTCTAATGACAAGGATTTTGCTTTAAAAGTAAGACTTGTGACACACGTCCCAAGCTTAATTTCAAAGAGTTTCCTGGGGGGATCAGACACCCGTAGGAAGGGAAGGCTCCATCAGCCCTGCTGGCAGAGTCACATGGCCCAGACAAGGTTTGTGTCTGATGTCTTTTTTCAAGAGCCAACTGAATATTTCCAGATCACAGGGAAATGTAATGGGATTTTCATTTCTTTATCCACTTTGATGACTCCAGTATTGGATATTAGAGATTTGATCACATTATTCTGGCTGCACAGCTCAAACTTATGAGAACTTCCATAAACATTACTTCATAGATCCTATAGAAGAGGAAGAGATTATAGAATTGGAATCAATTTTTATCTTCCCCCGTCATTTCTGTTTAAATGGTTTTTTAATCTGTTTAGAGTAGTTTGAAAAACTGGTTGAAGGTAACACCTGCAAATCTTTCACTCTCAGACCAACCAATCACCTAGAATGTTAGGACTAAAAATAAATAGATGGATAGGTAGGTAGACAGATAAATCTCTGCCAAAGGAAGTTCTAAATTTATTTCTTTTGGGAACTTAAGTAGATCTATACTGAAGGTGACGAAGTCAGTCCAAATGAATGTCAGCAAAAAAGTGTGGAGATGAAAAACAATCCTGAACTTACTGTGGAACACTGTCCACTTGAAAACTCTGCTGGGACTATCGCTTTTCCCTGGAAATACCCCCAGAGTGGCTCTCACTGGGTCATTTCATCATTAGCCAGTTGCAACATGGTCAATGTGGGGCCATTGCTAGCTTGTATTTTAGCAGCTTCTTGAGTCAAAAACTGAGAAATAAAACTGAAATGTTTATGAGAATGTACTCTTGGGAACAAGTTGGTCACCCAACTAAGAGAGCAATAGTCTTGGAGTCCTTTCTCCTTGGCTCTCAATGTGTTTGAGGTTGAGGCGATTTCCGACTGGGACTAAGGCCTGACAGTCACAGTGGCGAGAGGCATCCAAAAGGTAAGCGCTCACACTGATGCTCAAAAAAGAAAGATGTGAGGAGAACCAGCCTTGTCCCCTTAAGAAACAACCCGTTGGTTGCCTAGGGAACCTGGTACCCGCTGCACAACAGAGCCGCTCCAACATTCTTTGTTGAGTGAAAGATCAAAGCAACTCCCCCTCCCTCCCCAAACAAGGTTAGAAACTGCTTATGCCTAAACAAGTGTTCCTCTTGAAGCTGATGTCACCTCAGGAACACCTGCATGGCAATTTGTATGATGGACCTAATTATATAAATGGTCCTGCGCACAGCACGTGGTTTCACACCAAACTGGAACCTCTGCCAAAAACACGACAGTGCTTTAGGAATCCCGCTGAAGCCCTAAGAGCCATCGCTTCTGGGATGTGAACGCCTCAGGGTCCTCGGGGGAAAGGTGTCTATAAATACGAAGCTTATGGTTACCCTTACTTCACTTTTTCAAAGCATAATGCAATCTGTCCCAAGCCCAATGTTATATTTCTGTAGTGGATCCTGCTGTCCCATTTTATATACCGTGCAGCATGCATTATGTCACACCAGTTTTCTTCAGATGCTGTTTCGCTATTTGTCGTGAAAAAGGGCACTAATGGGAAGGGAGGCTTCAGGTGGGGCTTTATGTAATTTCTTCTGACACATCTACTGACCATGGTCCACACAGAGCGAGGAGGGAAAGACCGTCCCAACGGGAAGTGGCACCTATGAACCCTCTCACTTCCTGATGGCTAAGGGGTCCCGGGAACCGCAGCAGCACTGGGGGCTCTCAGTGAAAACAAAGAGGGTGCAGAGGAGATGGAAAATGAGTGTTTGGAAGATGAGGGGCGTTGCGGTTCT
Organism: Lasiurus borealis; assembly: GCA_004026805.1. Taxonomy (NCBI): domain Eukaryota; kingdom Metazoa; phylum Chordata; class Mammalia; order Chiroptera; family Vespertilionidae; genus Lasiurus; species Lasiurus borealis. The sequence continues at coordinate 125,408 of PVJN01000006.1, forward strand.
GGAACCACAGAGCATGTCAACTGAAATCAGTCACTCAGCTGAGGTAGCCCAGAGGACAGAGGTTTGCTGCTTTTTTCCTTTTCTGCCTCATGAATGTAAAATGTGCTTGTAATCTTAATGCTATTCTAGATAGAGCAGCGCAGTCTTTAAATTCACAGTTCACAAGACTCCAGGGAAAGTAAGTCGCTAATGAATGGTATTTACAGTGGCGGCATCTAAGCGTGCTTTCATATACTTTTCTAAAGTTCCTGTGTAAACTACACGTAATTAAAAGAAATGCAAAGTGTAGTTCCTCCTGGTGGGTTTGGTTCAGGCTAAGAATAAATAAATATAATTATTGAAAAGCTAAGTTCAGTGCATTTGCCTCCACACAGACATGTGTAAAAGGCATGCCATCCATTCTTGGGAGCCTGAGCCTCTGCGGGATGACCTCAGGAGTGATTTTGTGGGATGCAGAATAAGTGCTCAATCAATATTGGATTTATGAGCAGTGAAGCCAGGTTCCCATCACTGTCTCCTCTTTAACCCAGCCTTTTCCTATAATGCCAAGTGTCTCAACCACTGGTTCATTATCCTGTAAGGAACTTTTTAAAAATGTTTGCTTCTGGATCTGTGTCACCCCCGCGTGAAGTACGAATATCTGCCGCCTACGTGCAAAGGCCTCTGGAAAGGCACAGATATTTTAACAGCGGAGAACTGATTTCAGGGTGATATGGGCCCTCCCAGAATGCATGCTGCAAAGGTCTTCAGTGGCCTGCAGCTCCATCTATAGAACATGTCATCTAAAAGTGATCAAGGCTCCCGGGTACATCAAGTTCACTCAGGACCCTTGGCCACAGGGACAGCCGACTGGGAAGTGCTGAGGGACTTGGGTACCTTCCAGGCACTTGTCGGAGGGGCCCTGCGGTCCTCCTTGGTTTACAAATGATGATGGCTTAGGAAGTGAGGAGCACAAGAATGCAGAGGTGCACTAGGCGGAGCACTGCCCCGGGAGCTCTGGTGTGCTGGTGATTTCCCTCCTGCTCATCCGGCCTCATCCCAGCACAGCACTCAGGGCCCGATCTGCCAGAGGAAAGGCACCCTGTGCCTTGGTGGCTCTGGCAATCTGTGGGACCTGGAGTTTATTCAACACCACAACTTGCTACCACTCAGTGACCCACACTGGACCCCCACGCTTCTGCCCCACACAAGAGGAAAGATGCTAAAATAGACCTGAAAAGGAGAAATGAAAAGCTCCGCTTTCTCTGTGGAGCCTGAACAATAGGAGGCACGTGACAACGGCCTATCGCCAGCACATTAATAGCTGTGCTGCAGTAATTACACTTGTGGTATTTTTGCCTCAAGTGAAATTCTGAAATAAGAGGATGGAAATTATGATACCACTGATAAATATTAATAAGTGAACTTTTAATTTTTTGCCACAATATTCAAAATGCTAAGCATCCTGTGAACGCTGAAGCAGCCGATGTGTTTGCCTCCAGGGAAAACGATGCTTTGTGCACTTAAGAAAAAAGTTTAACGAAATTAAAATTTAATATCTAATTAGAGTGAGGCTAATATATTTTGAGATGAGCGGGGAGGCACAGCCCGTATGCATGCTCGGGACGGCCATCGATCTTACCTGCAAAGCTGCGTTGAGAGGCGTGCAGTAGGCGTGGCTGCTCTGCATGTTTTTAATGAGGGAAGGGTTACTGCACAAGAGAAAGAAAACTCAAGTTAAATGCAATCACCCCCGAGTTCCTAGCTATGTTTTGTTCAAGCTTTCTGCCATCCTTCCAAATCAGAAACATCCCCCCCACCATCAATCAGAGAGGGCTTTCTTCGGATCTCCTGGCTTTATTGGGCTGGTCTGAACTCCTCTGGGAATACAGATTTTGCTATTCAAGGAAACTGGGTGTAAAACTGCTGCTTAAGCAATGAGCACTCCCTCCATTAAAGAATTTTTGTGCCACAAAATACTGGTCTCCGCCAGTTTGTAAAGCTGCCATTCCAACAAAAAGCAAAGCCCTGGGCTGTGGCGATGCGCTGGGTGCCCCTTGCCTCCCAGACTCCTGGTGGCGTCCCTCCAGGTCCCGAGGCGCAGAGCGGCAGCTGGGGAAGGGCCCGGGCTCCTGGGCAGGCCTCCCAGCCAGTTTCCTGGGGGAAACGGAGGGAAGGCGGGGCCAGGAGAGGGTCACTGATCCACAGGCCAAGGCTGCTCTCCCACAGCCATGTCTGGGCGGGGGGAAGGAGGAGATATTTAATGCTGGGTCCAGTCACTGAAGGCAAGATATTATTTAAAAAAAAAACTCTAACCTGGTAGCGTGAAAATATTAAATGATCACAGAGGAGGTACTGTGGGGAAGAAGTGGCTTCGGTATGAAGTACCTCCATTATTGGGGCCAATAGAGGAAGGATACACATGGATATCCATTTCTTTCCTCAGCTTGGAACATTTTAATTAAACATCCACTACATTTATATTATTATTCTGAATAAGCAAAAACAGAAATCTACCCAAGCACAAATTTTAACTCTAAATAAAAGCTTCCTTTTTACTTGGAGGGATTACGAGTCACACAGAAGTATTTAGTGATAGGGCCCCTGTTAGCTGCTGAATCAAAAGGTGACCAGTATTTGCATTAAAGACATCAAAAAAGCATTGCTCAAGGCACTGTTGTTCCAAGGAGAACCAAGAGGACGTGCAAGTCACATGGTTCAGCTCCATGGAGCAAGCTGTGGCACTGCCACCTGGTGAGATGTGAAACTACATGGGATGAGTCCACCATGCAAAGCCAAAGCAACAGCAGAAAACAAAAAACAAAAGCAAGTTAAAGGCTCTTACTGTGCAACAAGCTCGTCAAAGTTTTCATCGGGGCAGTATTTGCGAGGACGGCCTCGTTGAATATGGCGGCCACGTTTAAACTCTTCATCATCAACTGTCCAAAAGGACCCACACTCATCCTCTACTCTGATAAAGCACTTATGCAGTGAGAGGTTGGTGCGAATGGCACCCTGGGGTAGGAGCAGCAGCAAAGGAGATGAAGTGGCAACAAAGGGAGACGGGGTTGGGGGCAGAACAGACATCCAATACAGGGAACAGGAAAAAGAAAATAAAATGCAATAAGCATAAGCAAATGGTTTGTGAGGGTTAATATGCATTGCCACCTAAAAGCTACTAGCATGTGATGCAACAAAGACTGGCAAGCAGGGCAGGGACTGGTGGGTATACAACAGGAGGGATGGAATGCTTTTTTGCTTCCCTTAACTGAGACAATGTGAAACCAATTCTTTGGTCTTACACCATCTAGCAGCCAAAAGCCTCTACATTAAACTTGTTAGCAAAATCCAAGCTGGGCTGAGAAGTTCAAACGTGGTGGACGTACCCACTGATCTTTTGTGGCCTTCGTTTTTGGAACTCTACTTCATCCACTGTCCATACCGCCCCTTTAACGTTCTCTACTCGCACAAAACACTTGTGGAGACTAAGATTATGACGCACTGCATTCTGCAGCAAGTATAAAAGAGAGAACATTGACATTTTCTATGAGAAAAGACTCCAAAAACAGCAGTAAATTCAGCCTAACAGCCCACATTTGTAAAACCATCCCCAAGAGATATAGTTATCACCCCCAGAGACAACTTTCTTGTGGTCAATAGTGCCTTTTCCAAAAGCAAAGATAAAAAATCAAAACCATAAATTAATTGTACTTTGGCTTCTCAGGCTAGTCTCTGATCATAGCGATCCAGAAGAAAAACATTTAATATGCATATAAGCCCCAAATAGATTTCACAGTAAAAATCTGAAAATATTGTTCATGTGACTTCAAAATAAGGAAGTATGAGCAGTGTACAACTGTCCCTTTAAACTCACTGACCTCCCATAAAAGAGTTTCTATTTTTTAAACCAGGAAAGATGAAGACTCAATTATTATTGTTCAATACATTTTGTTCTTGTTCTATTTGTTTAAATTTTGGCTTTAAAATCTTCTATGGATTTTCTCAGCTTAATTAGGAATAAGTCTAAATTGGGTTTTGCCATTGAGTATCCCTTTTTGGGCTGACAGGAGCAGGGGTCGGAGGTAAAAGAACCCCCAAAGGATCAGCATCCATCATCAAGATAAGCCTTACCTTCCAGAATCTACACAGAAATTGGCTCTTACTATGGGCAACTACCTTAATTAACTGAGAAGATGCCAAAGAAACATATCAGTAGAATAATTCTCGATGGGAAAATGATGACAATCCAAGATTGGCCTTTCTATAGACACATTTCTTTCTTATGGCTAAAACTTGGCTAAAACAAATCATTTTTGCCATCCCTCAGTGGAGAACCCTGATGCCTACAGAAATCTATCAGAAAGGAGGAGAGCGGGGGAGAGCTCTGATGCCTACAGAAATCTATCAGAAAGGAGTGAGCGGGGGAGAGCTTTCAACATCTCTTCCTTGAACATCAGGGAAACCCACAGCCCTTTGGGGCAGGGATCAAGTGGCCTCATTTCTCTAGTCCTCCTGTTGAACTTACTGATCTAGACTCAGAATGAGACATGAAGACATTACAAAGAGACCATGTCATTTACTCACAGCTTTCTTCTTAAAGAGAATATGTAGGTGCCACATGGGCATGAGAAGCTGATGCTTGAATCAGGCTTATGGACACTGTCCACAGCCCTTATCTCCAATACTGCAGCTGCTCAACACTGCCCCTCCCACCAGCACTGTCCCTCTCTAAAGTACCCTGCAAATGATAAATCTTAATAATCGCCACTGGTGACTCTGAAGAGTCAAATGAGATAATGATGTTTTTACTTTTCTGATATGGAATATTTAGAAGATAATGAGGCTAGTTATACTATACGCCTGGTGAATTGCTCAGAAGGAGCATCCACCGGACAAATTCTTGAGGAGCCTTGGAGTATGTCAGTGTAACGGGGGCAGGTGCACGCACCCAGATGATGGCAAAGGGAACCCTGGTTCAGGGACAAGTCTGAGAGCCTTGCATCAAAAAAAAAGCACAACAAAACAAAAATCTCTGGAAAAATGTTTGTCATGTTATAATTGTATTAGGTAAGATAATTTTTTGCATATAAACTGTAGTCTGGTCTCTAAATAAGCACATTTTTCAAGGATGCTAAGCATCTACGTATTACCTAGATCAACACTGAGGAAGTTGAAATAAATAAATAAATAAATAAACCCACATTTCCTTAAAAAACAAACCAGACAGGGCCTGGACACATGTAGGAAACATCAGTGGGAAAGAGTCAACAACTCTCCTCACCCCGTCATCTGTGTAGCAGGGACTGAGTACAACTAAAGAGCCATGTCTATCTGTAGAAGGGCTGCTATAGGTCAGTGCAACCACAGAGCCAGGTCAGCAAAGACATAAAAATCAAAATCTAAGTTTCGTTTTTAATGATGTTGCACATCTAAGCAAAAGCAACAACAACAACAAAAAATCAAGTTTCCCCAAAAATTGAGTCAGCTGTTTTCGGTGGTCACTTTCTCTGGGCATTTCATGTTTTGTCTAAGACCATAATACAAATAAGGACACAGAGAGAAAATTATACGTCACTAAGAACTAGGAATATTTATATAAACACCTTTTCCTACAGTCTGCAAAAATGAAAAAGTTAAATCTAATGATCGGAGTTTAAATATAAATATCATATTCACAACTGATACTTATTTTTAAATGTGATTACTTGCTATTTGAAGAAAATGTCTGTTTCAGGCTTACCTTCCTAAATTTAGTAAAGCATTCATAGTTAAATATCCTTTGCATTTTACCCCCCAAGGCAGATGGAGGAAGAAGGTAGAATTTTGAACACAGGTTCCCTTCAATGCCCATGAGTCTTAATGGAAATAATAAAAATGACTTGAGCCACACCAGATATCCAAGGCTCAGTAAACTCGAAGAGCTAATTCTATGATAACATGTGTTTTCTTTTATAATGCTAACTTATCAAGTATGTAACAGAGGTGGTATGATTTCTGTTTTTGCTTGTGTTTTTCTCTCATAAAATTAAGAAAGTAGCAAGGAAGTTATTTATTTCAAGGAAAGCAAGTTTCCCTTGCTCCCCATAATAAATCCCTGTCATATTCTAAACAATGACATGTAAAATATCCTAAAATATTTCTATTTTAAATGTACCTAAATGTTTTGGCATTTAGGGATTATAAGAATTCTAGGTAGTAAAAATGCAAACAAACAAAAACACACAAAAGAAATCCCAAAACACTTAAAAAACAGCAATCCACAAATATCATATTATAGGTGTCTTTTTCTATAGCAAAAATATTAGAGGCCAAGAAATTGAAAGTGGGAAGTCTAAAATTTTGTGAGGGCTTAATCTAACACAACAGAATAAATACTAATGGAATCCATGAACCAACTGCTGAACTGAAAATGAGGTACGTCATATGACTTCATGCTTTGTTTGGGGGTATCCACATGAACCTATGGAATTAGACTTGTTTTAAAGCAAATGGGTTATAGTGAAGTTACATAATTCAGAAGTTACTTTGCTTTTCCAGAGTATCTATGAATCTCTAATGACAGTCTGTTGACTTAAAAAAAATTAATAAAGAATATATTGTGTTGTCCTGCAACAGCTCCCACATAAAATGCTAGTATTCAGAATGCAAAGCTTCCTCCAGTAATGGGGTTAAGATATTATCTAACCAATGAAAGTTGTATCAAGTTTATCTGGCCATTTCTCCAGATTCCTAATGGTCTTTAAAAAAGTTACCTATGCAACTCTGCAAATAATGGTGGTGGCTGAAGACCAAAAGGCATGGATTTTGTATAAGTAACGGATTTTGTATAAGTAACCTCAGAATGTGGGCAATAGTGTTCCCTGCTCCTTCTCCCTATATAATCCAACCAGAGGGAGATGCTTTCATTGGCTGGTCCATCTGATCCTTGGAGGCACTGTGATGGTAGTCTTCCATCCCAGAATTTCAACCACAATGGAACTATTTTCTCAATGAAATAGGCTTATAACTTAGATTCTTTCAGTGGACCCAAACAACATAAATATAAGAACAACTGCATTTTCTCAACAATAAACTCTTCTATAAATGGCAAGATGCAAGACTACACAGGCCTGCAAGCAGGCTTACCTTCCACGTGGCAGCGTTGCGCCGGAAGTAAGCAAACATTCGTGTGAACCAGTTATAGATTTCGTTTAGTGTTAGCTGCTTTTCCGGAGACTCGAGAATGGCCTAGGAAGCCAAAATAACAGAGAAAGATAATTTATGACCAAATCAGCAGAACCATTATACAGTTTCTTGAAAATATAAAATAACCATGATTCCGAGCTAAATCCTAAGAAAGGTTTCCAAAATGATCTAAGATTAATGGTTGTATTTAACAGTTCAATAGCAAAATTCAAAATGAAATTATGTAATTGTTTTGAGTTTTTATTTCTGTTTCTGTACAGAAATATTAATTTATTAGTCATTCATAAAGCAGAATCAAAGAGAAATGCAAAACATTTCACTAGCTGATTAAAGCTCAGTAATTATTTAGAGCTCAGATTAATTCTGGGATCAGAGATTACTGTGGCTTGTGATAATTGACTTGCCATCTTTAAACAGGCTCATTTTCACTGTTGTGTGAAATGAATTTCCTAATAATCACATCGTATTGTAATACTCAATCAAAAGCAATTATGTTATATATTGCAGTTTTAAAAAACCTTATAGTCAAGGTTTTAGCATGCCTGCATACTAAGCGGTTTTAAATCTACTTCATCAGTATGATACCTGCATGTACACATACACCATTTAATATAATTTCATATACTGTGTTATTCACTTACCTGCCTAATTAAAGATGCATATGTAAAAGGTGGTCTAACTTCTGCATTCTTATAAAATTCTTGGTTCTGTGCGATATCTGCTAAATAAGAGCATTGTCCTGTTAATTATCAGTTATAAAAAAGAAACTGGTCTACAAGAAGAGCAGTTGCAATTCTGCACGAGGCAACAATAGAGTCTCTACCTGAAGAAATGGGCACGTTGTATTTGTCCGAGTACCGCCTGCGGATGGGCCCCACCGTGTGCATGCTGGTGGTGGTGATGACGGAGGGGCCTTGGGTGGCAGGCGTGAGGGGGGCAGTGGGGGTGGTTGGAGTATGAGGTAAGCTCTGCGGAGAGGCCTCTGGAGCAGACTTGGAGAGCGTGACGCTGGACACCAGGTTCAGCTGTGACGAAAAGACAACTCTTAAAGCCCTTCTGGAAGCTGGGCACCCAGGAAGCATCCACAGGCAGCAGGACCACGGGGTGCCTGGAGCGTCTTGTTTCTCCCAGTGGGTGTTTCTGATCAACTGAAGCGTGAGGTGACCTCCACGGAAACACCATTTACCTAGGAGCTAGCTGGCACTCTCTGGGGCGCCCTGAGCTCCCCACCAGGACTGTCTGCAGTGTGCGGCATAGTGAGGAACTGCCTCTACTTACATTTTAATAAAAACCTTTAATTTTAATGAATTTAAATATAAATAACCAGGTATAACCCGGGCTACCATGCTGCATGGCCCAGAGACAGGCTACTGCACTTCAGGATGAAGATCTGGGATGGGAACACATAGGCACTCTGCCATGGCCGAGGCACAGCCCTGCACAGCCGGGGTGGGTGCTCTGGCAGCTAGCATTGACAATCTTTGAAGGCTTTATGTGCAGTCTTCATTCCTCTATCACATAAAGGGCTGGGATATTTGTTTAATAAGAATATGGCATCTGAGAGACAGGGGACTGTAAAATTTCTGATTTTTTTCCCTTCAAGTTTTCAATGTTCACTAATATAGTACTGGAGTGATCTACTTTATCAAGTTAAGAAAATGAGTACTATTTATTTGAAGTAATATAGAGGAAAATCAATTGTACTGTTTTGATTCTTTGTCTCTATCAATTTCACTTTCACCTTGAAGTATTTCTCTTATTAATACCAGACAAACCTCCTTTTCCAAAAATTGTTGTTACAAAAATATTAAAACTGGGCCTGCTGAAGAACTTGATCATTTTCAACGTATTTATTGCAGTTTACACAGAACTGCTAGCTCAGACACATACAGTTGGCCCAAATCCAAGAAACTTCAGCAGAGTAGGCTTACTTGGTAACATTTTCTCAAACCATTATTTCAAATCACACAACAGAATGAGCCTGTTTCACCATCACCACAGTCCTAGTGCACGACATTATTTGTGGAAGGTATTCAAGATGTGATTGTTCTGAGGTCATAACCAAAGAACTTATTAAAAGAAGAGTTTCTATTATTGAAGATGACTCAACCTTGTTCATACTCTAGCAATGAAAAAGGCCATGAGAAACTTTCTTTTCTGAAGAAAAGAAAGAACAAGTAGCCTTAGGAAAATATTAATGGAAAAATGTAAACGTGGTGCTGGGGACGGAACGCGCTGGGTTGTAAGCTTTTAGTTGTGCTTCTTTTTCATCTCCCTTTCCTTGAAGTACTGACTCAGCCAACCAAAGACCACGTGTAAGGCAACCCCCAGGCAGGGAGGAGCCAGCTATGGAGACTGTCTGCCCTGATGGCCCCTGGGAAAGCTGGGTAATGCTGTGAGGGGCTTGATGATTAGTGCTGGACACCTGACTTCTTGACATACATTTGCAAACTAAGTGCTTGCAGTTTGAGGTGGCAGCCCTGGGAGGGAGCAGAAGGGAGACTGGGTGACCCCTTCTCCGCAGCAGACCTTCATCACTGGCTACGTGCACAAACTATAAGCACCAGCCCAACCCAGGGGTCGGAAATCAGCACATGAAGGCGAAGGCTGACCCCATACACAGCTCTCAATGCAGAGGCTGCTGCACCGAAGCACAGCGAACACTGTGAGTCACTGACACCCTGTGTAAGAACCATGTGGTACTACCTGCCTCTGTATTGGTCTCACTTTTCATACCATCACTAATTCTTGAGCTATTATTGCTCATATTGTACAGATAAGCAAATGAGGATCATGAGAGATTAAATAACTTGCCCAAATTCACAACCTGGGCCCATGGTCACACAGGCATATGTGATTCAATGAGAAAAAGAAACACTAACCAGTTGCGTTTCTCTGTAGGCAGGGCTCTGGGAGGGTAGCAGTGGCTAGCTTTCATCCCTGTTTCTAAATGACAGGCAGTAAATACTGCTGAGCAAACAGGCGGCATTTGGAGCTGACCTGACAAAAGCAGGAAGTGAGCAGGCATCAGCTGCCCAGGCCCATGAAGGCACCTTCAGAGGGGAGGGCGGGGCCACCTGCACATGCCCCAGACACAGGCCTCTCTGGCTTCTCTCTGTACTTCGCAACCATTACCCCAAATACATGACTCTCTTAAACTGTGACAAAATTTTAATGTAAATGTAACATCCTTAAAAAATATGTGTGCTCCTTCCCAGTTTTTGGAAAAGATCTCAAGTCCACTGGGTTCTAGTCCAATTGTCCAAACCCAAACTCACGTAAACATTCCGGAAGGCAAGAATCTTTGGGTGCTCACATCCGGGAGTAACAGACAGGGCCCATGAAGCAACACCCCAAAATGTGAAAAGCATCTGACTTTTGCAGCTTTTACTAAGGTCTCAACACTGGGACTGTTTCTACCAAGAAAACAGCAGTGAAACACTACACCCCTCCAGGCTAGCACAAGCCACAAAGGAAACAGGATAGCAGAGTCTTCGGGAGGCGTCTGAACATCAGGAGCAAATGGAAATAGAGGCTTCGCCAGAGGAGGGCAGCGAGGGGTGTCCCAGGCATGACAAATGACACTGGATCCACACCCACTGCTGGGCTGTCTCTAACAAGCCACAGAGGAAGCAGCCAATCTCCGCTAATTACCAGATAAAAATGTATTGTAAGGACTCTAATTAGGAGACACGGATGGAGGTGATCTAATGATTAAATGCCGCATCGAGCGACCTGCCATCATGTGCAGTGCTGTGGGACGGCCCTGGAATATTTTGTAGAAACAGTCATTTTATTTCGAGGAGGGGAGGCAGTAATATTTGTAATGATGGCTATGAGGTAAACTAATTAAAACACAGTTCCTGGAGGAAGAGGGTGGCTTAGAGCAGCTGTGGCCATTCCAACGCCAGTGCCAAGTCTCTACAGAGGGGCTGCAGTCAAGTGGAAAATGTCTGCCTGACCTCTGCCCTTGCTATTAATTTGCAGGAAAACTAATGACACATATACATATTCCCACAAAATTGTTCTAATTGCTAATTTGCCGAAGGAGCCAAGATTCCAAATTAGACACGACTACAGCCTGTGAGGGGAGGGAACAGACGCTGTGGGCTGCAGACATAGGACTCCGCCTCGCCAGAGCCTCTGAGGCTGAACCAACAAGTTAATGAAGCATCAGCCTTGTCAACCGCAGCAGAAGTTGCTTAACTTTTCAACTGTCATCTGATGCTCAAATGCTTGTCTCGAGGAGAGCCATCTTGGGGGACAGGTAAGGTGAGTGAGGGAAGGGCTCCAATAGGCTGTGCGGTGGAAGGCTGTCTGAGCTCCAAGGACCAAAAATGAAATACAGGCTCAGCACAGAGAGTGCATCGGAAACAGTATGCGTTTGCTATCATCTTAACATCGTCTTTTTAATTGTAAACTATTAAATCGTAACATAATCCTCAACTGGAAATGAAAGTATCTGCACCTCGTGTTTCTGACTGTGGTTATGGTTTCAAAGGGCGTTTTCTGGGGCATGGAGCGGAAGGAGTTGGCCTGGGAGGGTTTCTTTTCCTATTTTTCTTATTGTGTTCACTTTCTATTTAAAAAGAAGTTGCTATGTTTAGAGAAGTTAGTAACGCTGGTATTTTCTACATGGCATGTTTCCATCATGTGATGATCTGGGCAAAGATAATCTCTTTGAAACTCTAGCCAAAAGTTAAATTCCTATGTCACTTAAAAGTGCTGTAGGATTTTGTTTTTTACGTTTCTGGGTGCGCTCGGTCATCGCTGCAGGCTGTCCTGGGAATCCCAGCCCGCTGTTGGAACTGTCTCAGCTACCTCATAGTCTGCTTAGCCCTTTTGCAGAAAATCAATCTTTACTTTTTTAAACAGTAACCTTGTCTCTCTTTTAAAGATGATGAGTCATTCGCATTAAAAACAAAGAAAAAAATGAACAAGCCGCTGAAGCTGAGCCGGACAGAGACAGACTTGTCGAGTCTCTTATAAGGCCTTGTCGGTATTTTTGTTTATGCTCTTGTCTCACATAAGAACAGACTCTGAGAACAAAAGACAAAGCTGAAACCAAATACAAGGGACCTTGCTGCTTCAGGGGGGAGGAGGGATTCCAGACTCCAAAACTTGTGTTTTCTGCCATTGGATTTATTGGCTTGAGGGGCTGGAGTCACACGGAGGACACGCACTGCCCTGCGGGGAACCATTGCAGCTTGGATGGGCGCCCTGACACCAGTGCCTCCAGTGCCCAGGGTCAGGCAGGATGGCTCGCAGTGTCCTCCTAATGTGATACAGTGAAGTCTTCCTAAATATCCTTAACAACTTAGTGAGTTGTGACGGACATACTTCTTTCCCACCACACGTGCTCACCCGCTGGACTGTGCTGCTGTGTCCTGCAGCTTCCCACTCACCATCGCTGATGCTGGCTAGTCCTCAGCTTCTGCACACTGCTCCTCCTTCCTTCCCTTCCTCACACACAGGCCCATGCCATCACTCTCAGCCCAGGCAATGCCATCTATAAGTTGATGTAAGAACAATCCAAGAAGCTTTGGCAGTGCCTTTGACAGAGTGGAATGGGTACTGATTGGAAGCCTTACCACCAAATGGCACACGGTGAGAAACAGCACCTAGAGCAAAGCCTTCTACCACTCAGTCACTAAGAATTTAAAAATAAACACGAAGTTCCTTTTAAACAGAAATGGAGGAAAAATTCATAAACATAGTGGCAAGGCTATAATGTCCAAGTCCCCGTCTATGGTTAGATTTGAACCCTGGTGATTGCTTATTTCAAATCCAAAGATTCAGGAAGAACATGCATTGGCACATACACTGTGTTTTCTACTATTTAAAGTGAAATAAATTAATGACTGTCAACAGTGACTGTCTGTACATAAGACTCGATCATCAGCTCTGTGTCACCAAAGTGGGAAAAGTCAAGGGCTTGCTGTGTGTCTGTGCTTTTTCTTTTTGGGATCAAGGGAGTAAAAATTTGTGCAAAACACGACATGTCTATCTTTTCTAATTAATTTTCCAATGCCTCACCTATACATATTTAATAATTCCCAATTTATAAGACGGTATCTATAATGAAATTTTCTATTTTCCAATAAATGAAAAGAAGGCAGGTTCACTCTAGTGACAGTGTTACACAATATCTGCTTGTCAGGCACCAATTTTTACTTCTTACATGTAAGTTAAAGGATAAGGAATTTATAATGCTGCCTGTGAAGGGAACCACTTTTCATACACAAATGTGATCTTTTTATTTTTCAAAGGGTAATACAACAGTACATTTACATAAACTAATCCAAACAATCTGTGTGTTTGACAATGGCAAGCCTCACACAGACGCCTATTGTTGGTTTACATCTTGGAGCTCTTTATACTGGCTTGTAGCGCTGCTCGAGCTGTCAAAGGTTTGACTTGGACTCTAAATAAATGGTTATGGAAGTGCTGTGCGGCGATATTGGACTTCTTTGCAAAAGAAAACCTGCTGTGTATGAATTCAAAAGCTATTAATTTTTCAGTCAAAAATATTCGGGCCTATTTCTTTTAATAAAGAAATACTGTGCTGAGCTACTAAGAGATAATGTTGACTAGTGGTAGAGAATTTTCAATAGAGCAGTTAAAAATAAATTTAGTAGGAGGTCTGCTTCAGAGTTGTAATTTTCTAGAATGTAACACATTTTTTAACACTGATCAAGGCGAGCTTCCTGTGCCTTCTCCCAGGACTGCTATTCCCTGTCTGCTGGCTGCTCACCACTGGTCCTCACGGAGAGTCCTGGGGCCTTCTGCGGCTTCCCTGGGGTTTGGGCTTCGGCAGTGCCTTCTCTAGTTTGACCCCTCCTCTGCCCTCCAAGAAGCCTTATGATCCAAAATGAGTCCATTTCTGGAATCCAAACATTATTGTATCACTGTCTGTAAGTAGAAGATAATATTACTGCCCCCTTTGTTGCTAGGGTTACAGACACACACCTTTCAGCCTGGGAGGAACCATTTCCCTCCAAATGAAACCATAGGAACACTCTGAGTTGGAAGATGGTCATGTCCCTGAAAAGCAGCGGGCTCAGTGGAGAACGCAGGCATTTCAGGGTCTCACCTTCCTGTCATTTCCAGGACCCTTATGAAAAGGAGGGATGGAGCCTCTTTGGCGCAGTGGTTGAGTGTGAACCTATGAACCAAGAGGTCTCAGTTTGATTCCTGGACAGGGTATATACCTGGGTTGCAGGCTCCATCCCCAGGAGGGGGGGTGTAGGAGGCAGCAGATCAATGATTCTCATCACTGACGTTTCTTTCTCTCCCTCTCTTTTCCCTCCCTAAAAAAAAAAAAAAAAAAATTAAAAAAGGGGGATTGATAGAAATAGCAAGTATAGCACACTTGACTACTGATTGATTCCACCACATACTGAATGGCCTCCTTTCTTTTTGGTAGCCTGCATGCTCAGTCCTATAGCCATTTACTGCAAAGTACATGGAAACTAAGGGCTCCTTCCAAGTAAGAAAGGATGTGCAAAGTATTTAATGATTTTATGTCCTATATCTCAGTAATGTGTTCTGTTTCAGACATTAATTTTGTCTGCCAACTGTGTCCTGGCAGGCTACCATATTTGCTGGTTAATAGTCTGACTCCGTTTTATTTCTATCACCATAAATCATACATATATGGGTGTGTGTTTGCTTTATTTATAGAAAAAAATCAGTCCAAACAGATAAACCAATACTTTGCCATTATGCTGCATCATTGCATGTTGATTAAAATTGCTGGTACTAACTATAGATTGTCAACGCTCAATTAAATTTCACACAGTGACTCCGTACAAAATCAAATAAAGGCAGTGTACCTTTAAATTTTACAAATCTTAAAAATCAAGGAGCAAGGCAACTCTATTTGGATAATCAGTTGAAGGTACTAGGAGATTTTTAGAAATACAAGTATATGAGAATTACAACTGTTGAAGAGATCAATTTAGCATAAGAAACCAGGCCCAAGCCAGGAGTTGGGAGACCATCCTTCTACCATCCTTCTATTGGGATGGCACTTCCTGAGGTCAAGTGAAAGGGAAGAGGCAAGAAGTGGGACACCTGGAGCTGACATAATCCAGAGCTGAGTTTGGTCTCCTGACTGGGAAAAAGCCTATGTCACCCTCAAGACCCCTGTTTCACTTCCAATGTTCTGGCAGGCGCTTCCTTCCTTCACACTCACCGCTCTCAGCTTCCTCAGAGGCCTCGTCTCTGCCTCTGTGGTCTGTCTTCTCCCAGCATTGCCTTTCAGGGAGTTTTTCTTTTCTCTCCCAGTGAGTTTGCATCATCTATTTTAGTAGCTTAGTATAGTGTCTACCATCTATCCCAACAGGAGCTGGCTGCTTGGGCCTCAGTAGCAGCACTGATGCTGCAGCACCGTGTTCCCCTAGAACACCTCCTCAGACAGGTTACAGAAGCAGCTGGCTCACGGCAGGCCTTCCCTGTGCACTACAGCCAGCTCGCTGCAGGCCTTCCCTGTGCACTGCAGCCAGCTCGTTGCAGGCCTTTCCTGATGCACTGCAACCCCCACTCCGGCCTTCCCTACACACTGCAGCCAGATCACTGAAACTTTCCCTACACACTGCAGCCATCTCACTGCACGCCTTCCCTGTGCACTGCAGCCAGCTCACTGTAGGCCTTCCCTATTCACGGCAGCCAGCTCACTGTAGGCCTTCCCTACACACTGCAGCTGGGTGGGCTGTCTGTGCTCTGCTGTGGCTTGGGATGGGGACGCCAATGAGAAGGCTGCCAGCTTCCCACGTGCAGCTCAGTACTCACGGGCTGCGGGGTGGCTTTGGGCTCCGTGGACTTCACGTGCAGGTGGGTCATCATGGCTTGCAGGCGCTCTTTGTCTTTTGCAAGCTGGCAGGGAGAAAAGGCTCTGTTATTTAAGTACAGATTTGAATACATTGTTACTACTACATATCATTATAGCCAAAACAATACACATTCCAAATTGAACTAAGGCACCATCACACATGACAAAATATTTTTCCCTGCTTAATCATTTTGAAATCTACATGACCAGTGCCAAACTCAAGCACCGAAGTGTCTGTGTGAGTTTCTCAGTACAAGATACATTAGCCTTTAACTGGGAAATTCCAGACCGGCTGGCACCAGGAGTCGAATGTGACACAGACAGCGAGAAGACAAAAGTGTGAATCATGCCCATTAACCAACCTTATTCAGGAGAAAGCCGAAAGAAAATGAGCCAGGTAGCTAACACTCATCAACTCATATGCTGTTGTAGGGAAGCTCCTAGACAGATGGTACATTGATGTCAAATGAGCTCCATCTTCCCTGGAGGAAGCACAGATGACCTGGCCACAGTCTTACTGGCAGAGGAGACGTAGGGCCACAGCGTTACAGATGCCCATTTGCACATGAACACAGGGTAACTTGCCCATTTATTCAGTAAGTAAGCACCTCCACCCTGTGCTGGCCTCTCATCTAATACACTGAAACCTCCTCATCCTACAGAACATTACATTCTGAGGCACAGGAATGCTAATCTGCTGTATGTGGCAGGGACTCTAAATACTGCTTTTTGGGTGTTTCTTGCTTTATGCCTGCCTTGGATTGTTTTAACATATTTTTGATATTTAAAGACAGCTGAGGATAGGGGACATGTAATAATTACCCCTGTGAAAGAAGTGGAAAGTGTATCCCCAAAAGGTGATGGTATTGTCAATAGAATAGCTGTGGAATTTTGGGAAAATGCATAAGAGAATGATGAGAGAGAGGGAAGAAGTGGGTAGGAGGGAGGGAGAAACACAAAATTGAGGAGGGACTAATTTCTTCTATGTCACATAATTAACCTTAAATCTTTTAAACATCAATTATGTCTTATAAGTCTAAAGTTATTCCAAAATAACAGTCAAGTAAAACATTTTTAGATAAGGCATTTTCTAAGGGAGGAAGTGCTTCAGGAATGGGGAAGCAGAGGAAGGGAAAGAGTATACCAGCAGGAGAAAAGGCCCTAGGAATCCTACTGGCTGCTGGCTGGCTCAGTTTTGAGCCATATCACATTTGATTTTCTTCTTATTCCTTTGTGGTTCAGGGAGGACTAAATGCCCCCCCTAACCTCCGGGGAGGCGGGGGGGGGGGGCTTTACAGAGCTAGCATTTATCTTCCAACAAACAGGAAATGAAAATGATACCATATTAGGAGCCACTTTATATTATTCATCTTCTGTTCTTCAGTAAGTTATTGAACAGTCAAACAAAAAGATGCTCTCAACACAAAACATAATGCTAAAGGAATTCAGTTTTCCAAGTGGCTCAGTTAGAACAATTAAAATGTTGGCAATGGCATTTTTCTACAGTTCTTTGTGTGTGTGTTTCTATGTGAGTATTCTAAATTTTTAGATGTTAAAAATTAAACATTCTTAATTTTTAAAAAATGTTTTGTTTTAAAATTATAATTGGCAGAAAGAAAAACAAGCAGTGTGTCATAGTGAATGCTACCAATTAAAGGGTGCAAGTGATGATGCTGGAATCTGATGAATATTAACTGCGACTTAATTTGGGGGCAAACACTGTTGACATATTAATTACAAAGACCAGAGAGGAAAGAAATCCAAATTCTCAGCATGCAAAGGAATCAACTGGTAGGTCTTTCTATATTCCATGGAAACATCTACTGGGCTGACCTTGCACTGGTTAGACCACAAACTCATATACAGCCACACCCAGAAACCTGGAGGTCATGCCATATGGAATATTTTAGTTTTCCACAAGACAATTACTTAGACTTCATTATCCATTTTGAGAATTATCTAGGTACCTGATTTTGCCTCAACTAACCTCAATTCCAACTATAAATGACAGCTAAGGTTACAGAAAAAGGCAAAAATATAGGGTGTTTTTGTTTAATTAGTGCAAACTAGCATGTAATATATTCTTAAGTGAGCTTTGAATTTTTATCAAGTCTAGCTCTAACAAAAAGTATTTTAACAGTTAAAGAAAATCTAGCAGAATTTGCTTTTTATTTAGGCAAAAAGACTGAACACTCACACCTATTGAAACCACACCCTCTCTCTACAGTCTTACATTTATAGCACTCACCGGTCCTTCAAAAAGCTTTCAGATTCTTTATTACTTTTTATACCATCATTGCATGAGCTCACCATCCCATCAATTTTCATGGCATCCTTTAATTATTATGAGAATATAAGCATTTAATATTAGCAAGCATATTCCAGCATTCCCTTATACTGAGTCCCAGGAAAGGCAAAGAAAAGGAAGATGAGAAGTTCAGTCAAAGGTCAACTAAAATATCAGGTTGGCAAATTTAAAAAAATGCATGCTGTGATATCCAAAGAGAATGACTGTCCGGGAGCTTTTCTGGGGGCTGGTGAGGCTGGCATGTGCTGAGTCCTGTACATCCACCGTGTGGTTACCACTTGCCCAGCCTGAGAGCTGAGCGGGAGGGGAAGGTTTTTAAGGTTTGCACTCTGGGAATCTCTGTTAAGTTCTCCCTGTAAATCTGAACTTTGCAGGGTGGCTTCCAGGTATAGAAAAACTCTTGCTTATAAGCCCGGCATAGAGCCTAGTGCTTCATGATGCTCAGAAAACATTTTTATTTTTTGAAGAGAAGTTAAATCAGTGAAGTCTCTGTGAACTTCTCCTGGCTGTGTGTGTGTTTGAAATCTGGATCACATAATGGGTTCAGTGGAATCTGCATCTGGTTCACTGGGAAGAGAACTTTGATGCTTTAAAAAAAAAATGGAACAAAGCACAGTAAAGACAGAGCCCCTTGCTCTCACTGGACCCTCATCTCAGCCCAGCAGTGCTTCCCTAGGCTAAGACAGGCTATCCCTCT
Source organism: Lasiurus borealis (assembly GCA_004026805.1). Taxonomy (NCBI): domain Eukaryota; kingdom Metazoa; phylum Chordata; class Mammalia; order Chiroptera; family Vespertilionidae; genus Lasiurus; species Lasiurus borealis. Next base: position 144,410 of record PVJN01000006.1, read on the forward strand.
TCGGTTACCCCAGTCAGCCATGCTGTGCAACCAGACACAGCCTTGGGGGCGGAGGGGCCTGAGGCCAGCAGCTCCAGCCTCGTCCTCCGAGACAAACACCCAGGAGATGACTCTCTCAGCAGAGAAAAGGGACCTTGGTTTGGGGCTCATTTCACACAATCATTTTACACGCTGTCAGAAAGATGAATCATCTTAAGCCCAATTTGGTGGTTCTCAACTGATGAGAAAAAATTCTTCTGAAATAAAGGAAGGACTTTGGGTGTCTAAACATGCTAGACTTCTTGAGGATAGTCGAGATGAAGGAGCCAGGGACTCATTTAATGCCACAGAAGCAGGGCCGGGTGTGATTCCAAGTCCTCCTATCTGTTCCTGATATTACAGGTGGGGACCTGAGACTCACTGGTTGATCTTACCTGAGGGCAGGGAGCTAAGAATGAGCAAAAATAAGATAGAATCCTGGTTGTCTGAGGTGGGGTCTGACCTCAGGATACCCCAGTACACTGACTGGGAACATGAACTGCCCCACCCCATGCACCACCATGGCAGGGGTGGCCAGGCTGTGCTCTTCCCATTCAACTGACCTCATTCAACAACTGGGGTCCCAAATGACCTTGGAAGGCCCCGCCCCTGGGTGGGTGAAGCCCAGGTGAGGCAGACAGGCCAGGTACCTCGGGGATGGTAGGACAGAGGCACCTGCAGGCTGGCTCTGGCAGAGGACCGGCTGGAAGAGAGGCTGCCGGAAGAGCAGCACTGGCTGGGAGGGCAGAAATGAAACTTCTACCACCCCAGTATTTCTTTCCTACCGATTCCAGTCCCTTTATTCAGCTGCAGTCACTCGCCTGCCTCCTGACCTGGCAGCGGGGGCTTCGGGAGGCCGTCTTTGCCCCATGGGCCCCTCAGTGGGAGTCTCCCTGGGCCATGGCTGCAGACAATCTGCTCAGATGCCCCTGCGGCCCTGCCTGCCCTGTCCCTGAGGAGGCGCAGGCGAGTGACCATTATGAGAACGAAGGGCCTCTGTTCAGAGGGACACAGAGTGAGAAACCAGAGCCTGCCCCCTGGACTCGCCCCAGAGCAGTGGCCATGGAGCTGGGATGCCCCCAGGTCCTCCACCCCCATTGGAGCCTTTGGGGCCGCCAGCCAGAGGAGTCAGGAAGCACACAAGCCCTGGCTCAGATAAGATGAGTGAAAGCCTGGGAGGCTGTGTGATCACCAACAGCCCTGATAACAGCAGAGCAGCCCTATCACGATGGGTGCTGGACTGCCCGCCTCCTGCTGCTACAGAACTGGAACCAGTGCCTCTTCTCCCTGCGGGCACCCTCTCAGAGCCCCACTGCCCTGCTGCAGATGCCCCAAGAGGCCAGGCTTTTACCATAGTGACGGGTAACTCTGGGGGTGCACAGAACCCCAGGGGCCGGACTGCCCTGGGGAAACCCAGAGCTGCCAAGCTGGGCTAGAATCCTCCAAGCCACTGTGCGTCCACTAAGCAATTTAGAGGCCTCCTAAACCTGCAAAGTATGGGGAGGGGGACGACTGAAATAGAGGTCTCTGGCTCTAAGAGGCCAATTGTTGTCAAGATCACCATCCTTCAGTGGTGTCTTCTCAAGCAATAACAAATATTACATTAAACATGCTCATTAAGTGTGAGGCACATACTGGCTTGCAAATGTTAGCTTTTTCCTTTTTAAAATGACTCTTAGAATCAAGGAAATGGTAGGAGCCAGTTAATTGAGGATGGAGGCACCAAGAACAGTGCCTTGGCATACAGCAGGAGCTCAACAACATTCTCCCCATGATTCTCAGGTCCCTCCAAGAACTATTGACAAGAGAACATGAAGTGTTTGTAAGTCTCTCCCACAGCCCATGGATCCATGTGGACCCGAGGGCAACCAAACACTCCCGTCTGCCCAGGATGTCCCCCGTTTTGAAAATGAAAAACCAGGAGGAATCCCTCAGTTCTAGGCAAGCAAACTGCAGTTTTATCATCCTACTTTCTCCTGACAAAAAAAAAAAAAATAATAATACATGTTCCACTCTCTTCTTTCCTCACCGTACAATCAGGCTAACCCCTACGTGGCTTCCTTGGCCTGGAATGTCCTTTGCCACCACCCTTTCCTGTCACCTTCCCAGTGCCCCCCAAACCACCTGGTTCCACCCTCCCTACCAGGTCACACCTTACTTTTCAGTCCAGTGCTGTGAAGACAACAGGGGCATGACAAATAGCGACTAAATGGAATCAAACTACCAAAGAACAAAAGTACACAAACTCCCCACACCCACATGCCGGATAGGTCAGCCCCAGGGCTGGCTTCTTTCCCTTAACTGCTTTCAACATTCACTTTCAGGCCTATTGGCTGAGGGCCCACAGAAGCCCGGCCTGCTCTGTCCCAGCACATGGTGAGCCGTGGACAGAATTAAAATGCGCAGGCTCCAAAGCTTTTCTTTTTCTTTGATTCAAAACCATCTTCATCCATAAGCGAGACTATGCTGACAACTGAGCAAGGTCATGTGGTCATAGAACAGAATAAAATCAGGATAGTATTTATGGCCAGAAAAATGTATGTGTATCATGAATGTCAGCTTTCTGAGTGGTAAATCTGTCAGGAACTTTCTTTTTCTTTTTGTCTATTAAATTGAATGGTTTTTCCTTTTTCCAAAAGGAATTCTGTTCTGGCCACTGAGATACCGCTTATGGTATCTCACCCACAGTTTGATGGTGGAGAGAAGTCCTAATAAGCATGAGTAAACCTATGCAACTGGACTAATACGAATTCAAATCCCTGGGCCCAAGTCTGGTAGATAGTAGGTGCTCAGGTACGGAGGCAGGTCCAAGGGCTTCCTTCCAGTCCTGGCAGTGTGAGGAGAGGTTATGTACTTCTCTCCACTGATGTCTAGCACCCCTGTCTCTGCCCCATCTTGCTGGGAGGTGCTGTACATTTCAGACTTACATAAACATGCATGCCCATGCTCCTCTCCAGTTCTAACTCACTATGACCAAGCACAATCCCAAATCAGCTCTCACCAGGGAACATCTAACAGAAGAAACCTGGACATGCATTCCCAAACCTCAAAAAGCCATGTCCTGGACCCCAACGATTGCTCTAGTGCCGGTCTGCCGGTGCTACATGCTGAAGTGTGCAGGGCACGGACTGCACACAGCTCCTCCTTTATGCTGCTGGGCTCCCAGGGAGCAGCCCCGTTCATTCTCCTTTCCGTCAGTCCCCTGACAAAATGCCAAAAACTTACAGTGGTCTCTGCAACAATGGAATGCAGTAAGAAATATTCAAAAGGGCTCTGAATACCCACTACGATATCTTTTTGACCCTCTCCCGCTCAGTGGGAAAAGCCAGGGGTGTACCATGAGAATGGAACTGACCAACCTTCTGGTAAATGAGCTCCATCCAGCACCCATTGCTAAGGAAGCATGCATTCTATAGTCTGATAACTCCCAACACAGTGATATTGCAGATGCATCTCTCACACCACAGGAATAAACAGGCCCACAGCAGGCCTGCTGATCATCTCAGCTTCCCTTTGTGGCCTGAACTCCCACCAGAGAATCCACCACATTTCTATGATGCAGGTGTTGCAGTGCTAGGCAGGGCCCAAGGCAGGGGTGGGAACCTTTTGTCTGCCAAGGGCCATCTGCCGGCTATACAAAATTACCAACTTAAAAACTAACCTGCTCTATTTGGTTAAACATGTAATTAACTCACCCCTAATTCCTTGGAAGGACCAGATCAAATGGTTTCATAGGCCTAATATGGCCCCCACCCCTGCTAAGGCTAAACATGGTGATTAAAAAAACACTGTCCCAGATTCTTTAGGGAAGTGTGACTACAGGTAAGAAATATGAGGGTCTCTGGGCCAGGTCCAAATTGCAGTGTCTGTGGTTTATTTAGGTCCTTGCGGTTGGACACATCTATAGGATGCACCCAGTAGCTATGGCCACATGTGGTGCCATGGACTGCTCTCCCGCATTCTCACAGGAAATCCTTAACCAGGACCTATCTGTAGGGCCCACAGGAGGAACCTCTCTGATTTCTACTCAGCTTGGTTTTGTTTGTTTTTTAATATATTTCTATTGATTGCAGAGGGGAAGGGAGAGAAACAGAAATATCAATGCTGAAAGAGAATCACTGATCATCTGCCTCCTGCATGCCCCACACTGGGAATCACACCTGCAATCTGAGCATATGCCCTGACTGGGAATTGAACCATGACCTTCTGGTTCATAGGTCAATGCTCAACCACTGAGCCACACCTGCTGGGCTCTGTGGGTTTGTTTTTATACTGGGGGCATGTGTGACCTCTCCCAGGTGTAAAGGCCAGCAAGCAAGTCAGGAGCCTGGGTTAGACTTCTCCTGCTATTAAGTGGCACTCGTCCTTAGGCAATTGTTCAAACCTGGATTAGGGCTCAGTGGTGCAAATGATTTCCAAATTCAAGTTAATAAGTGGTAATTATGTAATATATTTTGAGATCCTGGAAGATTCCAGTAGGTCTAGGACTGGGTAGGTCTTGCCCTCTTTAAGGGAAAGAGAAGCTCTGGGATCAGCTCTGTCTATAGCATACCCCCACATAAAGGGATTTGGGCTGCTGAGAGAATGAATGGGCTGGAGGAAGGCTGCGGAACCACCAGAACACTGATGTTACACAGGCTCTGGTAATCTGTTTTCTTAGAAAGCATGGAATGGGCGCATGAAATGGCAAATGGGAAAGCAGAAACATGAAGCTGCGCTCCATAGAACAGAGGCTGAAGGAGACCCGCTGTGAGTGTGACTGTGCCTGCCACAAGCTCTCCAGGAATGGACCAGCTCTGCAACCGAAACCCTCCATCTCACCTCAAAAAGAGCTCCTCCTAACTCTGTCTCAGGACAGGGTTCATTAAGTACTATAAGCTGTTGACATTTTCTGGTGTATCTCATCCTATTGGGTAACATATAAAATCTGTTGGGGTTTGGGCCCTGCCTAGCACTGCAACTCCCTTTTCAACTTGTTTCTGGGGTTTCAAGAACCCATTGGTGTTCGCTGACACTGCCAAATGATGGGCAAGCCAATGGAAAGCTATTTACTCAGTGTATTTTCTTCTAGACTGTAAGAACCAGGAAGGAAGTCCTCTCTTACTCACTATGTCTTCCTCACAAGCTCTACAAGGTTCTTGCTGTTACAAGCACAGGGAATGTTTGCTAAATGCATGAGTAGATGAATGGATGAATGAATGAAAATGTCCCTCAGTCTGCTTTCTATAACAGATAAAGATCAGCAGTACTTATCATGTGAAGCTGCTACTAAAAAAGCCTGACCTGTGTGGTGACTAGATGAATTTTATACACCAAGGCAAAAAATGAAGAGGTTAGAGAGGTGAGCGGACTTAGGTAGCCTGGAAAATAAAGGAATGAGTTGCTAACAATGTAATGAAACTGTTTTTGGTGCTCCTCTTGACAAGGGATTACCTGCTACACTTCTGCCAGGGCCAGCCAGATGGTGGGTATGTTTCGCCAAAGGGCATCATGGTCACAATTACCTGGGTTCCATGGCCCAAAAGCAGCCACAGAGAATTCATAAACGAAGGGTGTTCCAACAGAACCTTATGCATGGACAGTGAAATTTGAATATCATGTAGTTTAGTCTTTAGTCTTTTTTTTTTGCTTTCCCTAATGATTCAAAATCTAAAAGGCTTTCTTTTCTCATGGGATTTTGTCCCTGGTGTGTAGTTATCAACCCTGCTTTGGATGAGCACTATTCCCACACTTACAACCCTCTCCACCCTTCAGGAGAGACAGCCCTCTTTCATCAAAGCAGACTCTCAAGCAAAAGTATTATTTGGAAGGTCATAGGCATCTGCCACACTATTTGGGACACACTCACAAAAAGCCATCATAAAGCTGCCAGACGATAACCACTTCACTTATTATGTTGTAGCTTCTTTTCTTCCCCTGCCTGCTCTTTTTGGAAAGTGAGGAATCCTATCTAATAAAGGAGTAATATGCAAATTGACCATACTTCCACTACACCTGCAAGCCACGCCCACCAGCCAATCAGGAGCAAGTATGCAAAAGAATTCAACCAAAATGGCTAAGACCACAGAGAGAGCAGGAGGGAGGCTTGGGTTGTCCTGGTGATTGAGGAAATCAAGCTTTCCACACACCCTTGCTGGCCCAGGCCTCTCCTTAAGGCTACAAAGTTTCAATTATAGAAGGTAAGTAAATTCCAACAGAAATGGCTGCAGCCACTGTGCACTGAGTGAGCAGAAGGCTTAGCTCTGCTCCAGGCTACAAAGTTTCAATTGTAGAAGATAAATAAATCCCAGATACCAGGGCCTCCAGTTGGGTAGCCTGGGGGGTGGCCAGCCTGCAAACCACCACAGGCCCCTTGCCCAGGCTGCCCCACACCCCAAGGGAACCCCCACCCTGATCTGGGACACCTTTCAGGGCAAACCAGCTGGCCCTCACCCATGCACCAGGCCTCTATCCTATCTAATAAAAGAGTAATATACAGATTGACTATCACTCCAACACATAAAATGACTTCCCCCATGTGGATACAAGATGGCCAGCACAAGATGGCCAGCAGGGGAGGGCATTGGGAGGGATCAGTTCTGCAAGGGAGGGCAGTTGGGGGTGATCAAGCCTGCAGGACCAGGCTGGCAGAAGAGAGAAGTTGGGGGTGGTCAGGCTGGCAGGGAAAGGCAGTTGTGGGGGGGGACCCAGGCCTGCAGGGGAGGGCAATTAGGGATGGCCCGGCCTGCAGGAGAGGGCAGTTAGGGGTGACCAGGTCCACAGGGGAGGGAAGTTAGGGGCAAACAGGCTAGCAGCAGAGTAATTAGGCATCAATCAGGCTGGAAAGTGAGTGGTTAGGGGGTGATCAGGCTGACAGGGGCAATCAGGAAGGCAGGCAGGCGAGTAGTTGGGATCCAGCAGTCCTGGATTGTGAGAGGTATGTCCTACTGCCCATTTAGGCCCAATCCTGGTGGGTAGCCGGGAGGCAGGACCAGCTTGTAAACCACCACAGGTGGGGTCGGACCTAAACCCTAAACGGGCAGTCAGACAGCCTTCAAAGGATCCCAGATTGGAGAGAGTGCAGGCTGGGGTGAAGGACAACTCCCTTCCCCCATGCCCAAATTTCGTGCACCAGGTCTCTAGTAAATAAAACAGGTAACCAGTTCCTGAGTAACAAGGGTCCCACATTCGAATGTGCAGTCTGGACTGTCTACCAGAGTAACCATGACAACAACTCTGGTAGATAATTTATTCTAGCTTATCATTAATAACTTAACTTTATCAATTAAATAAACAAATGCAGGAATTTATTATCACTTTATAAACACTACCAGCAACACACATAAACTCAGGCTGAATCCAATTTTTTTAAGGGCTTACTACATTTCAACATAAGTGAACTTTGAGAGTGAGATAAATACATTCCTTCTTACCTTCCACAAAAACTTGCTAAATTTAAAGGTGTTTCCAAAGATTTACCTAAAAATCTGGGGATTTTATGATGTACCTTTTGCCTGTATAAATATCCTACTCCTCTATAAGTTTGTATTATTTGTCTGAATAGAAAAATATTAGCTAGCTGAAGAAAATAACTTTGAGACAATCTTATTTTAAAAAGTTTAATTTGTCAAATAAGATAACTACTTTTTAAAAATCGTTTCTATCCTGAAAAATCACAACAAAAAGTTTAAGTGTGTTTTGGCTGATTTTTCCCTGCAACTGTTTGAAGCTATAAATGACTTAACTCAGTAAAATTCCAAATGTAATTATCTTCTGTACTTAGCCTAGGGCTCTCCATATATCTCAGCATTGCTGTCTTGCATACAAAATAGCCTTTCCGACGGCTGGTAACAATATAATGTACAACATTGTTTTAATTTTCCGGAGTGGGCTCACCTCTGTGCACTAACCAGGAGGGAGGCCAGGCCCCGCTCTTACGCCTTTGCAACGCGGCTATACAAATGGGCTTTGCAGGGTCAGGCCTTTGCAATTGCACATTTTAATAATCTCCATTTCTGACCCAATTTTTACTTTCAGAAATGAATTTTCTATTAATTACACCAAGAATGGAGTTACTGAGAAAACACTGTAGTG